>VWZS01002158.1:1959726-2132627 GCA_013397075.1 Rhabdornis inornatus | reverse complement strand
TTTTTTTTTTTTTTTAACAGGATAAGGAAAGAGACACTTTTAGCTGTTTATACAAGTAGCTCTGAAACCTTTTTTTAGACTTCAATATATCTTTCCCCAGCAGAATAGAAGTTTCATGTATTTTTTGCACAAAATAAACGTATTCTTCGTATTTCTTCACATTTAGGAGCGAGGACAGTGCTGGCAAACCACAGTCATTGCTTTCTTCACCAAATGTGCAGACAGCAATGTGTATACCATTCTCAAGGAAGAGGAAGAAGTTTTTGTTTCACTAGTGTTCTCACTGGTAGAGAAGTCAACAGAGGATAGGAGTGTAAATTTATGGATCATTTTAGGAGAAAAACAAAAAAAAAACAAAAAAAAAAAATTTTTTTTTATTAAAAAATAAAAAAAAAAGTGCAGAAAATACTTCACCTCACACGCTAACTAACATCGCCCTAACATGCAGTGAAACAGGACAGGAGCATCTAAACAGTGGCAAATTTCTAGGAGTTAGAGCAGTTATTCTGTAACAGTAATAGAGCTAGATCTGCTCAGACCATATTCATTCCATACCTCTGATGAGCTCCAAATCACAGAGAGTATCACTCAAATATTTTTATACTCTGGGTCTATTCAATTGCTAAACCAGTTCCTAATGAAGCATTGCAGCCAAGTGTATCCAGTGCAACTTTTGCTCCCGACACAAAATAGTCTGCAGTCATGGGTCAGACCCATGTGGCATCAAAAGAAGAAAAAAATCTGAAAAGGTAAAAAAGAGCATTTGTTCAAGACTATTTCAAACCTTCCACGTTAAGAGCTCTCTGCCTTGAGAGAACAAGCAGTCAGTTCTTTATACTCTGTTGGAAATAGCAGTAAAACTCAGGAGCTGCTTTCCTACAGCCTCCTAATAGGATTTTTTGCAATCACTACTGTATTTTTTCATCTTAGTTTTTGGGGTAGAGCACATTACTCTTTCAAGCTCTGCAGTACAGCTGTGACTCCCAGAAATGTATCTCCTTGGGAAAATGGAAGCTCTGTGTATTCACACTGCTGTAGAACCCAGGAACCTCAGGCTTCCTGGATTTAGGTTTACCATGAAATTGAATCAAAAACAATAGTGGAAACACTTTTAATAATTTTATGGTGTGGGATTTTTTTGTGTGTGTGAATTCATATGCGTGTATGAAAGCATATAGGAAAGATAGTAAAAGGCAGAGATTATATTGGTTATGCTCTTTTTTTACCATCCTTCAATGTTATAGGGTCCCAGGAGTGAGGTGCACTGAAGTCTGGCAATTCTCATCCATGTTTAGCTGCTCCTCAGCAGCTAAGCCAGAGCAGTTCACAGCATAGGTGTATTTTCCTGCCATGTTTAGCTGTTCAGATCTATGTTTGATATTGTGTTTGGGAAGCTGAACAAGTTAGGATTATTTAGAGATGTTCATCTCTTTTATTGCAATAATGCTACTTCCCTCATCACAGACATTTTGATTGGAAATCTGCTGTGAGAGTCACAAAGGACAATGTTGATGTAATTAGGATGCTAAAATGACAGGGACAGAATGTTAGTTGAGCTGTGGGAGTGACATTCAAGTGGTAGGTTTCATGCTCTGCATTTACCACTGAAATACACCTTCAGACTTATGATGCATGATAGCAAACATCTGCCACCCTTATTACAGAGAAGGCAGGGCTCATTATTCAGGGAGTAACAACAGCTTTCAAAGCAAAAGGCAAAGTGCTGATCAGTGAAGACCAGGAAAGTCCATATTTGTGCTTCCCCTATCTTTATGCCCTTAGAAAAAAGTCTTTCCGTTACCCTATCCCAAGCAGCTGTTTGGAATCATTCTCCTTGGAGACTTTTCCATTAAAGTTAAAAGGGAGGGGCCTAAGAATTGCCTTCACTATAATTTATTTATTAAGCTTCCCTTGCCTTGCTTTATCTAAGTGATTTTATTCACTGGCAGCTACAGAAGGAATGTGTTGTACTCAGTGTGGTAATAGTTATACTCTATATCATTCTGTGGTTTTGTTTATTATGCTGCTTTTCATGGAATCATAACTTGACCAGTTTGGAGTATAGATATCTTGATAGCTTAGTGGTCATATTTGTACTGGGGCCAATCAAAAGGGAAAGTTTGAGATTAGTGATTCCCAATTACATACACATATTGAAAGCTTACAAATATATATATATATATACATATATATATAAGCATATTAAAAGTTAGGTCTAGTATGGAACCCCACTAAAGATCAGTACAGGACCAGATAGATGCAGGCTCTGAATCAGGTATGTTGAGGAAGATGGGAAAAAGAAGTTTGGTTCAGAGTATCATCACTGGTCTTAGTGCTGTCACCTGCAGCCAGAGTCTTCCAGAAGATCTGAGAAGCAGGACAGACAGGAAACTTGGTTTGGGAGCAGACAGAGCTGAACACAGACAGAAGAACATAATGCCTCTTATTGTGAATGAGGTATTTGCATGGCAATCTATACAAAGCCTGCAATCACAGATCCAGAATGTGTGTGCAAAATAAAGTGTTATAACCAAATTCATGGGATTTTTAATTCATGCTCATTAACTGGGTAATGATTACACTTGAAAGTGACAGTGATTAGATCCTGCAGTCATTTTTAATTTGGATTGTCTGCTGCTGGAGTAACGAGGTCTAACTCTAGTAATGAATGAGTAGAGTGAGGCTGGTATGCAATGCATGCAAGATTAAGAGCCTACATGAAATGTCAGGGATGTAATGCACCCTGCATCTCCATGGAAGTAACTGTAGCACTCTTAGTGCAAACATTCGTAGACATGGAAATTAATTCCGCATGATAAATAACACAGCAAAGCCACGATTCTTCAATTCTGATTTAATAATACAGAATAAATAGCACAGCAGGACATATATATATTATGTCTTTAACAGAAGAATAACTATCAAGAAACTGCCTCTGTTCTGCCATCTTTACCTGCCTCTGTTTATCTGCATCTGTTTCTGTCACCTGGATGAGTCTGGAGATCCGGTCACTCCTGCATACTCTTGGAGTCTAAACACTTCCAGTTCTTTAATATTCCTTGTCTGACCACTGATAATCTTTCCCCTGTCTCAGAGGAACAGTACACAAAGAAAAAAAAATGCAGTGCTTCCAAGTCCTTTTCTCCCAGTCTTCTCATAGATCTTTATTCCACCAATTTCCACGTATGAATTAATTGTTGTTGGATTAACATGCTGGGCCCTATCAAGAACACTCAGAGTTCTGCTAACATGTCTTATGTAAATGCACAGTAAATAAAAAAATTCTAAATAATGACAAAGGATAGGAAAAGAGGCATTGGCACTGTTATTTGGATACCTCAGTGAAGTGGTTTGTATGCTGCTGGAGCTGACAGACTTCCCTAGTTTCTAATTCTGAGAAATTGAAAGGTTCTGACATTGCCCCAAAAAGAAAAGGAGTAGACATGAAAACAGGGTCAGAAGAATTATGAAAAGGGAACAGTAGAAGGGAAAAAATATTAGAGAGCCAGTTAAGAGAGTGGGTCAGCCTATCAGTAGGACCATGATATCTGAGGTTACAACCATAAGGAGACATGTGCATGTTCAGGTATAAGCTCTTTAAGGCAGGTCCTCTGAGGTGCCCTTACCTGAAATCTTAGGGGGTATACTGGGAAGCTTAGGGCACACTGGTACTCCCGTGGGTTCTTGCTGCTAGAGCAACCATTGCTGGATTGCCTCCTGATAGAAACTACCAATTACTCAGGCTATGTCTGTATCAAGGTGAGATACATTTCTTCCCCTCTTACTTTCTTCCAGAAGGTAATTCAGTCTTACAGCTCATGAGCAGGATGTGATGCTTTTGTCATATCCCATCCTGACAGCATGTGACTGTGTGTATCTCTCCACCAAGCTTGACAGCAGAAGAAATCTTCCAGCCATTAAGGGAGCCTTAATGATAGCTGGGATGGCTTTTTGTCCCTGGCAAATTTTTGCGATATTGAAATGTTCCCCTTTTTTTTCAGAGCAAACTAATCTCTCTCTAATGAGGTACACTGACATTGAAGCATATTTGGGCTTCCCTGAACATTTGTTTCAAATATGACTAAAAAACAACCCTGAGAAAATGTCAGCAAACTCAACCTTCCTGAGGTATATTTTTGTGTTGACAAACTGATAATGGAAAAAGAAATAAACATTTTGTGGTCGAGTCTCTTTGAACTTTCATAGATCAAAATATAGTTTTATGCACAATGCATCAAAAAATCAGAAGAAGTTTATGAAGAGAGACTAGGGAACAAAGGACACAATTCATCGTGTCCAATGAAAATAAGAAAGTCATTTCCACCATAGTTTATAGCTTCTGTCCAGTAAATCTGAGTTTGTCCTCCACTGGCAAAGAACAGGTTATACACTGCAGGATTTTGGAAAATAAATTTTAAGAGTTTACTCTTCACTTCAAATAATTATAGCAGTGGAAAAGTTTCTATTGTTATTAAATTTTGTAAATCAATCTATTCCAAAGCTAAATTCTGATCCACATTTTCCTGCATGCTGTTATTTGTACCTAATTTTCCTTATATGAGGCAGGTAAATAACACAGTGATTTAAAATCTGAAAGGGAAAAGTAAATCTAGCTAGAGTAATCATATCATCAAAACATCAGCTCTGCAAAACTCTGTCGTGCTTCCTTACATAAAATGACAATTTAAAGTATCTTTCCAGAAGTCTCATGGAGGTTATTGTATTTTATTCTCTATTTGGTCTTTAAAAAAATCTTAGACAACCTATTTGAAGTCTCCTAGTGAAATACTTACAGTTCGGTTCACCATTATATGCCAGTTTCAGAGAGCTTGAAATGTAATTTATTTCATTTTATTTTCATCAGCAAGTCAAGTTCATCCATCCAAAACCAGCTCTTCTGGATGCACACATTTCATTTGTTATCATTTTAGGTAGCACAGAGTGCACTCAAATTCCGATATCTGTCAATCGCACACAAGTACTGTTAAGTAATCATTTACTTTCTATTTAAATGCTTACACCATAAACATTGAATAAATGCTTGCTTGGCATTCAAACAAACAGCTTAAAGCAGAAAAAATGCCTTTAAACAGTACAGAATGTTCTAACTATTTGATGGGTATCTGAAAACCCTATTTTCCAGTTAATATTAAATTATTTGGGATCTATAAAAAAGTATTCTGCACATGTAGTTACGCCTCTTAAAAATACTCCTCTTATCTTCAGAATCTTTCCCTTTATTTATTGTACCAAATCCTACTTACATTTTGATCTTCCCTTTTGGCATTGCAGAGCATAATTTCAGAACAATAAATAACAAAACCAGATGCTAAGGTGTTGAACGTGACATAGGAACCTGAATAACTCAAAAAATAAACAGAAGGTATGTAGAAAAAGCCTTTAAAAGGCTTTATTTTAAGATGTTCTTAGAATTTTTATGACATTTTAAGCATGCTCATAAATCCTAGGCATCTGTATTAGCAACTAAAATTAATCCACTAGAAATAGCTGGTTGAAAACAATTATGTTTGTTGTACTCATAACTCAAAACCTTAAAGAACAGAAGACTTGAAAGAAACTGGCTGGTAATAAGAAAGAAGTTGATAATAATTGCTGATGCTGAAAATGCAAAAAGGGACAGAATACGAATGAAACTTAAATTGGAATTTAAGAATCATTTATCTTTAAAGCTTTCTGTTCATATCAGCTGTATCAATAAACATGCTTGTTTGCTTAATGGGGAGTAAATTCACCCAATTCCCCCATAACATATTTCATCAGAATTCTAATCTCAGCAACTGCCTTCTGTTCCTTTCTAGACTTTTTCCAGAAATCTAAAGGCAGATTTCCCATCTCCAGTATAGAGGTTTCACGCATCTCATGTTGTAAATAACCTTCAGGATTTCAGGATTCATCCTGCTGCTGTGTTTCCTGCTGAAATAATTGTTTCAGAGCAATACATTCTTTCATGCTCTCTCTCACTAAAGAGTTAAGGCACATAAGAAAGAAAAATATTTTATTTCTCCTATAATAATATTACCTGTCTCTACTTTCTGCCTCCTTTTCACTGGGGCTCAGTGCCCCAGTGAATTGAATGCTCTGTTTCCCTCCTTTCTATTTGCCAGGATGGCAGTAGTAGTGGCTCCAGCGCCTTCTGCACCCACTGGCTGTCACATTGCAGCACAGCTCATAAGGACAACACAGGAGTAGCATTTCTCATTGCGACAGCAGCTTGGGCAGTGAGGTCTAAACATTCAGAAGTTCCCCTTGTGAGTGTGTGTGTTTGCATACTACATATGTGGAGAGGTAACAGTATGGATAAAAAGAAATATAAAGCATAATTGATAAAGTACACTTCAGGGAATCTAAGGGATTAAGTGTGCTACAAATACCACATAAACAGTGTGTGTATATATATGTTTATGTAAGTATACATAGAAGCAGGTATTTATAAAAGGTGGCAGGTGTGAAAACTGAGAAACACTTCAAAAAGGTGATTAAATCTTTCCTGAAGTTACAGACTGTGTGGCACTGCATGTGTGTGCTTAAGGGAGGGTGTTTATTATTTGCACCTTGTTCCAACTTTTAGATTCCCCGTGCTCTGATTTACATCTGTCTTGCTGTCTCCTGAGTTGCCTTAGGATTTTTATTTCTAAGTTAACTTTAAGAAACACAAAGGAATAGCTTTCGAGGTCTCTTTTTTTCTCTTCTTACATGTTGCTGCAATCCACTGAAAGAACAAAACCCTAACCATACTGAAATTAATAGGTTTGCCAGTGTTTCTGTGAGCAAGATTTCATCTCTGATACTTCTTGTCTTTCAGCAAATCCAGCTCTGCTGGTAGAATTTCAACTATAGTTCTGCAAAAGGGTTGTGGTTTTTCTTATTTTAAAGATCAAGGGATCATTGACTTTAATCTGATTAAATCTTCCATTTCCCTGTACTAACTTACCTCAATCAAGAAGATTTGGATGTATTTTCAGAGATTTAAAACAAAGATACATAAAAAAGATATCTGACCTGAATAAATGTGATATGACTAACTTCTCGTGAAGTTTTTTTTAAGTAAAAATTCTATCCCACAGATTCAACTGTTTTGATGCAAATTTAAGTTTTTCAAATTTTCATGATATTGTGAAAATTACTTTTCTTTCCTGGGCTTGATTTCCACCCCTTTTTTACTCCACGGAAAGCCATTTCAGTAATAATTTTCTGACTGTGCTGTGATTAAAACTTTATGCTGGCAGAAGTCCAAAAGATTCTTCAGGGAAAGGCATTTCAAATGTGAATGTGTTGTTATTGCTAGAGCAGCATTTATTTTGCTTCTATGGTACTCTTAATTGGTAGATTTGAAAGTATTTTATCAAAGAAAAGTAGTCTCACACTACAGGTATCTATGAGACAGAAAGTGGTTAGTGCCTAGCTGAAATTAAATTCTACTCAACTAAACTCAGGTTAAACTGATAAAAGGGCCAGGAAGTTCTCTACCACTTTGTTCTATGTATTGTGTATGAGACTTGTCAGGGCATCAGCAGGCTCTAATTGCCCTGGTAAAACAGTGCTGTCCAGCAGATCAATGTCCTTGTCAGTGAAATAAAGATTTCCTATTATTATTATTATTATTATTGTTTTTGATTAAACTTCCTTTAGGAGGACTTACAATAGGCATATATTCTAGCAGAAATCCCATTTAATTTGGCTGGGAAGAAGTCTTTGTGGTACTTTATCATTTGTTTTGTGTGACATTTGACCACAACTGACCACAGAGATCAAAGGCTGCCCTCAACAACCACCACGTGCTGACCATTAGCAGGTCTGGTTGTTACCCAAAAGCTTCACTAAGGTTCCTGGAGCACCCACCTAATGCAGACAACCTGTTGGGCACCTACAAGTATAACACACCACAAATAGTGAAAGAGGCTGCCCAGGACAGAACTGGGATGTGTCTTCCTCCATCCTTCACCAAGATACATCCAGTGCTCTAAAGGACTGGATCCTTCTTTGGATTCAGAGCTGGGAATCCTCCCTCAAGAGCAGGGATCTTGTCCTTTCCTTTTATGAAGAAGTTAGGAAATTACACCTTTTGAAACACAGCCAGAAAATGATACACCCAAAATAAAGATCAGTTTTTGTGGTCTTTCCAACAATGGAGATTTAAGCCTCCTCTTTCACCTTCTCTTTACAGGGCTATAAACTGCATGGGAAAGGAAGCTGACTCTACCTTCTACTGCTGCAGATGTGCCCCTGGGCATAAATTACTAGGGAGTCAATAGGCAGGAGACAGAAAGAGGTCAAAAGACAATAGTATTGTCTTGATTAGCAACTAGGCCTCCAATGAGGAGAAAAGGATTGCTCACCTCTATTCCTAAAGCTCTTACACGTTGTAAAATCGACAGACGTTGTCTAGGAGCTAGAAAACCTTTAAGGAAATTGGAATATCAAAGTCTGAATCACTTCAGGCTGAAGAGAGATTCATATCTAATAGGTCATAGCTTCAATTTCTGCATAAAGGGACTTCATCCTATGCCTGTTTCCTTTAAATTCAAACAAACAAAAAGCAGCTGTTACGAGTGCATTTAGGATGGAGTTTGCTCTTGTAGGCACATCTATTTCCTTAGGGCTCAGAGCTGGGGTAATAGCTGGTTTATTGATTTTGAGTGGCCATTCTTCGTGAAGAATGAGCCCCTTCTGGGGATGTGCTGGCACCAGGCAGCTAAGAGCACAGGAGTCTGAAAGGCAGAGGGTCAGAGAGAGTTTAAGCATGACCAGCACTAAAAGACAAATGAACAGAGGTTTTCAGGGTTTGAGGGTTGCAGCATGTCCCCTGATCCCTATTAGTAGAGCCTGTTTCTGGTTTGGGGCTTCTTAGGACTTGGAATAGCCTAATCAACCAGGGATTTAGGTTCCTCTTAACATTTTTGTCATCAATTTAGTCCTACCCACATTAACTGAACTGAATTAACTGCATGGATTCTCAGTCTGTTTGAAAATGCAACAGCTTGCCATTATGCTTTTTTACACCAATGTCCTTAAAGCAAAGGAATACAGAATTAAATGCTGCTGACCTCGTATCTAGACCCACTTTTTAATATTTTCCAGTTTATTTCCATTGCTCTTTTTCTTTCTCCATGTATTTCCTCCTACCTATCTCTGCAGACTTTCTTTAGAAAGTTACTTTCTGAGTAAGCTTGCTGTATAAAATCTTCCATGCACTGTAGGAACAAAGGAAATCTCTTTCTTCCCACTTTTTAAATGCCTAGTTTTAATAGGCAGTAAAGTTGTACCAGAGAAAGACTATGGGCTGCAAACCTTAAGATGGGAAAAAGACTACTTGGCAAATAGTTTTTCTAAGATACAGTAAAAAATTGTACATTGAATTGTTACTGTAGTGGTAAAACATTCATTTATTCATTATGGAATTTTTTTCTCTATTAAGAGTAGAATAATGAATGACACTAAAATCCAGTAATTGAACATTAAAATCAAGTGCAAATTGAATATTAGAATTAAACTTAGACTGCAAACATTTAACTTCTCTTTTTAAGATGCTTAAAAGGAATACAATAAGCTAAGAAATAGCAAATAGCTTCAGCCTTTTCAAAAGAAATATGATCTCTGGACTATATGCTGGTCTGCTTTGTACAATGTTTTGTCAGCAGCCCGTGCAGAATATTCTTCATTGCTATGTTCTAACCTTGAGCTGCTCTCAGAGGCATCAGTGTCTATGTTAACCTGGACAGTAAGTAGTAAAAGGAAATCATCACCTTAGAACATGTTGGTGTTTGTAGCTACTGGAGGACTTTTTCAGACAATTGTTCCTTCAACACATTCCTCTTGTGTATTTGCTATTTCTTCACTGAAGGACTTCAGGTTTTTTCTTTTCTACAGGAAAAGTATCTTCAGTGCTTTGTTAAGCTTTGTATTTCTTAGCTTGTTATAGTTGTAGTTCCAGCTGTCTGCTCTCCCTTTTGTTATGCACACAAAGAGACACTCCAAGAAATTAATGACTGCTTTCTCTCAACTGCAATTTTGTTTTCTCAGAAGAGTGTGCAGTTTGAGAGGCTGAGGGATTGTTAATTTTTCTGGGCTTATAATATACACTATCTAAAATATATATTGTTTTTAAAATATGCTTTCATTCTTGTTTTATCATGCATTAGGTCTTGAGTGATTAACGTTATGTTTCAGTTTGTGAGCATGCATATGTTTAAACTTCTTATTAGGAAAGTTTCTGAATTCGCTTTTTGTGGATCTTGCTCTTTCTCCCTGTGTTTGAGTAAAAAGGCACTTCTATCAGATCTTAAAAGTCTCCTGCTCTTGTTTTCAGTGTCCAAATTTTACAATGTAGTATAACCTTTATTGTGAATTACTAATCTTGCTCCAGCAAGATAAATATTTCATTCAAGAGACTTGTTTTATAATCACCTTCCATCTTACACTTAACAGCTTATTCTTTTGAAATATTTGGTACTACCAACAAAAGTAATCTTGAAAACATAGCTGTTGGTGCACAATGAAATGATTGGTGGTGTTTTTCCATTCTTCCAATTAGTGCTGGTTTCCTTACACACACAAGTGCTCTACAATCTATCACTTATTTGAATTGCACATTTCCCAGATGAAAAATAAGCAGCCATTGTTTTTGGCAGTATATTACAATATGAAGGACTTGCATTCTCTATGCACAGAATCTAACCTGAAGCTTTGAGTCACTGATGGGATTTTAAGAAAGCTGGATCAGTGAGGATCTTGCTCAAGCTCTGCATTTAGACACCTAGCAGAACCTGGATGAGGACTCTTGGTACCTGAATCCTCTTGACCAACACTTAGTTACTTCTTAGCTCAGAACAGCCAAGAAACCCAATTCTCTTGACTGTATTTGTAAAACAGATGCCCATCCTTCCATTCTGTGGGGGGAAAAAAGTCTCATTTGCAAAGAATATGGGCATATTTTTAAAAAGTAAGTTCTGTTAATGTAGTAGTAAATTCTCCAATTCAGCCACAGAGCAGACTGCAACTGATTTGAGTATTTCAGTAGCTTTCTTTTCTCTCTAGGGCAGGTGTTGTCTCACTAGCAACTAGTATCCATAGCACAGAAGATTTTTCAAATTAAACCAAGAACATTGACCTGCATCCTAAAAAACCCAATTATATCTGTGTATATATATATATATAGATCCCAAACCTAGAGGTATAACGAGTCTCTTAAGGAAAAGGTGCAAGGCAAGCAGAGAAGCAAAATGTTAAGCAGAGATCAGATTATGGGGGATTTATGGTATTTCTTAAAGGCCTCTCAGGCTTTCTTTCCTGGCTACAGAGCTATCTCACAAGTTATGTTGCCACTGGCAAAATCCTCAGATCTATGAAGTTGTATCTGCAAAAAAAGGCAGCATTAAATCTCAATTAAATTTTTTGAGCTTGCTTATGCAGCAAGATACAGCAGTGTAACTACTGCACCTAGTCTCTAATCATATCTACACAAACAGCTGGTGCTCAGAGCTCCAAAAGCCTTGCTTTGCCACAGAACTAATATACCCTTGAGTAAGTGTTCAATATTATAAGTAGGCATCCTCTGCTTTTTCCTGATTCTGAAAATTTATCTTCTTCACACGAGGAGGTGTTTTTCCATCATACAAGTGAACTACATATTAGGAAAACAGTCTACTCTGATTTTTTGATGGGGAGTTTAACTTATGTGCACAGGAATGCCTATGGTTCTTCTCCTGCTGCTTCCTGCTCCCTCTCTGTTTGGCTCCGCTCACATCATTTTCCCAGCACTGTGAGTTAGTCAGGGCTTTCTGGTGGGTGGGTGGCCATCACTAATACACAGCTTGTGCAGGTATATTATTCATATTTCAGCTGGCTGGCTGCAGTTTTACAAGCCAGTCACAAAGCTGCTGAAGAGCTCTTTCTGCAATTCTGGCAGAATCAGAGAGAACAGCAGTTTGCTGTTCCCAAACCACATGGAATGAAGGCAGGAAGAGACCACTTGCTTTAGGAGCGCTTTTCTTTGATCAGCTTCATTTTGTGCAGAGCCTTTTCAGGGCTTTTGAAAGAGGCATGGACTGGCTTGTGCTGCATAACTAGGATGAGCTTTACATTCAGGAAGATAAAAAGCTCTTTCCTGACAAGACAGATAAAAATTGCTACTAAGCTACAGTGGTGAAGAACTCCAGTTTCTGTACCTAGCACAGTATGGAAAGTCACCACCCCTTTCACAGATTGCTGTTGGTCATACACTAGCTGTGATGTGGACAAGCAAACGTGGAAGTTAAGGTAAAAAATGTTCTGTCTGCATGCTACCAAGGCTGGCAATGCTGCTGAGGCATTTTGCATGGCATTTATTTTCCAATTGTGCCTAGGGAAGGAAAGGGTACTTCCTGTACCCTCTGAGACAAACTTAAAAGCTCATGATTATAAAGCAATGCTGCTGACATGTGGAGTTTCCTGACACTAACTCCGGATTGTCTGGAAAAGTTTCTTGCTGATAGGACTGTAATTTTTTTATATATGGTGGTGCCGGTGGATATAGAGTCACTCCAGAATGGACAGCAGTACTTTAGCCATTTCCCCCTGCTGTTCTGAGAGACTCTGTGTCCCTGGCTAATATCTTTTGCTGTACAGTTGGATCACAGTAAGAAACCACTGAGCTGTTGCATAAGCAGCTGGAGAGTGACAGTGTGTGACTGCCATGGAGAGAAGGAGAGGATAGATGACAGTCAGGAGGAGTGCTGGGGGCTGCTGAGCCGTAGCAGGATACTGTGCATTGCACAGCAATTTGGAGACAGAAGCTGAGAAGGAGGGGTCAAGATTCAAAAAACACACCAAAAAAAAGCAGAAGTACCCCATCCAGCAATTGACAGGAAGATTTAGGTTTAGCCTTTGAAAATAGGGGCTTTGTACTTGTTGTTGTCCACATAATTTTTATACTTTCCTTCACGCTTTCACTCTATACTGTGTGGCTATTTCGTAGTTTGCAAGACAACTTTGAAGATGGGGGATGTTTTTACTCATTTATTCTGCAATTCTTCGCACTTTCGGACTGCCAATTTGTGTTCTTTTTAGGTGCATTTTATAAGAATCCGTGTTTAATGTTATGAGCACAAGGCTGGAATGAATCAAGTGAGGTCATTCTAGCCCAGCCCTAGGACCTGGGGGCACAATCTGATCTCTCATTGCTTAGTGGTGCTTGTCTAACCTTGTTCTTACCAGTCTCCAGTGACAGCTTCTGCACCATCCCTAAGCAATCTATCTTAATGGCTACCTGTCCTCGGGGTGCTTTTAGGTCATTTTTCTAAAACTGTTCTAAGTAAAATTTACCATCACTGAATGAAATGATTCTGTACTGCTCTCAGAGTGCAAATACACAAAATTGGAATCTGTGGAATTAACAAATAACTCGAAAACAAAGGAGGTGGAGAGGGGAAGAAAAAGAACGTTGTAAACAGTAGAATAAACATATGCAGTCTGAGATCAGCAGCTCATTCAGTTTTCAGCCTTTTAACTCTGTGCAGCTCTGTTGAGCCTTTTCATGCTGGGCTGTTTTCAGAAATCTGTGGACAGGCATGGAAATGTGTGGAAGCAAGCCTGTGTTTGGTCTGTTTGGTTGTTGGGGGGAAAAAAATCCACTGTTCTGGTTGCAAAGGAGGAAGCTTAACCTTGAGCAGTGAGAGTTAATTCCAATAAAAAGGAGCACTCTTCAGTTTCAGAGAGCTAAAGTAAAAGCACCTGGGGGCCTGTCCATACAGCAGTGACTTGGAAATAAGAAGTTACACACTGGCTATCCTGAGGCAATCAGGTTTTCTTTAATACTGCAGGGGGAAAAGCTCCAGCTAATTGAAGGTGTGCTTTAAGAAAATCCAGCTGTTAGCATAAATGCAGATATACCATGACCAAGACTGGTAAAACATGTCAGAGGACAGGGAGAGCAATTCAAATGAGCCTTCTTTCTAACAATAACAATTGTTTGCTTGTGATTCCTATCAGTTCCCACTGCATTCAACCTTTATAGCCCTGAAGTATCTACCTAGATTGTCTTCTTCTAGAGGTACCTCTGACACCTCTGTTAACCTCAAAGTCCTTCTGCTCTTCTCCCATACCCAATCCCAGGAGTGATCCTCAGAGGCTGTCTTGAGGTCAAGTATTTCTACCTGAGGAATCCTGAGACCAGCTGGTGGTGAAGAGAAGAGTTAGCCCCAAATGCTTAAGAATTCTAAGGTGTGAAAAGTAACATGATTTTTTGTTCGTTATTCAGTATCCATGCTTTTAAGAAACTTTGCTTCATTTTTATTTTAAAAATACTGTCTTTTTCCTTTGGAAAATATCAGTACTAGACTAGTAATGAAAGTTATACCTCTGCAAGTAGTGATATATTTTGGGCTACTAGCAAAAAACCTTGAGAAACTGGAGAAATTGGTGCAAAAAATGCCAGAGAAATAGGCATCAATATTATTGATGAGAAAGATGATATGTTCTCCTGCCTGCACTATTGTATAATCAGAAAAAAACCCAAAACATATCTGTCCCTTCTGGAATGACTGAGAAGTCCCAATTACAATGAAAATATGGAAAAACAGTTTCCATGAAATCCAATTTTCTTTCTTAATAAACATAATGCATTCAAAAAAACAGATATGCTTTTTTGCAAGCCTTGCCTGGTAAACTTGGGGTTAACAGGGCTGATACCCCACTACTATCTCCCTGTGTGTGTTGCTGCTAAATGCAGTTGCTTGCTGATGGAATGTCAAGACTTGCACTTAAAAAGAAGCCTTGCTCAGTTTTGTACCGAGAAAAACAGTCTTGTACTGATGAAATACTATACTTTAACTTGGGGAAAAAAAAGCACCTAGAAAATACTTGCTACACCACAACACTCTGAAATGTACTTTATAACAAAACTATCAAAAGTACAGAATTCTTCCAGCTGGCAAAATCTCAGTAAACTTTCGCAGTAATCTCTTTGACAAAGTTTTCCTTTCAGACTCCAACATGCATGGGGGAGGGAATCCACAGAAAGGAAATTTGTGATTCTGTGGTGGAAGGAAAGCCATGAAAGAGGAAGGGTGAACTAAGGTGACTTGCCTGGATGGCTTGTAACGAATGTCTCCTTTAACAAGTGTCACCTTTATAGTGAGAATTACAGTGGGATGTCAATGGACACAAAAAAGAAGGGCATAAATAAATATAGAAAAGACTCTCCATTTTGGAGATTATTATGGAAAAAATAATCTATGAATTCTAGTGCACCATAACCTTTATGTCCTAGTGCTACACACGAGCTACTTCTCAAAAAAATCCTTTCCAACTGAAACCATTTTATGATGCTATGCAAATAATATTTGTCAACAAGTGCTTAACACATGCCTTCGCTGTACTTACTGTTGCCTGACTGTGCACAGGACTCAGTCCCAAAAGCCGTGAAAGCAAAGTTTGCTGGTCCATTCCATAGGTTCCTCAATTTGCCTTGTGAAGCACAGAAATTATTAATTCTGTTAGTACTTCATCATGAAAATTGCTGCTATTCCCAGTATATCATCTTAAAAGCTATTACTGTATTCCACAAAATGGAATACAAAAATAAAACCCCATGAAAAAATCCTGTCCAGCTCCTCAGCATATAGCTACTTTTATGATTCTGCTCAGGTCCTCTGCTTCCTTGCAAGACTCTCATTCAGTTTTTTAATGGGTCTTGCTGTTAGAACCCTTTCCACCATCCAGCCCATTAGCAGTAGTTTCAGAGCAAAGCGTGCCAGTGATGCCAATACATCTAATGGATCTGTGAGTCTGCATAAGGAATGGTAAATTCTCTTAATCCAAAGGATGCAAGACTATAAAGGACTATACAGCCTGGATGTAGGTTAGTGTTTTGGTAAAAGGCAAAAACTAAGAACCATCCAGATCAGGAAGGGGGACATGCATTCACAGGGCAGCAAAGCCAGGAGAGGAAATTAACCCAGAAGAGACAAAGATAGGTAAACTCATCTGTTTAACATGGTCAGATGTTAATATTGGTACTTGGGGTAGCACAAACAACAAGTGATTATCCTCACATTGGCTCTACAGTTGAAAAGCTTCCTACACAAATGCAACAGTCTGGACAAACTGGAATTTCAAGCAGAGAACATAATACATAATATCTGGTCATTTCCTATGTAGTAAGAATTGTCATGTGATGATGCAGGGGTTTGTTATTAGTTAGCAGAAGAGCTTAGTGTAAAATAATCCCTGTCGGAGACTTGAGTCAAAGGGCTTTTTACTGGAGGGTGACTATGTTACAAGGCACAATGTTAAAATCCTTTTCTGATTTTTCATCATCCTTTTCAATCCCTAGAAAATGATCAGCTCCTGTGAATAAATGTGTTTCCCAATCTATTGTCCAAACTCAGCTCACACTACCTCTTCAGTGATAAGTTATACCTACTCTGTGTATCGCTTTCAAAAGCACAAAAACAAAGAACAGCTTTACATGAATATCAGCTCAGCCTCTTGCTTGTTCCTTGAGCTGCATCTCCTAGAGCTGTTCAGCCTAGATCCCTTCTTCCTTAGAGGTCCCATTCTCACTTTCCCTGTAGTAAGACAAGGAAGCAGTCTTAGGCTCTCATAGGTCATAACCTTCCTTCTAGACTTATTTTCCAGCAACGATCAACATAGGCTAAAAAAAGCCAATGTAATGTTGCTGTAAAGCCTCGTTTTTCTCTCAGAGGGATTTAAACTGATGGGGATAAGTGGAAAAGCCATGGACAAGCAGTTCCCCTCCTTTACTCCACTCAGGATCATTTTGCTGAAAGCAGAGAGGGCCTGCTAAACTATATCCTTCAGGAAAAGGGCCTAGACAAAAGCACCAGACTCAGCATACCATATATTTGATTTAATTGTAGTAGGAGGTGTTTGTGCCCAGGCACTGGCAGCAGGGACTGCCAGACAGCGTCTCTGAAGAGCGTCTGGGGCCACTCCATGCCAATTCCAACACATTCCAACACACTCACTGCAGGGCATGGCTAAGCCCTGCAGCCAAGGTGGTGGCACCTCTGGGAAAGTGTATTTAAGAAAGGCACAAGCAGTGGAGAATGAGAACATGAGAAATAACCTTGTGAGCACTGAGGTCAGAGAAGAAGGATAGCAGGACCTACTCCAGGCACTAGAGCAAAGATTCCCCTGCAGCCCATGGTGGCCTGGGGAGGATCCCGTGTCAGGGCAGCAAGATGTGTTCTGTAGAAACAGCATCCCTTGGATAGCCCACTCAGTAGCTAAGTTGTTGGTTTTTTTTTCCCTGAAGGAACTGTATCCCATTTGAAGGATTCATTTTGGAGGAAGGGAAATGTGTGACAAGGAAGGAGCGGCCTAGAGGAATAGTTGTGTACTGATCACAAACTTCTCATTCCCTGTCTCCCTGCACTGCTCAGGGTTGGGTAGGAGGTATAGGAGTTGAGAATGAAGGAGGAAGCTGAGCCTAGGAAGAAGATGAGGAGAAAAATTTGTTCTAATATTTGTCTTTGTTTCTCACTATATAAATCTATTTTAAATAGCAATAACTTACATTATTTTGCCCCAAGATGAGTCTTGTTTAGTCTATGACAGTAACTGGTAAGTGACCTTCCTGTCCTTACTTCAACCCCAGAGACTTTCATCTTATTTTCTACCCATACTTTGTTGAGGAGAGATAATGAGAGAGTGGTTGGGTGGATCTGACAGCCAGACAAGGTTAACCCACCACTATAACTAAAACCAGGATTAAGACCATCCATCTTCCCAAAACCAGGGAAGATACTGTGGCAAATTCCCTTTTCTTCAAGACACAGTGTTAGAGTAAAGCTAAGCATGATGTTCCCTCCTTTTGCCTTTCCTCAACAATGAATGTGAAAACATTTCTGTTCTTACTGTAGTGCTACACTCACACATCAGTTTTTGCACTCACAAAGGCAGCAAAGTTATGTGCCATTAGTGGACCTCTGAATCACATTCTACCATGTCTTCATTCTGAATTTAATGACTTATTTCACAGATAGGAAGAGATGAGCTATGAAAGTTTTCAAAGGTTTAAAAGGTCTGAAATTCACTTTCTGCTTTCTTTGACTTTGATTATATATATATATATAAAAATATACACATGCATCTATATAATATTATATATTTTTCTATTTGTAGGCATGAGGTTTTATAAAATTTTTTGTGGGGTTACCTAGCCAAGATAACAAAGCACAAAAATTTGAAAAATGTGCAGAAAAAAGAAAGACAAAATTTCCAGTAATTGTCATGCATTGTAGGATCTACAGTGTGACAGCATATTCAGAACACTTTTTTCTGGTAACTGACTTCCCCTCCTTTTCCCTTGTATGCCATGGTGCTGTGTGGTTAACTTTTTTTTAGTTTTAGAACATCTCTGAGTTCTAGGGCTACATTCAGGATCAAAGGTTATCAATTAACTACCCCTAATTTTGTTAGGTTTTGTAAGAACCATATGGAAAGAGATTGATCACTTCTCTCAGCAGGAAACAACTAGAGCAAGGACAAAGGAGACTATATGAACTCCTCAGCCCTATCTCCCCATGGAAAAAAAGGATACCTCTCAACAATGCAGCAGATCTCTACTTTTCCTAATTTTTAACACATAAAAACATCATGAAATATGCAAGGACATCTTTTATATTAATTTTTCATTATTTTTCTTTATGTGGGAAATATATGAGATATGTGACTGCATAGGGAAACCCTCTATTGGTGCTTCTTTTCCTAGGTATTTTAGGAGTCCCCTGGAGAAGGCATGGATGTCCATCCCTATGGACATCCCACTAGACATGAACTACTTTTCTAATAAGAGTCTTATTGATTACCCAATTAAAGTTCTAGTCCCTTCCTTTTTCTATCCCCTGATCCTATGTCCTCCACATTCACACAAATACAAATGCATCAAATCTGCAGCATGTTATCCTTTACACAGACACAAGGATAGAATTAAAGGGTAATTTTGTCTGTCTTCTGTGTTCCAAATGCCTGGCCAAGGTTCTAAGCAAAAAACCTTCTCTATATATACTGATTCACCAAGTATGAGACATATTAAAATCCTGCTTTTAATTTGTCAGTGAGCTTTCAATGTGAAGAAGAGAAATATTGTCACTTTGTCAGGGGGTGCATGAACCCATGCCCTCTCCATTCAAAGGAAATTTCTGAGGCTGCGGTTCAGTGTTATTGAAGTTCTATCTGTTGCGATAATGTTTTAACAGGACATATATGTAATTTAATACCTGATATTATTTTCTCTCTTTCTCTTCCTCTTTTTTCCTCAGAGCAAATTATGACATCGACATCTAAAGGAATTTTCAGGCCGTTTTTTATTATCTTCATTATCCTTGGTTGTTTCATGGCATTTATATTAATTTATATCAAACCAACAAATAGCTGGATTTCTGGCCCTATAGAATCAGCCAGTTCAGTGTTGAAAATGAAGAACTTCTTTTCTTCCAAAACTGATAATCTCAATGAAACTACTGTTTTGATCTGGGTTTGGCCATTTGGTCAGACATTCGATCTAACATCCTGCCAAACCATGTTCAATATCCCTGGGTGCCATCTGACTATTGACCGCTCGCTATATAACAAATCCCACGCTGTTCTCATTCATCACAGAGACATTAGCTGGGATCTGGCTAATTTACCTCAGCAAGCCAGGCCACCATTCCAGAAGTGGATTTGGATGAACTTGGAGTCTCCAACTCATACTCCACAGAAGAGTGGCATTGAACACCTTTTTAACCTGACCCTGACTTACCGGCGTGATTCAGATATCCAGGTGCCTTATGGCTTCATGATGGTTGGTACAAGTTCCTTCACATTTGAAGTACCAAGTAAGGAAAATCTGGTCTGTTGGGTTGTGAGTAACTGGAACCCTGAGCACGCCCGAGTCAAGTATTACAACGAGCTCAGCAAATACATTGAAATCCACACGTATGGACAAGCCTTCGGAGACTACGTCAACGATAAAAACTTGATTCCAACTATCTCCACGTGCAAATTCTACCTTTCCTTTGAAAATTCAATCCACAAAGATTACATTACTGAGAAACTTTACAATGCTCTTCTGGCTGGATCGGTACCGGTTGTACTGGGCCCTTCCAGAGAAAATTATGAGAATTACATTCCAGCAGACTCTTTCATACATGTGGAAGATTTTCTCTCCCCCAGAGAGCTGGCAGAATATCTTCTGATGCTTGACAAAAATAACAAGATGTATCTTAGTTATTTCAACTGGAAGAAAGATTTTTCAGTGCATCTTCCAAGGTTCTGGGAATCACATGCATGTCTTGCTTGTGATCATGTGAAAAGACACCAGGAATACAAGTCCATTGGAAATTTAGAAAAATGGTTTTGGAATTAATTTGTGAAGGGTGTGTGTGGGTGTGGGCGTGTGCCTGTGTGTGCACTTTTTTGAAGAAGCCAGAAAGGACTTCAGTCCAAGTGGAGAGGAAAGGAAAAGAGAAAAAAAGGAAGGAAAAGAGATTCTCATGTCATGGTTTATCAGTTATTCTCTCTTGGCTATCCTATTTATATTTTGTAAGAGATTTTAAAAGATCAGCAGCAGCAGTCATCAGTACTCAGTTTCAAATTATAATAGAGACACTAATTATGTGCACTGAAGAGTATTTGATTGCTTATTATAAATTTAAAACAAGATTTTCCACATTTTCTGTGAAACATGTCCTGGTCTTACACTTGAAGTAGTCATTTTGAACAATTTTTTTTTTCTTTTTAACATTATCTTTGTGGTTTAACCTATTTGGAAAATGAGGAAACAATTTTTAAATGTCAGAGAAAATTTTAAAACATAATTCATTGTTCCAGACAGAAATGTGTGTAATACTTCAAAAGACAGTAAACTTTCATATGTACATCTTGCATTTAAAAGCACAGTACAGTACAATACCTAACATTATGGAAGTGTGATTAACTGCCCTCTTTTTAAGAGTAATGAAGCTAGAATTATGGTTTTTTAAATGTATTCAAATAGTGGATAGTCTTTGTTTCTAAAAATCTTTCCTGACAAATGGTCCCATTATGTTGCTTCAGGAATATATCTCTTCTTACACTCTGAAGAAAAACGAAATCAGATTTAGAGAAAATTGCCAATCCTGGTGACCAAATCTCAGATTCATCCAATTTTTGAGTATATTCAAATGCAGCACACCCTTGGCCCTCAATATGTCTCAAGTATTTTTAACCTGAACTAGGGCTTTAAGTGGTGTTACACTGAGATAAATAGATCTTAACAAAGGTGTTCAATTACATCAGCCTCATGCACTGCATTCAGCTGGTAATCCTGGATTTTTAGAAGCAGTTTGCTGACAAATTTTAGAAAGCTATCTCACATAATTTCTTGAATAACAGTGAATTTTCCCCCAATTCTGCAAAGATCTGTTGAATTATTACTGTAGCTGGACAACTTGATGTTATGACACATAAATGTGGGGAAAAAATTACTAAGTCAATTTTCTGAGAGAAATATGCTGAATTCAGTAAATGAGCTATCAGGCTGACATACAACCTTTCAATTTATTAAGCTAATGATTTTGGGGTTTGAAAATATTTTATATGAGTGGTATTAAAAATGCACTCTTCAGAGCAACAACTGCTATCAATATTTGATAATATAAGTAGGTTTTTAAGTATTAAATTTGCTCCAAAGCAAACACAAAATTGTGATGATTGTCATAACTGTTTAAAATGTCTGCTTTAAACATGTGTCATTTGATTTTACTACTTCTTTCTTTCAGCTCAGACAAATTTCTGATTGCCATATATATTCATATATACAAGGTTGGTTTAATGACGTGGGTATGTTTTGGTATCAAATGAAAGCAAATCAGCTTGGATTTTCAGGTTAAAGTACTGCAAATCACACCTGCTACTGGAAAAAAAGAAAAAAGTTAAACTGGAAAGACTTCTGCTTATGAGATTTGTAAGACCCTGATCAAGTAAAGTAGTCAATCAAGTAACTAAGATTAAATTTGCAGGCAAGATTTAATTTGCTGAAGTAAGGAAATGAGAGATAAATGACAAATATTTAGCAAAGAACAATGCGACTTGTCAGATTTTTATTTTCTTTTTATTCCAGGCTGGAATAGAAACACAGAAGGCTATAAGAGTAACTAGTTAAATTTCTAGAACTCAAAACCCCATGGAAAAGTTATAGAATCACTTCTGCTCTCCCTGTGGTTTCAAAAGCTGTATTCTGATCCAGCTAGCTTTCAATATACTGTGAATCACCTAAACTCACCAGCATTCTAGTATGCAGCAAGATGAGCTTACCTTGAAAATTAATGCAATACGAGGAAACTGAGTCTTCTAAAAACAAACTTCTGACATGCATGTAATATGAGTAGTATTTTATCATTTTGAAGGCAAGTGGCCATAGCTTATAGTCTGTCCTACAGGACATCATGACATTTTGTTCTCAGGAGAACTGCGAAATTCTCAGTGACTGAACATACCACTGGTTTGGTTCAATAACCTGATTCCCTCAGTGCTGGAATTTGGAAGTCCTTTGCATTGATCTCAGTGAAAAGTGAATGTGTACAATCCTTTATTTCATTCCTCACTTCAGATCATGAGAGTTGTTCTGTCTGTAAGAAGGCCTTACCTTAAATCAGAGTGGTTTCTTGCAGCAAGTTCAGCTAAGTCCTTATAATAACAAGCAAGCATATATAAGATATAGGTACTGTTACTACAAATATTGGTCAGTGTATACACAGGAAAGCTTTGAAATATACACTGAATTTTAATCCTGTAAGTAACGTCTTCACCTCTGTAAGCACAGGATCCAGTCAGCATGGCTTATCTTAGGCTGAATTTTAAGAAATGTGAAAATCTTTTGATGGAACTGGAAAGAGTGTGGTTCTCTTCATGAGAAGAGAAGTTCCACACAAGGCTTGTATAAATTTCATTCAGGAAACATTGCTAAAATTGCTTCAAAGTTTAATAAAACAGTAGAGAAATCTAATCCAGAACTATGCATAAGAATCATTATCAAATCCCAAGAAAGTATACATGACACTAATGCCTCACTGGCATTCTTGAAAAGTAAGGGCTGGAACAAAATTGAGTCAATATTTATTAAGATTTTAAGGTGATCTGCAGGTATCAGGCCTTAAGCAGTTCTGGATATAAAGATTTTTGTTGACAGAAGATGAAGCATTTTTGGGCATGTCCAGCCTATGTAATAAATGTTGTGAAGCAATGGATATAAAACATCTATGTTCCATGTGTGCATAAAGACTGCCTACCTAGACCTACACGCTTAACTCACCTAAGGCTACTTCCAGTCTGTAGCTGACATCCAGCTTTGTCAGGTCTGTGCTTCTTTTGTGATCTACTCTACATGAACAGCAAGCACAAACAGATTCGAATAACAAATCACTGTGAAAGAGAATGTGCAAACTCAACCAGCTGTGGAAGGGTAAATTACATGGGACTAGACAAAACAGGTATTGAGCTTTGGTACCACTGACAAAAGAAGATAATTGTACCAGAAAAGAGAACTAGAAGTTGGGAAATCACACCAGGTCTAACAATTTTCTCAACAAATTTCTTTCAGACATTCAGTTTATTTTGTTTGCTAGCCCACAACAGTCTTGAGTTGCACTCATCACAAGTTAACTAAGCAGTCAGTGAAGACAGAGAGTAATCACCATTCTTTCTTTTACAGTGGCTTACTTCGGATACTTTTAGGCTCTCTGTCATGCACTGAGTTATCAACACTACTGCTTTTCTCAGTGTGGAAAGTAAGAACCAAACTAGAAAAAATATAAACTGCACATGCATTGCTACCCCACTGAATGTGAACAGGTATAAGACAAAACTGGCAGAAGATCCTTCTAAAACAGTTTTCCTTTCATTTCATAGACAATGTCCACAGCAGATCTTGCTTAGTATGAGATCCCCATTCCTTAATGAATCCTGTTGTCAGTTTCTTTCCATATGTCTATACCCACAGTGAGCAAGCAGTCTGAGCGAGGCCCACAGAAGTGTGAGATATCCAGCAACAGATTTGTCTTTTAAGAAACAGATCAAATAAAATGAAAGTTGGACTGAGAGAGCATGAATGTGGGGATTTGTATAGTTCAAGAAGGATGAGCAACATATGGGAAATTGACACCATGGAATACAATAAACAACTACTTGCTCATGTTTGTTTCTTAAAGTAGGCTTTAAAAAAAACACATCATTTTCTCCTATCTCTGAATAAGCAGTAAAATAACCAATAACTGTTCCTGTTTATTCAAGAATGGGACACCTGTTGGCCTTGTACTATCTTTTTTATTAGATGCAGAATGCTCTCTTCAGGAGAAGAGAGGAGTCTGTCACTAAGATAATTATATTTCTTATCTAGATTCAAGGATCTTTATACTTATTTTCTTTTTTGATTTATAAGTCCTCATGCAGCAACACTTTCTGGACATGATTCAAAAAGACCTTAAGAGTATACAGATGACATAAACTTAAGCAGGTGCTTAATTTTAAGAGCATCTTAAATGCTTTAATGCATTGTGGCTCCAGAGAATGTTTTCATTGCCTTTAGGAATTGTGCCAAAGAGTGTGATCTATAGACATCAGAGACCAATTTGTGCAGCCTCTTTTGCATAATTTACGTCGTGAGTAAAGAAGGGCTGAGTAGTAAGTGAGTGGTCCACACTGAAAACCTTGAATTCATTCTGATCTGGTGTCTAACCAATAAATCGTGGCGCAACTCTTCTGCTTCAGCATATTAAATGTGCCCCCACCACCACAGGCCACCCCATCAGCACAGCACCCCAGCTTGCAGCCTGCCAATGCTATGCAGGGTCACTGCACTTCCATGTGACATAACGAAGCCAGAGTGGCTGAGGATGCTGAGATAGTATTTTGAAGACTGTCCAAGGATGAAAACATCAAACCTGCTCATGTCCTAAAATCTGGCCTCAGTGTGCCCTACAGAGAGTCAGTCTCAGCCATACCTGGTTTTCCTCTGAGGAAAGTATTTGGTTCATTCTAGGTGAGACTGTGAGTAATCACTGTGTGTGCAAAGTGGGAACAAGAGGTGACTCTGTGTAGGCTGACAAGGAAGCTTCTGACCTATTTAAACCTAGCAGTGAAAATTAAACAAATGCTCAAGTGTTTCCTTGGTCAAAATTAGTATGTTATTGAGAAGAGAGTCCAGGGGAAGTACTTGCATACCTACTTACCAGCTGGCGGGCTTTTTCATTAATTTTGGCTGACAGTTCTGTTTTGGCTTTTTTTGTTTGCTTGTTTGTTTTTAATAAAAATTATTTTAAAATGTTAGAAGTCAATCAATATGATTCATACAAAATAGTTATTTCACCTCTATCTTTTGCTTCTTGCTTGGGCAAATTTTCTACCAGACTTAGCAGGTGATTTGGGAGATTCCTATGCTAGTAACAAAGGATTGAGCCAAGGGTGATATGGCTTGGGTAAAAAAACCCTGTCTTATGCATGGATATTTCCCTTCTAATATTTGAATCTCTAGTTAGTGCTATGTCCAATTCTACATTTAGAGAATCAATGTAAAAAGCACGCTGCTTAGATATGCTCATAAAAGGTACAGAAATACTAATAAATTGATTAAATAAACCATGCAGTGGTAATTTTAATTCACGGCACTATTGCTACAGGGTGATACAGATGATAAAACCATCAACTTGTGAGAAATAACTTGGCCTAGAGACATCATCCAGCAGTTTTCATACTGGAGGAAGTCACTTCATTACTCTATTGCAAATGTAATTAATTGGCAACCTTTTGTGTCCCCATATTCTCTACACAATTGACTGAAAACAACAGTGCAGTGAATAGTTCAGAGATTCACTCGTGGCAGAGAGCTTTTCACCCCCAGGTTCACAGCCTGAACTAAGAATCAGCTGGTACAGACCAATGTTTGGCAACCTCTAGTAGATGATTCTGTGCTCTCAGGTTTTGCATTGCTGCTTTCAGCCAAGGAAGGCAAAGAACTGAGTTGAGACTCATCTGACATCCTCTGTGCATTTCATGGCACACTCACAGGGTGGCTTAAGACACTCACTCCTGCAGCCTATACCCTGCCTCTTTATGAGAATGCAGAAGACTTTGTTGTTCCAAGTAATAAGAGAATTAGCCTTTTTTGAGGTGTGGTGCCAGTTTGTAGAAATGAATTATTGATACATGGGGGAGTTCCTCATTAACATTCTTAAGTAAATAATAAGCAGGAAAATAATTTAATCATTGCAAATTGGCAGCAAAAGCAACTGTTCATTGTTCTTCATTATGAATTAGTCCAGTAGAAAAGAGGATTTGATGAAACTTTATCCCCCTGGCTTGTTATAGCCTGGTTGGATCCAGACATAAAAACATGTTTGATAGCAAAATTTGAAAGATATATGTTAAACCAACACACATATATGTAAAGTTGGAACTAATTTCCTATAGAACCTTGAAACTATAAATAAGCACTTTAGCAGTCACCAGATGGAAAATGTTCCCATCAATCCATTTCTTTGTAGTATCATAAGAAAAGCCAGCCTGATATATGCTGTTTGGCAAATAAATTAATTACAAAACCTACATTTTCTTTGACACTTTGTAACACACATAAAAGCTGAGATTAAAATGTTTGAAAAGTTAACTCCCTTGGTGTAATTTTATGTTTTAAAGAATCCATGGATACACTGAAAAGAAGCAAGTGAGAAGCTTTTCCAACTATACAAAATCCTAATGTGCCAAATTGTTTCCAGTGAACAAAACAGTTAAGTATACTGACTTTTTATTAGGATTTGCAAAATCTTCTATGAACGCACTGTAATTTTGCACTATTTTGTAAGAAAATTTTAAAAAAGGAAAAAGAAAAATGGAACTGAAAAAGAAACAGAAAAAAAAAATCTAAAAATAGATGCCAAATGTATAGTTTGTAAAATACTATTTTTCTGATATAAGGTGTCATTACATTGTGATTCTAACTGTGTTATTGTAAACTGTGAAAAATGTGATGTTCTGTTGTGACACAGCCTATGAAGGGCCATTTCTAACACAGATTCACCTGGACTTGTTTATATGAAACATATTCATAAATCTGAGATCACTTTTATACTTATTTTTTGTAGACTATTTTTCCACATTTGCAACATAACTGTTATTTTATATCAAACATTAATTTTGCTTTAAAATATTATTTGAATAGGTGGGTGAGTGTCTTAAATGTGCCAGAGATTCAAATCCGTAACAGAGATAATTCAGAAGCTCTTCTTTGCCAAACTGTAATGCTACTAAAATCAATGATGTTTTGTTGAAAAATAGGCACACTTTCAATAAACATAAGTTTCTAGTCCAATAATGATGACAATGTCACATTTTCTAGGATAAATGCGTGGTAGTTACGAGCTGCATTTCCCTGCTGTCTTTGTGTATGTTGAGGAAACAAAACTGTGTGCCATAGCTGAATGTCATAGATATTCAGTCACTTAAATAATGTGCCATGTGCCATGGATTTGACCTCTGAGGTACGTTAATGAGGATCAGGAGAGAAAAACAAGCTGTTTGTCCTGATTCAAACTCAGTTTCCGTGATGGGTCACATGAAAATGGGGTGGTTGTCAAGGCAGGACTGGGACAATCTCAGCAGAGAGAGTAAGTTCTGTACATAGAAATGTGGGGACTACATTTATTGTGTTAGTGCAAGATCAGGACCAAAGTCCCTTTCTTGTACATTTGAACTTACATAACATTGAGTGAGATCTGATAGGAGCCCTTTCTTCATGTTCCCAGCTAATGATATTCCTTGTACTGACAACTTCTATGTGTCTTATATAGTATATGTATAATGCATAAATTCATGTGTAAGAAAGAGTAAACATGGCAAATTGAATCTTAATAAAAACAACAGAAATCATTCTGCAGACACATTTTAAGATGCCATGTTGAAAGATCTTGTAAAAAGCTGTATTTTTTATTTATTAGTGATTGTATATTTTGCCCCATGATCTAGACATTTTATATCAGAGAGTCAACCAAAAACTGGGTCTTTGTTCCTTTTGAACACTACCATCACCCTGAGATGCATCTGGAAAATGTAGAGGTCAACCACTGATGTTTTGTGGTATTTTTTTAATATGACGTTGTTGTTGAACTTTCTTCTGATTACCTATAGCTATGTTCAGAGTTTTCAACATAATTTAATTGCAGACTGAAGATATCTACTGAATGAAACTACAGGTAACCATAATTATTTCAAAGACTTTCACCATTTATGGGAAATTAATATTTCACAACACTGATTCCAAGATGGTTAACGAGCAGCTCATTGACTCTTATTTATTGAGCACTGGAATTCTCCCTAAAGGATAAACACTGAATCATGTAAATAATAGTGCTCTATATAAGCCTAACATAATATTGTAATAGGTATATTTAAAATAAAAAGAGAACATTCCAAGTGTACTATAGTCTTTGATCATTATTTTATAGGTCTGATGTCCCACTTCTTCTTTTGATACTTCTCATCAAGACCCTGATCTCAGGATTGTTGATACTCATAACACTGACTTCTGGCAGAGATCTCACAAACAGAATTTTGGTTCTTTTTAAGCTGTTGAACATGAAATTCCCATAATTGCTCAGGGTCAGACTGAATTAATACAGACTGTCGCATGAGTTTTTATTATGTGCAGCAACCAGCACAGATGAATTAATACAATACTATAACTGAGGTTACTTTGCCTTGTTTTTAACAATGATCTTTAAAATTTTTACAAGGAGTGGAATAGTAATTTACATGGTCATATTTCATTGCTTTATTTACTGTACAGATAACCGACATTTGCAGAGATTAACTGTATCTAAGATAGCAAATGGTTAAAACAATGGTGTCAGTTTTATTTCTAAATATATATGCAAACAATGAAAATAGATGCCACTGAAATAAATGTAATAAATAATGCAAGTATTTCCAGTAGAAAAGATCATCTGGTCACAGAAATTGCAGTTTATCCTAGACATAATATTACATCTGACTCCTGTGCAGCTTGAAGAATAGGAGTCTTCAAAAATCCTTTTCCTTCCTACC
The DNA here is from genome assembly GCA_013397075.1 of Rhabdornis inornatus. Classification (NCBI taxonomy): domain Eukaryota; kingdom Metazoa; phylum Chordata; class Aves; order Passeriformes; family Rhabdornithidae; genus Rhabdornis; species Rhabdornis inornatus. The sequence goes on along the minus strand of VWZS01002158.1, from coordinate 2,103,551 downwards.
AGACAGGCAAATTCATTCCTGAGCTAACAAACTTTTGTTAATTTGGATACATTCATTAAAGGTTTATTTAACTCTTGCCATTTACCTAAAGCAAAGTTATCATCATCTTGGACTCATGCTTGACAAGTACAGAGACAGACTGACTTTTCAATAGTATGTGTGACTGAAGTCCCTGCTACATTTCACTCACATGCACACACACACACACACACACACAACCCTTTCACATTCTTACATTTAAATTCCACTTCAAAAATTCAATCTAGGGCAGAACATACAATTTTCTGTCTTTAAAACAAGCTTTTTTTTCTTAAATTATCCATTTCTACTTCTTCTCACAAACTTCCCGTGGATATGCCAACAAAGCCGTTTGTGTTTGGAAGGCCAGGTCTCTGCCCTGAATGTCAGAAGCAGTGAGCTTAATGATATGTTTTTAAAAGCACAGCACTGAAGTGAAACCCGAAAGAGAAAAGGGTCAGGCATAGAAGGTGTGCAGGTTTCTTACCCTGCCAGCAATAATGTGCTATTACAGATGCTGAAACTACATCTCCAGGTGATAAGGCTGCTGTTGGCACAACTTCTTCATGCAGTGAAACAAACAATAAGCTCTTCATAAGCCCTACACAGGCTGATACTTCAGCATAAAACACTTTATTGGAACAAATGTGCTGCCAGTGAGCCTGGGAGTAGGCTAGCGACACTCAAAATACAAAATACTCAATTCTCACACAGACTAAAACAGAAGCCTCCTTTCAAGAAATATATCATCTCAACATATATTTTATTTCTGATAAACCCTTTGGGTAGAACAACAAGTCTTTAGACCAAAGACCTGGTGGTAGTTTAAAATACCTCAGAACAGGTTTTTACAGGTAGGTGTACAGAAGAGAACTGAATTCCTAAATTTCCAGTATATACAAGATAGTCACAAGTTTGAAAAAGTAAATGGGGTCTGAGACTAACTCAGCTCACCTACTCAGAGTGTTTTCATCTTTAATCCTATTTAAGACGACATTAAAAAACAACTTAGTGGTTTGCAGTTCAATAACAAGTGTTATTACAATTGATTTTGATGTACAATGAATCAGAGGAAGGAAAGAAAATAAAACTGCTTGTGTTGAAATGTGAAAAATTATCAGGTTTCATTCTTCAGTCAAAATTAGTTGTTAGTGATGTTCTAATTGAAGGTTTATGAAAGATCAAAATGAGACTCAAAATTCCTGTCTTTAATCAAAAATTTAAGATTTCAGTAATTGCTAAATAAAATTAGATTGAGAAATTTCATACTAATTTTAACACTTTCTTCTGAAATGGGGCTTTTTTCTAAAGGAGTCTGTTTTTCTATGATTCTTGAATGAGGAAAATATTGTCAATTTCATTTTCATTCTTCTCTTGGCTTCTGTCATCTGAATTCTCTCATGTGTGAAGAACACATACTCAGTGGGATATGGTAAATCAATATGGAAGAGTTGCAAATGGTTTCAAAATAATTTCTATATAGTCACAGACTGTTGCCATACCACAATTATATTATTCCTGCAACAGGAGCAATCATTTAATGGCTGATTTCTGCCTTTAAGACATACACACTCTCAAGTTATGAACGTCACTCTGCTTTTTAAGCTGCCCAGTCCTGTTACCAGAGTTTCTGATATTTGTTGACATTCTGTTCATCTTATACCCATGCGGCTTCCTCAGACATATCATGCCCTGTCCTTCTGCACTGACTGTGTATTTACATTCTCTGTCTGCATTTTGACATTAAAAAAAATCTATTTCCAGCTACAAATACAAGGCTCTGTAACCTTGAAGTGGTAAGCCCTGCACCCTTATGCCACTGCCCCTTCCTTGTCACTCGATTAGATTTAATTCACATTAAGTTTAATGCACAGAAATGAAATGTAACAAGGTACATGGGCAATTGGGTGATTATTTCATCAGTTCTGCGTGTCAAACAAATATATTGCACTGCAATCAGCTGGTTGTAACAATTACATCCAGAGTGGTGGTTTTACCCTTGAAACCTTTTATTCAAATGTAGATACAAGATGCCATGTGCTTATACCATACCAGCCCCAGTCTTGAGCTCAAAGGCAGCAAGCGATGCTGAAGGGACAGACCAATAGCACAAGATAATAATTTAGGCAGTTATCGATTACTCCCTGATTAATAGGAGAAAGAACAACCAAAATCCATCTAGACATACCATATAATTTACTACGGTGATATCTGCCCAAACAAGCTCAGTCTGTGTACAGCAGAGCTTATCAGCTCTGTCTCAGCACAGCCCTTGAGTCTCAATCTAGGATCTGTCTGGCACTTCTGGCTTCTTTGAATCCATGGAACTATCCAGCACCCTGGACAAGCTTCCCAGAAATCATAAAGTGCAGATGCATCTCCAAGCATTCCTGAGAGCTGGATAGCACTGCCTGGTGTGCAGGATTAATCCTGTAGGCCACCTATTAGCCATATGAGAGCTAAGTCAACAAGAGAATGTGTTCAAAAGAGCAGCTTTCTTTGTTTCCATTATTTTTCAAGTCTTTCATGTTGGATGTCTGAAAAATTCTTTTATCTTCCATTTGTTTGATATTAAAAAGCTCTGTAAGCAATGGCACTTAATATGATCACTCCAAAGCTCTTACAAAAATTACAGAATCAAAACCTTAATCTTTGTAGTGATTTTACATGTCTCTGATGCATTAAATTTTAGTTTGTGTTTAAGATGAATGCATTTATAGATAAACATACTGTATAGCAAGGCAGAGCTCATTTATCTTTTTTGTAAGGCTCAAATATGTATTTGTAAATCAAAATATAGTTTATGAGCTCTATCTTATCAGCAAAAATATGCAGGAATGTGCACCAAAATGATAATAATTCTCACAGCTACCAGTCCCATTCAACCAAGGAGATCAAAGAGTTGGTGAAATAGATCTGACCCTTCAGCATCTATAAAAATGTTTTCCTTTGATGTTGCAAATTTTAGGCTTAAATGGTTTTGAGACTCTTTTCACACTTATGTAAAGCATCTGCACAAGTGTTTTCAGAATTACGGCCTTTACTTTCCAGAAAAACTGGTGCCTTGCATAAATATTTTATTTTCTAAATACATTTTATTTTTATATAGAACTTACTGTATAAAATCACATTTTCATCCTTGCATTAGAGAATTGAGGCAGAGTTAATGAGTGACATTACACTTGAGCTATCTGGGCTGTCTGCACAGCCCACTGCAGTCATGACCAGAGTGAAGGAGCTCAGCTGTCGTACAGCAAGGCTGTACAAAAATACAAGCCCCTGTCTGTACTGGCCCAGCATCTGAGCAAGCTCACTTCAAACCACTGCACTTCTCCAAGGGATCTGCTAAACCTTTCAACTCAGAAAATCTCTAGAATCCTCCATGAAAGTTAGTCAGAAAACAGGCCTTAGGCACTTTTCTAAATTTCTTAATCCATAATGAAGGGCATGACTAAGTCACCTGGGAGCACCTCCCTGGGGTGGATATTAATGCATAATTTTACAGTTCACCACAACATTAATAAAAATGTCTCAAAGATTCTTCTCTTAAACTCTCATCACAATCCTTTTAAGACAACTATATCCTGTCATCAGTGAAACATTTAAGGTTTTGGAAAACCCTTACTGAAGGGAGAGTTGTCTTCTTCTACCAATTGGTTTTCTAGTAGCCTTCTCTCTTTTTTATACAGTTGCTGGCAACATGATACGGAAGATTTAAGACTTGACTGGAAAGGACACATTCTAGGCCAGGACACCCAGAACTAGCAATTCTCAGCAAATCTGAGTGTCCAATTCATACTTATGCTTAAAATTACTTTTGAAGGCATTTTGCTGCTCTGAAATCTGTTTCTTTAGTCAGAACATTCCTTCTCATGAAAGTCTGTCTCAACTTGTGAGAGCATTGCTCTTTATCTTAGGAGGGAAAATACTTTTCTCCTCCCAAAGTTTAGGCTCGTGATGTGCTTCCAGTGTTGCATCCTGTCTCCATTTTTAGTTTGTTCTTCTATTTGCTTTCCACATCACGGGTTTGCCGTCCCCTGATATTCTTAGCTGCTAGGAAGAATTTATCCTTCCTGAATCTGAGTGACTAGACATCTACATGGTGCTTGACATGCTCAGTCACATCATCTTCAAATTTCAAAAATTTTTGATAACTTTTCCTTGCTCCCCAAGGGAGACCCTTATTGGTAGTGTCTTGGGTTTTGTAGTGGTTTCTTATTGTTCTCCTAGTGGTTGATTGCTTAGTTTGAGAGTATTTCCCAATTACATTCCTTTAAGAGTTTCTCAGTCACTTATTCCCACTACAGGAGAATTCCCTTCATTCACTTACCAGCTCAGTACGCTAATGTTATCTAAAAGTCTTACATAGCTTTTGTTTTCCCAATTTAACATATTAGCATAATATAATTGAAATTGCTTATGAAGTCCAGAAACATTAATTTCAAGGCATTGTTGATTTCATTGTTCTCAATTGTATGACACTACACCCCATGGACAGAAGAATACATGCTTAATAAGCTTTGTAATCTCCTCTGAAGATAATTGCTTCTGTGGGTTTTCATTCACAATGCATTCTGGGTTTAAAAAGTTTTTCAAAATATTTCACTTCACCATTATTTTTTAACCCAGACAATATGGTGCTCTTCCTCACTCTGTTTACCAAAAATAGCAATGTCCCTCTACAGCAGTCTTTCAGCAAAGCTTATCAGCAGCCCCATCCTCATAACAGACATATATTCCTTTTAAGATCCTCTATCAGAGGAAGCAATGAAGCCTAGTTTATGAATTCATGTCTTGTAGTTGGATTCTCTAGCATATAATTAGTCATGATATCTGATTAAAGCTTTACTCACAATTAGGGCACTCATAATTGTTCTCTACTGTGGATTCTCTTATGTCTCTGGGGGGCTGCATTCATAAATCAGATTCTCTTTCAGAAAGAGGACTTTAGAGGTCTGCTTGGACTATTCCATCGTCCATTTTGATGAACATAATAATGTGAACATATTATCTTTGCATTACTAACACTGTGAAATCAGCTGATATGCTGATTAGGAAGTTAGGAAGTGTGAAAGAGGATGGCAGAAAGGGAAACACAGGTAGAGACAAGCAGAGGAGGAGAGAATGTAATCACTTAAGCCTCATATCCTTAGGGAATATCTAATATGTCTAATTCTGATACATATCTCCTTCTACCATAAATCAGTATAAATATGTGCCATTTTTACACACTTAGAGAAATTCAGGTCCAACCGTTCACCTTCCATGTAACATGAAAGGCAAAGCCAGGCTCTGTGCTGAAACAACTGCTGCTTCATTTTTAACCCAATTTCAAACCTTTTCCTTCTTCTTCAGACTATGTTGATTTTGTAAGTTTCATGTAGAGCTCTTTTCACGCAATATTTTTCTTGTCTCACATACAAAAACTCTGCTTCTCAAATGTCCAGATAAAATGTTTTAAACATGAGAATGACAGCTAAGAATTTTTGCTAAAGGACAGCCATTTCCCAACTGTTCACTCAAACACAAGCTGCTCACAAATAAGCATTCAGCCAAACAGCCATTAAAAAATGATTCTTCGGCAGCCTACAATATTGCACATTTGGACATCTGCTTGTGTCTGTTCTTGGAGACAAACCTCCCGGCTGGAGAGACTCCTAGTCTACCCAGTTGGATCTTTCTTATGTCCTCACAAAAAAGTGCCATGGTGAGCTTTCCATGACAGCATCTCAAAACTGGCCCACAGGTGGCCAGTGCTTTTCATTCTGGAGATCAATGTCAGCACTATGTTCACTGGCCAACTTCTAAAATCCCTGTCTTAGCTATTAAACAGTGTGCACTCCTCAGGCAATCCCAGCACATGCACCTCTTTTGGCCAGCCTCAGACATGGCAGCAGGTGGCAGACCTGTGTAACAGCAACATTTATCTCAAAGTAAGTCTCTTGAGTGAGTCATTTGAAAGCTTACCTGTCTGCACCTGCAGAAGTGCTAAACAACGTGCTGCCAGGGACAAGACAACTGCACACCTTAGAGACAGCAGTGTGTGGATAGAGCTGCCTCACTACTGCTGTCAGCATCATGACATTGGGGGTGGAATCACTAGCAGAATTCTTGATCTTTTTCTGTAAAATATAGGCCTGTTTTTGTTAACTAGTTCCAGAGCCAGCATCAGCCTCCTGGAGTCACCGATGAGTGAAAGATACAGTTCTCTCAGTCCTCTCAAAATTGTCAGAAGACTCATCCTTGCTTGGATCTACGGACTTCCACAACTTTTGACCCCACAGAAATTCTTTCCCAGCCTGCCCCTAAAGCAACTGAGGAATGCACAAATCTCTCTTAAATATGCTTTTGGGAAAACTATGGGCCAAATATTCAAATATTCAGTGGGAAATCAGAGATTCAAAGTCACTTTTTCCATCACATCCCAGGCTTTGTAATCTGATGTAGTATGTTACATTGTTAGAGGGATCTAGATAACTACATTATTAGAGTACTACCACTATTATTAGAACCCTACTCCCACTTATGCTTCAGACCACCTGCTGCCCTCTCAGTACCTCCCTAGCATATTTCAGGAGTCATCTCATGCCAAGAAGCACTTAATATGTGACTATTCATTTCTGGAGGATAGATTGACTGCTGTGGACACGTGTGGCTACTTTAGCTAGTCCCAAAGAATGGTCATGGACATATTTCACTAGAAAAATGCAGCTAAATTTGAAGTATAGATTTCAGTATTTAATACTAGGTACCTATTTAAATTCGAGAACAGTCTTTGCCATGGACTAAAACAGTATCACATCCCACCACCTGCAAAAGGCATTGTCATATTCTCTGGGAATGGTAATTACGTTATGCTAAAAGAGTCATAAACTCAATTTAGGGAAAATCTTTTTCCGTTACAGTTCAATGCATGATCAGTTTGGCAGAGTTCTAACAATTTACTCTCCTGAATTTAATGTGAATTTGCCCCTTTTAGTGGCAATTCCTCCTTAATTAAACCAAAATTTTTTACAACTGGTATGACACAAAATGTGAATCTAATCTATGTCTAAATTTTGTGCTGTTTGATGACCTCCCTCCTCTTGATTACTGTGAAAGCCCTCCTGTAGAGTTCAACTGTGTAAGAGGGAACTCAATTTTTCTCAGGTATTTGGAGAATTGATAGTTCTTGATTAAATAGCCCATTCATTAAACCACAGCACACAATAACTATTCAGGCAAAAAGAATAGCTTCCATATAATAGAAATGGAAGGCAAGATTCTGCACGTATTTCCAAATACAAGCTACACAGACCAAGAACTGGTAGTCAAGAGAAATGTCAAAGCAAGCAGAAGAAATAAGCATCTGCTGATATCCCTTTAATTTTGGGACACTTTTTTTACCAAACTGGGACTGAATATATTTGTAGAAACATAAGAAAAATTCATGCCAGATCAGATACCCAGCATGGAAGAATTTTAATGAATCAAATGAATATTTACATGTTTTCAAACACAACTAAATAGATATTCCTAATTCAGACGTATTGCATTTCACTTTTCAAAAGGAAGTTAGGATATTAATTCATTATTTAGGTCAACATGTTTCAAAAATTCCATACCATTCAGATAAAAATCCCAAAAGAGAATAATTTGATATACGTTGTTTTGGTTTGAGGTTTTTGATGTTTTGAGTAAGGAATGTGGAACCAAGTAGATTTAAAATTTAAGATCTAAAAGTCACACAGACAAAATAAAGCATTTTTAGCATATTTACAACCCCACCACTATTTTCTTGTGTTCTAATTTTCCTACAATACAAGAAAATAAGATTTTCCATCCAAAAGTCTTGACTGGCACAGCATTTTTCTCTAAAGTAATGGGTTATGACCTCATCATCAAAACTCAGTAAAACAAATTTGTGCAACAACACAGCTTACACATAAACATGAGAGATGGTTAGAACTAGCTGAATGAACATTTCTTACCAAAAAAATCAGGTTATTCTGAGCTGAATTTAGGTCGAATATCCCAAGCTATTCTGAATCAATCTCATGGCAGCAAGACCATACCATCAGATGTCTTCACTAAGCATGAATGAAAGGGGTATATTTTGAAATACCTTTTTGTTGTTGTCATTTCTGCCTCAGATCCTGAGGCAGATCCTCAGATCTTTCTTCCTCCTTTTTCTGGAAGAAACCTCAGTAAGCTGACAAGCCCCTTCTATTTCATTCTTGGGATGGCAACACTCAATTGTTCCCATGGTACTCATAAACTTTGACTGTAGGAATATGTTCACTTACCTTTTTTCCTGAATGGACCTGATTGACTGCAATAGGATTATTGGGTTTTTATGTATATGATTATCGGATCAACTTCCGCACAATATTAAACCCTCATGCAACTGCAGGCAAGGCTGATTATTGTAATAAAGCTTGCTTACTTTTTAATATCTCTTTAACTATCAAGAAAAATACCCTACTTTATTCCTCTTTTGCACTTTGCCATGTTCAGTTTCCAGGTATAGTTTGCGTCTGAATTCACTGGTAATACCTACAAGTAGAATTTTTATCAAAATATTGTGGCCCAGCAGCCTTTTTAGGTGAATGTCTATTTTTTTCACTGAGGAACATAAAAAATATAGCACACAATTAACACATGCTAGATTATTCTGCAGCAAGACTAGGTCCATGAGGTTTAACAATGAGTCTGCTGGAGAAAAATCTATTTTAGTTCCAAAATTACATAAAGCTAATTTCACTGGAATTTGTTCTAAAATTATGTCAGCATACCTTTTGATTTTAGTCTGTTTTCTAAGTTCTTTTGTGTTGTTCAATTGATACCCACTGACTTACCTACTAAGCATATAATCTGTTAGTAGAACTGAATCTGCATATGTATGGGTTCCCAGCTGGACAAAGCTCATAGTCTGGTAGGCATAAATTATAATTTAATAGACACATAGCAAGAAAAAATCCCTGCCCATCTGTTTCATCCTTCAACTAAATATTTTGGAAGGAAGTAATTCACCTTGGCAAGATTCCACAGTAAATTATGAATAGAATAAATAAGCTTCCATGTATTTCTGTTTGTACTTGCATTGTCTCTCAAGTTAGGACAATTTAAATTCATCTCTTTTAAAACATTTTCACAGTAAATGAATAAAACAGCCACTGTTCTTAAAGGCTGTCTGGTTTCAGAGATTATGTTATAGAACCAAAAGCATTTTTGTCAGGGAGAGAACTTAAGAACAGAACATGGTATGTGGAGGTAAACTGGTTTTAACTACAACATCTCTGGCCTAGGAGGCGCCAGAAACCACCCAGGAAGGACCTGCTCATACTACAAATGAGCAAAAAAGTGTTTTTTTCTCTAAGTAGTTGCCTTGAATGCAAAGTACTTGCTGCAAAGTAACTCTTCTCTTACCTCTGATCACTATGGAGAATATCCTTATACTTACATTTTGGTAGCCACAGCCTGCTGCCATCTTCCCATCTGTTCTGTTTTCTAGATCAAATAAACCCAACTGCTTTCTGTGTGCTTTTTTCTTTAATTTCAGTGGTCTTTCACTAGTTTTTTATAGATTCTTCTTTAAATCTGTTGCCCAAGTTCCAGTTTCTCAACAGCCCTTAACAGAGGAAGTAATTTGTCCCTTTATACACCGCTCTTGCTAATACACCACAGAATGAGAGATACTTTTTCTTTCATTATAAAATCCCAGCAGGGAATCATACTTCATTTGTGATCTGCTACAACTCTCACAGCCTTCAGTGCAGTATGTCTGACAACTCAGTTATTACTCATTTTGTACTTACACCTTTGATTTTGCCTTCCTGATAGCTGAACTTGTATTTAGTGAATTTTGCCTTTTCAATTTTAGATGATTTCTTCTATTTATAATGAGCCATTGTATTCTGATCTTTCTGATTTCTCTTTGAAGGCATTTGGCTGATAATACAGTGAGCTGGACTGGATGGCTGTACATCACATACATTCATTAAAGGATCTATCCTGTGAGGTGACCAATATTGTGTGGTGGGAGGAGTGAAACAGAATTGTCACCCACCACTGTCAGTTTGCTCCAGGAAAGCTCATGGGCCCAAACTCAAAGCCCAGGAACTTTACAAAAGTGTACTGGTAGCAGAAATGTGAATAAGGGGGAATGGCTGCAACTATGTAAGGTGCATAGAATTTTCTCTCCTAATGTCCCACCAAGAGGTGAGGGAACACTTCTACCTGCCACGTCCTTCCCCACATGTGTGGGGTTGTGATGCCTGGCTGTAGCTAAAGAAAAGACATCTCTTCCTGCAGCACCACAGCTCAGCACCAGCTCCCTGCTGCTTGCAGGACAAAAAAGGCATTGCTTTGGACTGGAAACACAACAATTTCAGTGTCACAGCAGCAAAGCAGCAAATAGGACAGAATTTCACTGCTGTTCTAGAATAACTACAAGCAAGAAGGAAGCAACATTGGGAAATTGGGTTTTATTACATAAGAGATGGGCGTGAAAATGATTGAAAGCCTAATAGGTTCAAAAAGAAGCATCTGTCAGGGAAGTATAAAGCAAATAAGACTTTTCTTAGAAATTACAATTCACAATCCACAAAATTTGCTATTGTCAACTTATGGATTCAGTTAGAGAAAAAATAAGAAGTACATGAAAGAAATACTTCGGGGGGGGGAATAATACTTTTACTGTTTTTGTGCTGTCCAGAATTTTGCATTTTTATTAATCTATTTCCATTTATTTTCAAGGAAAAAGTAATAGAGGTCCAGTGTCTGTTACGATATTCCACACATTTGTTCTGCACACAAAATTTCTAGGGGTATTGAGACATCACCTATTTCTGAAATCAAAGATCTGAAAAATAAAAAATCTAGTCCATAAGCAATGTGAAACAGCTGGCTAGATCTAAACAACCCTGAAGAGATCACTTTCTAAGACCATCACTACTTTTTCATGTTATTTCACAGCAAGTTAACTATTCTAGCACATCCTCAGTTATACCATCTGATGCAAATTTGAGGTGCCTCTCACCTCAATATCCAGCCAAAGATTTACTGGAAATACATTAACACAAACTGATTTGGCTTGGAAGAAAAAAAAAATAAAAACCAGGAAGTAATTTGGCAATGTACAGCGACCAGTGGCCTCACAGCTGGAATGAGCACAAAGGAAGCAATTAGATTTTTGGTAAAGTTGTTTTATAGTACCTAAGTTCAACTGTCTTAAGGCTGGGCATATAACATCTAAGTCTAGACAGCTAGGCTCTCTCCTTTCAAATATCTCCATGGAATGACTAACAAGATACGTATTTTAGATATTTAAGATCAATATATACTTGAAGATGCCTGTCTCTCTCCACTAACTGTATATGAAGTTTAGGTAAATGGCTGAAAGTATATAATATAAATGTATAAATAATTTATACTTATAAATATATAAATCCTGAGCAGATAAATTAGATAAAGCATATACTACCTTAGAAGTCCAGCATGAAATAACATCATTTTTATTTGCACAGACTTTTCAGTCTTGAATGATCAAAGAACTGTTGTAGTGTGCAGAGAGCATTAATGAGTGTAAAGGGAGGGGAAAGGATTATAGTGCCTGTAAAACACAGAGTAAATTGTAGAGGAAGATTTTCTGTGGGAATGTTAATTTTCTGGAGCAAGGGCTAAAATCAAGATACAAACAGCTTTCTGCTTGTTAGTTTTGAAGGATAAACATAAAATGGCTAGTTATACCTGAGGGCTATTTGGAAACTAGGAGAATACACAATTATAGTCATAAAGTTTAAGATGAGGCTGAAAGAAGTTATTACAGAATTAAACATTTTTGTGTTTCACCTTGACACTACATCACATTCTCTAAATAAAATGGGGTTGAAGTTTTCCTTTGGATCCCAGACAAATGCAGTGCAGGATTTGAAAGTCAATGTGTACTCACTAGAGATACTAGAAAAGCTGAAGGAAGGCACTGTGATAATCAAAATACTCCTGGTGGCTGAAATAATTTAAATATCTCTTCCAGGACCTGCGCTGAGTTCTAGAGAACTGACTTCTGCCACTGCTATATAATCAGTGATAAAAGGTCACCTAATGTTATCATCCAGGTTCTGTGTTTAAATTCTTATAAAAAAACACTGAGATTTCAGAACTTACATTCAAATAAATTAATGGTGATGAAAAGGAAACCTAGCTGACATGCCGTACCATTTTTGTAAGGCAAAGTCAAGTCTTTCCAAGTTTATTCTTCCTAGCTGATTTTTTTTACGTTGGCTTGATCTCTAAAACATCTTTGAGATACAAAGCTGAATGGGTGCAAATCTGTCCATAATTTGTACATTTCCTCCAGACTTATAAAAATGCAAACAGCTGCAAGCTATACAGAACAATCCCATTTTGAAGAGCTATTTAAAAAGTTTGAGTGGCAATATCCTTCATATGGCATATGAGGCAATAAACACAGAACAGTTGATTTTTGCGTACTTCACTCTTAAATTACAAAGCACTTTTCTTGCAGAGATGGTTTCTATTTCATTCTCTGTGCTCTGAAGTCTATGCAAAGCAAAGGTGCCTGATGGACACTTGACTTTTATTTTTTCTTCTTGTTCTTCTTTAACTTAAAATAAAGGTAATCAGTGGGGAAAGACTGTATGCCGGGAAAGATAATTCCAACTACATTAAAATAAATAATACTATAATCCTTATTTAATTATTTTGGTTGAAAGGAAGTAGTTATAGCTGCTTCTAACTTCAGTAATTTTGCCTTAGCGGCATTTAAAATTTATTGTTGTTTTACAAGTGCATTTATGAATAATACATTGGAGTTCTAAAACCAGCCTGGCTTTGCAGTGTTGTGAATTAAGAGGAAAAAAATAACAATTAATTGGTATGATAGAATTTCACCTGATATTTTATGGGCAGAAGTATTGCACCTGATTTAATAACTGAATCATCTTAACTTCTAAACATCATCTAACTTCAGGGGTAGCCTTGAGAACGACATCAATAGTTTTGAATGAGCTTGATTTAATTCCAAGCTTTCAGTTTAATGCAGAAAGACTTTTCATGGCCCCACTTCAAAATTCTATACTTTTAGCAGGAGTATTTACAAATTGATTGTTAAGAGGGCAGAGATATTAGACACAAATCAGATATTACGAAAAACAGCACCAGTGTTGTTTTGAAATAATTACTAGCTCTAGAAACAAGCAACATTAAGGCTAATATAGAGTTTCTTTTCCCTTTATGGAAGACATTATGCTCTATTTATTCAGTCTTGGAGTAGCCTGAGTGCCTTCAACTTTGATTGACTTTGAGATGAGATATAGACATCCAACACGTCACAAGATTAAATCCTTGCTAGCATGTGGAAGCAAATCTCTCCCTCAGTCTGCTACATGTGTGCCTGTGGATTTAGGGAAAGGTACAGGTTGCAATTAGCTTCACTGAATGCTCAGGATTTCTGAACTCTACAGAAAAGACATGGAATCACTCAAATACAAAATCACACTCCAAAGGGCCCCTTGTATGGTCACAGAGAGATCATTACATCTCCACCAACACCCCTACAGATCATGGCAAGGTCCTAACAGCAAAAAGGAAAGGTTAATTCAAACAGCAAACTCAACAAGGCCTCATTTCATGCTATTTTCTGGTTCAGTCTGAACTACTGTCATTATCAGTTGTTGCTTTTCATTTCAATTTCAGTACCCACGCATAAGCAACATAAGTAACTGCTCCTTGCTTTCAAAAACAGAGCCTGTAAGTAGTCCTATCCACCCTCAAGCACCTGATATTATTGGAAAACCAGTGAATATATTACAAGAAGTGAAAGTACAGTCTTAACAACATCCCAAGACACAGTTCCCCAGCTTATATATATTAGAGTGCTATAAATATGGTGGGTAATTCTAAACAGATCTCCTGTTTACACAGAGCTTCACTTAAAAGATTAATCCTTGTATGCTGCAGTCTGTGATGGAAGCTGTTTCACAAAACATTCAGGTTTTCTTTGCAAGTCCTCCTTTTAAGAACTGACATGAAATTCCAAGGAGACACAGAGTGAAATAGCTCCCAATTCTGCAAAGTCCAGCACAGCTAATTGTAAAGTTGTGTATTAAAAAATCCAGGGGCTACCCAACAGCAGAAATTAATTTCTGTCTAATGCAGCAGTTTTCTTTTCAGGTGAAGTCACCGTGCAGACAAGCACACCTACCAAAGCTGCTCTGAGGCACCTCCTCTTCTGCAGCCACTGTGGCTCAGCAGCAGGAGAGGCACTGGGCAGGTCCTGCTCTGAATTAGAGCCAGCAGGAGATTCGACCTCCAAGCTTCAAGGTTTGGGGTCCAGATATGCTGTCAGTCCTGGTGCCTAGACACAATGGGCACTGAGATGAGGCAGGATCCTAGCCCTAAAGTGCATATTCTCACATAACCTTTATGCTAGCCTAAAAACATTCACAAATTCCTCTTGCCCACTCCTCCCATCAAGTTATGTCTTCATTCCCTGGCAGAAAGCTCATTCCTTTGTCCTCAAAAATGCCATTGTGCTCTTTTCTGACATGTTGTGGACTTTGTCCTATGTGGCAGAGGTTTCTGTCTGATTTTCATGCGCTTTGCTCTGTGAGAGACTTCTAGGAAGGAGAATTTCAGGACTAAACAGTGGGGAGAAGGAAAAGGAGGAGGAACTGCTAGGCAGCAAAAGAGTTCTTGCCATAGTTTTGTTTACTGTTTTATTGACCATCAGTGTCAAATAGTTAAGCAGGGAACCTGTGGCTCATTTTCTTTTTCATTCTTTGTGTTGCTTTAATACAGGAACATCCCTGTGGAGGTTCTTCAGCTGGACCTCAGCTTCTCCAAGTTCAAAGGTAAGGTCTCTTCAAGAATTAAATGTCCTGTTACACAGAAGTATTGTAGGATGTCCTAATCTCCATACCTTCCACTTATGTTGATGCAAATGTGGCATTTTGTCCGAGATATGGTCCCATGTGCAGGAAGACAAATGAATAGGGAACGTTTCATTCAATTATATAAAAAAAGCAATAGCCAAAAGCAGCTGTCTACAGTCTCCACTGTGGTGGTGGTTTTGCAAACACCCTACAATCAGTGTTGAATATGCAAACAGTTAGTTCATTTAATCTGGGACTATTTACTGTTTCAAAGTTTAGCAGATGCCTAATTGCAACGTTCACAGAGCAGTAACAATGCCTGAAGTTAATGGTCCCTGACAGTTTTTATTAGAATACTTATTTTAGATAAGTTTTTCTTTCCCATACATGATTTATAGCTGGAGGTTTCTTATAAACACAGTAATTTATAGATTATAAAGTCAATTTATTCTATCCCATTTCTTCAAGTAATGAGTGGACAAGGTCAAGCAAGTGTTAGGTACATACAGCAATGAATTTAATTGGACTTATTAAAAAGTTCTTTGTTTCCCTGGACATCTAGCTCACAGTGCAAGTATGTTTGTGTCACCTTTCTCAGCCCTGATCCCTCATTGTCCAAACTGGAGAATGTGGGAAAACGTGCCATGGGTCTTCACCTCAGCAATACAAACCTTCTTTTAATGGAAACCAGAGTCAGGCAGATGTATAAACGTGGTTCATGCCTGTGTCCTCTGCCAAGAGGGAGTGAGGTTGTGGCTTGGATGTGCATCTGCTCTGAGGAGCTGTGAACCTCTCCCAGATCCCACAGTACTCATATAATGAAGTGTGAACTATTTTGGTGAGACCAGGGGAGATTCTCTGGCACAACCTGTCTCTTATCCCCCAACCACATTTCATGCTATTTTGGTTTTTAAAAGGTTCTGTGAAACCTCAATGTACTGCATAATTGTGTGAATGATAATGCAAAAAATTAAAGCATACCAATTCTGAATTCAGAATCAAAGCAGCCTAATACTTAATGGCTTATAAGCTTTGACATTTCATAGGTCTTCTGGGACACTTATGAAATATCCATCTTCTTTTGTGAAATTCAGCTGAATATTTTACTGCTATTCTTTATTAACATTTGGTACTATTTGAAGGTTTCCTCAAAGGATTTCAAGGGATTTCTGGTAGGCTGCAAGTGTAATACTTCCTCCCCCATCCTTGTGTTTTATAGGTGTAGTATAGACAGGCTGCTTACAACCAATGAAAGGTTTACACTAAAGGACATAGTCATCATAAAAAGTAATGAGCAAAAATTCAGAATTCCTCCCTACATAGAATCAAGTGCCTGTAGCCTAGTAATTACTCCAGAGCAAGACATTAAGTCAAAGCTTCTGAGAGCTCCTTCTTGTTGCAGCTGCTAAATGATTAATATCGCGTTGGTAGATTTCACAGGAGAATCTGTTAAATAAAGGGAAGTTCACTGCATATGCAAAGTTTCAATTCTGCACAATTTGGTTTAAAGTCAACATACAATATTGCATATTTCATGGTTCCAAGAGGAGTGAAGCATTCATTAAGAAAATACAGATGGTCTTCAGATAGCTAACAAGATTTCACAGCCATTTCATTTCTCCCTGCTGTGAAACCTGGAGAGAAAATAACAGTAACAATGAACTCACTATGGCTGAACCTCAAGGCTCATTTCTGCCAAAATATCAAAATCCTGAATTGATCTTAGCAGTCAAGTTCCACCAAGTTTAACAGAGCTAAGCTATTTACAGGACTTTGAAATGTGTCCCTCTTTTCTCCAGCAGTACTTTTCTCTCCTTAAGAAAATCCAGCATTTTTGAGGGTGAGACTGTCAATTTACTGTGAGCCCTGAATAGCCAGCAGTGTGCAGTTGTACTGCACAGCAGCCTGAATCTTCAGACTCAGGGAATGAGAATTCAGTCCTTGGGAGATTTAGAAGAAAACAACCAAATTGGCACCACAGACACAGAGACTCTGCGTTGTCCTGCCATGCACTGCCCTGCACAAGTGCAGGATGGAGGGGAGGGAGGAGTGAAGAGATGAGGTTCAAATCCCCCTGCTGCACTTCTCTGCACAGCAGGACCTAATCGTGCCTGAAATCTGCATTCAGGAGGCTAATATCCTATGGAATTTGGGGAAAACAACAGATAACAAGCATGCTTTGCTGGTCTGAATCCACTCAGGAATAACATATTTCTCTCACAGTTTTCTTGGCTAAAAAATAAGGATTTCAGGGTTTCTTCCCACATGATTTCTGCCTGCAGTAAGAGAATATTTGATGAATGATGCAAGTATGAACACTGAAAAACAAACAACAGACTACTGGAATTTAGATCAGGAAGTTTGTGTTACCTTCACCTTACAAACTCTTAAAAATATTACGTGTTCTGCCTCCAGTGTCTGTGTTTGACTTCCCCTCTGTTATTTTAATGCATTTACTATTTTTCTCCTGGAGCATCTAAGAATAAGAACAAATATATACCTTGAACATGCACACAAAGACATATATATATTGTTACTGCCCCAAAAGACCTTCCACACTAAAATAAAATTAGGATACATAAAAACTTGAAAATATTTGAAAAATTATGCTTGTTAAACCAAAGTCTCTTCACCACTGTGGTGAGCTGGTTTTGACTGGAATGGAGTTAATTTTCCTCATAGCAGCTAGTAGGCGCATATATTTTTAACTTGTGCTGGAAAGTGTTGATAAGATAGAAATGCTTTCATTATTGCTGAGCAGTGCTTGCACAGAGTCAAGACATTTTCTGCTTCTCATCCCACCCCACCAGTGAGGAGGCTGAGGGTGGACAAGAAGTTGGGAGTGCACACAGCTGAGACAGGTGACCCCAGCTGACCACAGACATATCCATTACCATATGGTGTCATGCTCAGCTTATAAATCTGGGGGAAAAGAAAGGGGTATGGGACATTTGGAATGATGGTGTTTGTCTTTCCAAGTCACTGTTATGTTTGATGGAGCCCTGCTTCCCTGGGGATGGCTGAACACCTGCCTGTCAATGGAAAATGTTGAATTAATTCCTTGTTTTGCTTTGCTTTTGTGCACGGCTTTCACTTTACCTGTTAAAATGTCTTTATCCCAGCTCATGAGTTTTCTCACTTTCACCCTTCCAATTCTCTCCCGTGTTTCACCAGAGGGGAGTGAGGGAGCAGCTGCACGGGGCTGAGCTGGTAGCTGAGACCAAACCATGACAAGCACCCTCAAATATACCTGTGCTGTATTCACACTCTCGGATACGCTGCTGGGCCTGCACACAAGCACTTCACAATGAAGTGAAAATACTAACTTAAGGCTAATGTTGCTCAAATACAGCTTGGTCTCACCCTTGCTCTTAAAACTGGGGAGTTAGCCATTATTTAAGTCTTCAGTGAAGAGCTTGTAATCTGCTTAATTTCAGGATCTGCCAGATCTTTTGCAGACAGCCCTGAGCTTGTTCTGCTTGTACTTGGAGCTGGCAGAGTGCAAGCAAGGTCTCATCCAGAATTCCCATAGCTTCCTTAGGCAGCACTTTGCTCTGAGCAAAGCTTACTGTAATACTCCAGGCATGGTGCTTTGAGTTTAAAGCTGGCGAGTACATTGTTGACTTACAGTACAGGTGAAACAAGCTTCTGTAAAAGTACAAAAACATCTCTGCAAAAATATATGTTTATAAATATTTATGGTCTGACACTACTAGCCAGGATGTCAGGCTGCAGGCTCTTCCTGATATTTTAAAATCCTACTTGGAGCTCAAGCTTAGGGCTCTAGCTGTCATACAGAGTTGCACACATGCAAATGCAGAACTTGCAACTGCAGACAAGTTTTCCCAGAAAAACAAAATCAAAATCAGTGTCTACTTTGTATTTATTCTATCTGAGTACATTGGCTGCCTCTATATTACTAGGCTGATGTCCACATCTGCATTTATCCATACTGCTTATCTCGGGAAATATTCTTGCAGTGGTTTTGCAGGAGGTAAAATAATTTTTGAAATATGGCACAGACTTATTTAGTGTCTGCATGGACCTTGAAGCTCTGAACCCCACTGACTTAGGCTAGTGGATGGGGTAGAGAGATTGTCACATGTTCTTGCCAGATATGTCAGCTTCTGTGTTCTACTGTAGGTTAACATGTAAACCATGTATTCGATTTTGCTATGGTATCTCCAGACTGAAAGACTGAAGGGCTACTGCGGACTCTCTTATAACTAGCTATACATTAATTATTGTTCTAGTGAAATCTCTATAGAGATTTCTCAATAGAGATGAAAACCTGTCTTGCAAGACTTCTGCTACAGTATTAATAGAATATTTCATATATAATATTAATTATATATATAATACTAATGGAATATTTTATATGCAGCATACATATAGCATATGCTTGTGATATGATTCAAGATTTTAGTGGAATTTTATCATATAACTTTACCTTTAAAGCCTCCTACTTGAAAATAACTGTATTATACTGGCAGGAAAAAAATGTTTAAATCTAAATGTTCAGTGAATTCTTCATTGATTACAGTGAATCACATTTCCTGTCTTTCTAACATACACATGCAAGGTTACTTTGGTTAAAACTTCATTGATGAAACATCCAAGGCTATTATATGTCTGAGAGTATAAGTATTGCTTTTGGACATTTCTTTTTTATTTCATTTTTGTCTTTTTGCAGTTTCCTTTTGACTTATTAGTTTGTATGGCTTGAACGTGAAGATAGCTATACAAGTGGTAACCATAAGTCTTCTTAGAACTCCTAAAAGTCTTTGAAGCTTTCATTTCTCTGTCTGGTGGATTTTAACTCCGTGTGACCTGACTGATTTAGTCTGATTACTCATGTAAGATTCAAACACTAATGTTGCTAAAACCTTTGGACCTCATCATGCTACCATGCAGTCTCCTTACACACTTTGTTCTGATCTAGATGTAAGAAAAACCCTTTCAAAGAATAAAAATCCCATCATCAGTTGCCATGTCAAGCAGTCATGTTGTTAAAACTTTCCTCATCAAGCCATGACAGAAATGGTGCCCTTATAAAAAGGAAATTGAGACCCAGAATGAAGCCAGAACTACCAAAAGAGATCTGATGTTTTAAAGAGAACCTGTCATGAATTCTATCTATGCTGAATGAAATCACCCTCAGCCTCTCTTGCTTATGAAGCACTCCACTTACCTAGAAAAACACTTAACTAACTTCAACATTGTATGCCAGGATTTTTCTTCTATTTGTCTTTCCACTCAAAAAACACAAGTCATTTTGTTATTGCAGTAAATATTCTTCTCAAATAGACCCAAATTCTTAAAAAATAAAAGGAGTTTGATCTTAATAAATCCACATAAAGGAGAATAACCCCAATTCAATTCTTGGAAATTAGCCAATGAATAATGGCATAGAAGTGGCATGCAATAAAGCAACTAAAGTCAGATTTTTCAAGTGCAACTTTGTTTTACTGTAATTTTTACTGACATGAAAAAAACCCAAACAAAACAACGACTGAAAACACCCACAAACAAACAACAAAACCCCAAACCAAAAACAAAACAGTAGCAGATATTGTATTACATCAGACTTTTTAATTTAGCTCTTCCATGTTTGACTAGCTCAATAAGTTCATCTAGTATTAGATTTACTAATATTTACTATTCAACAAATTGTGCAAGCACAAATCATTATCAGAAAACCTGAAATAATTATGATACAGAACGATGGCAAAAATAAATTCCTTGGTTTTGAGTTCCAAATTTATAATATAAGAACTCTATTGAAGGGCAAGATACATTGACTGTGTTCTGGAAAGACAATGACATTAAAGAACCTGCGTATGTATGTCAATAAATAATAAAGAAAACTATTAACCTCTTTTGTATGGGTCATTTTTTTCTGCAGTGATATCATCTATGCATTTTTATTATGGCATTTATGCTATTGCCACCAGATTTGAAATCCTATATGCCTCATATCATTAATTATTTTTAATGACAATTAAATAAATATATATGAAGTTAAAATTACCAGTTTGTACAACCATAGCACTAACCATCCAGATTAAATAACTAACATTGTGAGTATTAAAGTTTAAGCTTCCAACAAAGGACAAATAATTTACATAATTAATTCTCCCTCAGCTTTACATGTGGTGCATGACTACCACATAATACATGCTGTCCTACCTTCACAGTTTTTTTGTATAAACACACACATTGTCCAATGTAAATAGACTGTAGCTTGAACTAATTACAGACAAGAGGCTGTAATAGTAGTCTGTTCATCACTGTGTTATTTTTGTCAAGAGGAAAGAAATTGAAACTGAGCAGTCCTGAAATTGCTTGGAATGACTCATGACAGTGTGAAAGTAAATTATATTCTCCCCATCTATTGAAATAGGGGTAGTGATATTTACAGTGTCTGGTTTTGTTTATGAAGTGATTTGGAGATGAAAGGTTCAGTTTCACCCTGACTCCTTGTTGTGCCAAAGAAGTGTCTTACATTTCCTTTCTGTGGAGCCATATGTTCCACAAGGACAAAGCTTTGAGTGTCAAAGTGCTCTGCAGACACAGTCCTTAACATGACTATTAGGTTAATAATAACTATGTGGAGCTGCTGTGACAAATTAGAGCACAATCTTTGGTAACAATATTATCCTGAGTGTCACTGTGTACATATATATATATTTCCCTAATATTAATATTACCTTTCTGTCTGATGTAATTCTGTTCTGATCTTTGTACTGTTTCTTGTTTAAAGTTTTAACAACCATCAGAACAGGGTTTCATAAAATCAGTGTCAGGAACATATCATGAATGTATATGAATTCTGATGTCTTTCAGCTCCAGAAACAGAAGTCTTCAAAACAATTTTAAGTTAAAAACTTTCTGCAATTGTAAGTGAAAGTTGTCTTTTATCCTTTCTGTGGAAAAAACGCCAGAAGGCTATATAGCATTTTCAACCACATATCCTTAATTGCAACACATTACCCAGTGGAAGTACTGGCAGCTGTACCACCTTCTCAGAAATTATGTAGTCTGTGTCTTTGTCTCAGCAGATGGTATTTTTATGACCCACAGTTCCTATCCTATGCTCAGAAAATCTAGAGAAGAAAAGAGAAACGAAACAAAATTGGGAATATAATTCTCGTTTTGCATTTCGAAAGACAGTAACTAAAGTTTTTCAATCTTAATAATAGCCTTAACATTAAGAATTATGGAACTAAATGTTCTGGTTTCAGAGATACAAAGTAATAGTAATTGCCCTTTAAATACAGCTTCATGTGGAAATCCTGTCAGTTTACGTAGGTGCTCTACCAAGTATTAGTGACTTGGGCAGAAGAACTTCAAGGGAATGAGTGTTGTTTGCAAAGAAAGCCTGTATAAGATCCTGGAAAAACACACCACTTCCTGCTGTTCAATTTTTATAAGGCTGAGTTCCAGCAAGGGTTTTCAGCATCCCACATCAATTCCATATAGTATGGTCACTCTATGAATAACAGATCGTATCAGATTGTTTCACCTTCACAAGTATGGATCTAATCTATCAAGAATACCAAAACATATGCCTTTCTTCATTTTTTATCTTATCCCAACCTATATGTTAATCAAATTTCATTTTGTGCTCATTTTGCCTGGAGTGAATTACCTTCATAGCAGGTAGCATAGGGTACCATAGGGTGTCACGCTCAGCATATAAAGCTGAAAAAGGAAAAAGAAGGGTGTGACCTCAAAGTGATGGCATTTGTCTTCCCAAAGTAACTGCTGTAAGTGATGGAGTCTTGCTTTCCTGGGGATGTCTGAACAGCTGCCTGCCCATGCAAAGTGATGAATGAATTCCCTGTTTCGATTTGCTTGAATGCGCAGCTTTTGCTTCAGCTGTTAAACTGTCTTTATCTAATCCCCCAAGTTCTCTTGGTTTTACTCTTCTGATTCTGGCCCCATCCCACTGTCAGAGAAGTGAGAGAACAGCTGCGTGGGACTTGGTGGTTGGCTGCATTAAACCACGATACATTGCAAACTGATATTTTGGAAATGGGATAGATGATTCAAAATTATTCATTTTTTATATATTCAAAGATAAGCAACTGAGCTTAGCTGTGACAAACAGCAAAAATACGTAAAAGTAGCTCCGTATCTTTTAGTTCATTATTAGTATGTGCATAGTCTGGTTCATACTATACACCATTTAATAAATGCCTTTCCCTAGATGTACAAATACAGATGCACCATCATACACTCAGTTTTGGTCTCTGTACTGCTGTAGATCTACCATAACTCCTCATTGGCAATCTCTCTGGATTTCTACCAGCATAACTATCAGTACAACTAGAGGACAAATCGGTACAACTAGAGGACACCCTAACTGAATATTTTTTACAGTCCTCTAAAACTTCACTAAGAAAACAAAACTGTGGACAGCTTTTACCCCTTGATCAGCTTGTGAGAAATAGAACAAAGCAAACAAATAATTTCCCAGCTGTAAGAGCACCTAAAGAAACTGTCATTCTGATAAATCCCAGACTACTTTTTGAGTAAACAACTGTTTATATTTAAAAGCCACAATGTCATTCTAAAGAATTCCTTCTATCCCACTCATTGCTCATGGTTAGAGCTAATTGGAAGCCATTTTCTCAGACTATTGATGATTAATGAGCGGCATTTTGGTGTTTTAAACACAGTATTCTTTCATCCAATGTAGAAAGG
This sequence comes from Rhabdornis inornatus, assembly GCA_013397075.1. Classification (NCBI taxonomy): domain Eukaryota; kingdom Metazoa; phylum Chordata; class Aves; order Passeriformes; family Rhabdornithidae; genus Rhabdornis; species Rhabdornis inornatus. The sequence goes on along the minus strand of VWZS01002158.1, from coordinate 2,079,948 downwards.
CAGAAGAAATTAGTGACTTCTTGACTTAGAATTTCAGAGAAGAGAATAATTTAAATGGTGAAAAGGCAAAGGAGAGGACACACAACAAGCCTTATTTAAACAAATCCCCCACTGAGAGCTAGGAGAGTTTGGGACCACAAGTAGTAAGCAAAATCAATTAATTTTGATCTAACTTGAGTAAAGTTATTGATTTTATTTAAGGATTTGATCTTCCACGCTTGTTAGTTGCCAGCATGAAAAATTAATCTCATTTGACAGGAGAGCATTGAAGGCAGAGACTGCAAGGCTCTGAGTTAAAAAAGTAGAGGGTGAAAGACACTCTATTTATATACTCAGAATTGCTTGGTGGTGTGTGGGATGTCTTTCATTCTTTTTTTTTTTTAATATAAAACCATGAATATCCATTCAAAGTTTAGCTTTCTTGCCCAGCACTGTACCTCCTTTCATGCCGTGAGCACAAAAATTATGACCTATCCATGTGTTTGAATAGATGTCTTCATAAGCTCCTCAAAGAATGATGAATACCATTCACATTTCTATAATCTACCACCAAACTAGAAAAAAAATCATTAAAATATGTATCCACAAAAAAGAGACAATAAAGAAAAAATATAAGCAACATGTGCTTAAAAAAGCAAAATGTGCTTAGAAAAGCAAAATGTGAAGTGAACTATATCCTGATAGAGCTTCAGGGATGATACTGCTTCTAGGTAGCTCTGTAAAAGGACAATCCACTCTAGCCTTTGATTATGAAGTTACTGAAAGTAGTAAATTTCAGATCAAGACCTGGAATTTCAGCTCCTAAAGATCAATAGAGTTTGGGAGTAGCCAACCATATCATACAGATCCTGGTTTGGATTTTCTATACATCTTTTACTTGCCCTCCAGTAGCTCTAGATGATGCAGATTTTGAAGAGAGGTCAGGAACGACCTTGCCTTGAAGGAATAATCAGAGATGAATCTGCATTTGTGCTTCAGGATTGTGGAAAGGCACCCTCCTCATTCTCTGCTGCCTTGCATTGTGTGAAGTCATCAAAATTTCACTGGTACAGATGTTCATATATAAATGTTCATAAATGACAAGCACTGATGGAACCTGCCACTTGAACTAGGTATGAAAACAGTGAGTGGAAGGGAGCCCTATAAAGTTTCAAAGATAACATTGTGGCAAATTTTCCACTTTAATTCATTAGTTTTTATTTGATCCAAGTCAATTATTTGCTCTGTGCTGCTACTGTACTAACTTCCAAGGTTTTTTTCAGGGCAGGCAAAGTTTTTCTGTCTTATCACCTGAAGTGCAGATAAAAGATTATTTATTATCAACTTGAAAATATGTATGATAGCTGATGGTCTGAGAAATCACCATAAGGCAAATATTCTTATAATAAACACATTCCCACACTCAGCAACTAGATTACAGTGACACCAGAAAACAACAGAGCCTAGTTTTCCCTCTCAATCCCAAAAGCAACCTCTGCTTTCCAATGCTAAGACAGGGCAACAGGCCACTGCCCAGGACCTCACATACAAAGCAACTGTACTGTTCCAATGTGAAGCAAAAATATCTCTCACTTCATGCAAACAGAGCAGACCCAAGACCCCAAGCAGGCAGATGTCCCAGGCAGCACGCTGCTGAGAGTGAGCTGGATATGGCTCACTGCTCACCACAGCTATTCCAGAGCCCTGAAAAAATTCAGCTTTCTTTGCTGCTGCCATCCAGGAGAGGCTGAGATGTGAAGGTCACTGCTTATGATGCCCTGGCCTCCATAAGAACTTCAAACCCTATGCTCTGCCATTGTCATCCCTCTTGTCTCAATTGAAACAGCAAGCTGGTTTCCCCAGGACTTCTCCCTTGACTCCTCATCCACCTCTTTTCCCTTCTGTTTCTTGCGCTGCTCTGGCAGGAGTAACCCAGGGTCAGTCAAAACCTGAATGCCTTTTTATTGCAGCATTTTAAATTTTGCCTATAATGCTGAAAACCACTGCACTACCTCTGAAAAGCTCAGAGCCATGACTTACTTCTGTGCAACACAGCACTGAATCCTGCCCTGACCTTAAAGTATGTTCTAAACCTCCTGTCTTCAAGCAGATTAGCTGGGTTTGAGCATACACTTAATTGCTGTCTTGAGCTAGGCAAGATTAAACCTCTAGGTCTGTCAAAACAGAAATATTTTAAAGAGCACACGAAAAAAAATCCAAAATAGGGACACTGTGAAATTCCATCAGCCAGAATTAATTTTTTTCCTTCTGCATGTAGAAAGTGAACTGGGTCATTCAGCATTCACTGACATTTTTTCTTACATGCTTTACCACACACAGCGATTACTTCTCTAGATTTAGATCACAGTTATAGAAGGTTTAGAATTTTAATATTTTAAAATGAAGTGGCAATTCAAATTAAAGGGGCACAAATATTGTTTGAACATGGCAAATGCTGATCATATAATTACATGGCAATTAATTTTTGTGTGGTATCTGTGTGATTATGAGATAAATTTATGGCTTTTCTGTCTTCCAGACAGCACAGCAGTTTACCAGTTAATTACTTCTAGATCTGCTCGGTGTAATTACACTGTAATCCATGGATGTCTGTACATATTCTGTAATTAATTCTTGTTTACTAATAACAGCACACAACTGCCTTAGGTCAGATCTCATCCTTTCCTCTTCAGTATCCTGACACCTTGGCATGGGTGTACTTCTACAGTGGAAAAGGAATGCAGGAATTTAGTAGGATTTCTTGTGTGCTCCACATCTTATATACAATGTGCAGTGTACTCTGGTTCTGCTAGGATTTCTTGCTCTGCAACGTAATGAGATTGCCAAGATCATTGCTAGAATTTGAATTTTCTTATTTTGGACGCAGGATGAAGAGAGGGCCTGAATAGCTTTGCCTCCATTCAACTACATTTTTTTCCTAAGTTGCTTTATTTAAATACAACAATACTTAATATTCTCTGTGCTTCTTCCAAACTTCACATATCACCAGTTCATGAAAGTATCTCAGTGTCTCAGACAAATAAATAGTTCAGTTGAAGAAAAAGAATCCAAATCTCATCAAGCAACTTCTCCATGTCCAAGAGAAAGATCCTCCCACCTGCAGCTGGAAAAGAAGTGAGGGAAGGGCAAGAATGTGCAGTTGTTCTCTGTTCTCACTGGAGTTCAAATTTAGCAGGGTGCTGTTCCAGTATGAGAGATTACAATGATGAGCATTATCCCACATGTGATATGAATGGAGGAAAGACATAATAAAACTATAGTAGCTCTATATAACTTGTGCCCTGTGGTTTGAATATCTGCTATGGGCTCAGTCTGTATGTACTGTTCTTATTGTGCAAATGCAACTTTTTGTCAGGGGGAGAGAAAATGCTGCAAGGCATTTACATTTGCATTTACAATTATTTACTGGATCCCCTGATTCACATTCATGCTTAGATATGTAACTTAAGCTCCCCTCAGTGACTGACATCTTATCTAGGGCATTGTGCATTACTATGTTTTGATAATGTTGCTTAAACATGATATGGAAAAAAATGGGCTGAAAGATAGCATAACTAACAATGGAAATATTTAATCTATTATTAAATCAAAGGGGTAGTATTTAGGAGGTTCCAGATTAAAATTTTGAAGACTAAGAAATACCCTTCCTGATGAAAGCAAATGCGAAAAGAACTGACTTTTAACAAGGTACGTGAGAGAAATTATTTTTTCTAGAGTCATGATTCATAAATCATCTTCAAGGCAAACCATTGTGACCAGCACGGTGGCAGTTTCAACATCATAAACTATACATCATTCTGAAACAAATGGCAGCTTGTAATGTCCTTGTTAATGGCACAATAATTCTAGATTTTTACTCAGATAATGAACTTTAAATGTATCCAAACTTACAGTATCAAACTTCAGAAAATCCTTCTTACTATGTTTCATTTGCTAAAGTCAACAGTGTTTTGAAAAGCCTTTTAAAATGTTAATTTATGCACTGGAAGTAAGACATGATTCACCATCTGTCACAGAAGGCCACTGGTTAATTTTGGATCCATTAATAAACTCATAGGTTGCAGGAGTAAAGGTGAGCCACCCCCCCAGTGGAAGAAGCTGGCCCAAATCTTTGCCTTATTTCAGGGCCAAACTGTTAAAGTTCATTCTGACTCAGAGAAATTGCATAGCATGGAACAGATAAGTTTGTCACTCTGTCTGCAAAACAACCCACCCAGATGGATCCCTGTTGGATTGCAGGTCTGGCCATGCCAAGCAAGCAGGATGACACCTTATCTTCTGCCTGGGGAATTCAACATGAGTTTCAGGAGACTCACAGAGTTTAAAACTCTCTGAGGGCTTTTGTGAACAACTCTTCACTTTTTAAGTTTGAAGGCTGAGCTAAAAGGCTCAAAGGTGGCAGCATTTCTGACCTTTAGCAAGGAATTGACATCACTTGTGTCTCTCCCTGACTTTTCCTGATTGCATCATTTTTAAGCACTTCTGCTTCCCTCTGTGTTTCTAATTGATTTGCTTGTTGGAGATATTTACACCAAAGGGAACTGCTTGTCAGCCTAGCATTGTCTGAGCAGCACAAGAAATCTCAGAGACCGCATTAGCCTTAAGCATCAGTTTTCTGAGTGTATTTCAATGGCATTTCTGAAGTTTGGAGAAGAGAGGTAATCTGGAGATAAGAGAAACTAGAGAATCTGCTCAAAACCTTATCCATTCTCCTTCATGAGGAAATTGACAGAGATAAAACTCCAGTGGGAGGAAGCTAAAGAGGGATTTGGCTGGTCTACTTTAACATTTTAGTTTAAATCAGGAATACATTTTTTAAACAAATCTCCAGATTGTAGCTGTTTACCAAACTTTGGTTCACAATGCAAAGCAGACCCAAATACAGAAAAATACAGGATTTCTTTCATTATATGTCCAAAATAGGGACTTCTACACTTAAAGGAACAAGCTGACATCAGTCTGAGAAGGACTTAATACACTTAACAGACCACAAAAGCATGCACACAAAAAACCCCCAAAGTATATAGATGCATTTTAAATTATTCTTTTTTCTCCTCATGGGAAAAGACATTCAGAATTTTCTGGAAGAAAAAAAAAAAGATCCTCAGCTGCCATTAGTCCATTATTTCGGAGGAATTGTGCTCCAAAGTGAAGGAAACTGAAAGCTGGAGTCCATCAGGTAAGTAAACTGTAAAACCTCTGGCAAATTTCCACCTGATGGCTATCTGTCAAGAATAGCTCACGAGATCCATCCCACAGTTTCATTACAATTTCAGAGAAGGCATGATGCAGTGTCCCAGTAGTGTTACTGACTCCATATGAAGAATAATGTCTGTTAACCTTGCATTGAAGAAGTTAAGTATATCTTTCTAATTTATATTAAACTATTACATCATGAAGATTTAAAATTTGACTTTTATCTCCCTGGAGTTACAGATACTCATCTTTTTAAGTATCTGGAGACTCGTTTTTAAGAAAACTTAAAGAGAATCTAAATAAAGGCAACTTGAGGTGAATATGTTAAGGATAAGGATTCATCTCACCCTTCAGTTTCCTGTGATCATAAATGACAAATCAAATTTGGTTTTCAATGCTGATTTCACATGGTTGGGTGTATCATAAGATGTCAGGATCTGAAATTCCATACCATGCCTGACACTATAGTGAGAATCTCACTAGGATATCTCATTAAATATATACCTGAAAACTGTATTGATTTTAGTGTTATTACAAATGAAAAATTCAATAAAAAGACAAACTGAAAACTTGCTAAACATCAAACACTTTAGCTTAAAAGAGAATGAGCCAACATATTCTTTGTTGCTCTTCATTTTGCTTTGTCAGTCTTTAATGGCAATCTGTCACTGACAATATCTGGCATACAAAAACCTACCACACACTTCTATGTAAGACTGACTGTGCATGTGCATATATTGACATGAGTGGGAAGGAATCTCTTACACCAAAAGCCATATACACTGAGATATATAGGTAATTTGTTTGACAAGACGGTAAATAAAGTGGCATTTTCACTTCCTTCACAGGAAAGAAAGAGTGGGAGAGATCCAGCTTCAGAAGTCTCTCTCACTACATTTTTTCTTCCTGTGAAACTCTACCAAAGAATGAAGGAAATAATTTCAGCCACTTTCTCATTTGTCTTTTTCTCACAGAATGCTTTGTAACCTGGACTAGCCCATCCTCAGATTTCTCCTCTTCAGGTAGGTACTATGAATTCCTTCCTCTCAAAGCTCTCATGATAATTATCACATTGCCATTAGGATTAATCCAGTCTTAAAGATCAATATCTAAAAGTGGGCTTTTCCTCTGCATCAAGGTTCATTCATTTCTCAGCTCCATTTTCAGAGGAAGAGGCTACTGTGATCTTGTCTCTTTGTGTTCATCTGTGTACCTACCCTTGAAAAAAATCTCAACTCACAGGCCAGTTTCTACTAAACTTAACAAAGAGGCAGAAGTTCAAAGATACTTCTGTCACGCTTGAAGGTTGGGATGAGGACAAGGTAAGTAGAAGAGACACTTCCCATTTCCACTGCAATGCAATTCATCCCATATTAGATGTCGAAACAAAGAAAATAATCCATAGGAAATAGTGACTCTATTCTTACAAGGGAAACTTCTGTCACCAGCAAAATAAAACTAATTTCCCTTAAGCAGGAAGGGAAAGCAGGGATTGTGCTGATTTCGTTCTGAGTGCATAAAAAAAATGACAAGAGATTATAGCCTTTCTCTTCATGGTAATAAAATCTTCGTTTATCTTGGCCTGCTTCTGCCATGTGAATCTCAGAGCATGAATTCTGCAAAAACCAAGGACCCTACAGTAAAATTCAAGTTCATTCTGCCCTAGAGAACAGAAGTTACAATATAAAAAAGTGGCTGGAAGATATACATGTGATTTCACTGCTTACTTATTTTGAAAGTTAACATTTCCTCTTTGTACTAATCAAACAATGCAAAAATACCTCAATACTTGTAAATAATTTATCTTAGAGACTAGAAATGAAATTGTATATTGCATTGCATTGCAATTCATTTTTATATATAAGCAAGCATGGCTTAGCTATGAAGCATACAGGTGCTGTGAGAGAAATAGGGATGGGAAAATCCTCAACAGAAAGGTAGGGAGAGAGGTCAGAGGCAGCTGAAGGAAAGCAAGACTTGGTTCATTCCTCATACCCACATGCAATGACAGCTTATAAGAAGGACTGTGACTGGCTTTACATCATGTGTCAGCTTTCCTGCCTGCTCAGTCTTTATTGCTGTCAAATTTTATTGTTCAGACTGACATACAACTGAACACGACTTTAAAGGGTTAGGGCACTGTATTCAAGTGAAGTTCTAGCTGATTTAAATCGGGAAGTTGCAGCACCCCTGATTCCCCAACCTGTTGTGTCCCCAACTCTTACAGCTTCCCAAGCACCAGTAGCACCAGAGGCAAACATGGGAGCTACATGACTGCAGCCAGAAGATGGGACCCTGACATCCCTACTATGGCCAGTTTAAATTCTGGTGGAGACACGTCCTGTGAGTATGTTCAAATACAGCTAAATGCAACAGAGGAGAAGGATGTCCAACATGCAAAGGCAATATTAGGTACCCAAGCAATTATGGTAAGCAGTGTTCATGTCCACTGATCATGGTCATAGAATAATTGCTTTCCATCACAGATTTTTGTACAATGGAGATCTTTCTCTAAGAAGCCCCTGCAGTAACTAAGAGCTCCTTTGTGCTCTATCTTCATAGTCACAAGGTCTGGATGAAGGAGCTGAACGCTTTGATTGCCAGCTGCACCCAGACGTGATGTAAAGGGCATTTTCCTTACATTTGCATTGAACCACCTGTGTTTCAGTTTGTGCCCCAGTGCCTCTGAGCACCACTGAGAAGAGTCTGGCTTTGCCTTCTAACACTGTCCCATCAGGTATTTACACACATTGCCCAGATACACCCCTTTCTCAGGGCTGACCAGCCCCCTTTGGAAAGATCTTGCAGTCCCAATCATCTTTGTTACCTTTTTCTGGACTCCCTCCTGCCTGTCTCTTGCATTGTGGAGTGGACACAGCACTGCAGATGTGTTTCACTAAGTAGAGGGGAAGGATTGCCTCCCTCCTCCTGCTGGCAGTGCAGAGGCTGTTGGCCCTCCTCGGTACGAGGACATATTCCTGCCTCATATCCAAGCTGTTATGCACCAGGATCCTCATCCCCTCCCTGCAGAGCTGATCTCCATCTGGTCAGCTGCCAGCATACACTGGGGCATGGAGCTATTCCTCCCCAGGTGCAAGACTTCACATATCCCATCAAAGGATTAGAATGTAAAAGGATTTAACACACAGAATCATTTATAAGGCTGCTTTGTATACCTCAGAATATCGTGTACTTGAGAGTGCAGATGCTGTCTGACTACGTGCAGGTAATTTTCATACTGTTAAATAAATATGTCTCTTATGTTAGGACTTCTGCTCATCACTTACGGAAACACAGAAATCAGTAGAAATAGCTCAAATATTGCCTGTCCAGTCTGAGCTGTATTGCTTTCTTAATGTAAACCTGAAGTGGAAAAAAAGTGGTACTGCATGACAAAATCCCAGTTTACTTACCCAGGTTAAAATGTGAGAATAGGTGCAAATTTAATTTTAAAAAATAGATTCTTTTTAAATTTTCAAGACTTCCATTGGAACAGGTCTAAAATAACAGATTATTAAATAATTTTACTCTTGCATTTTCCCAGAGTAAAAGGTGGAAGCAGAAGCAGAGACCTGATTCACTGAGATGGTGAATGTTCTCAACCCCCACTAAAACAAGTTTCTTGCTAGATGGAGTCCAAAATGCTTTAATTTCAACTCTGTTTCCATATGTGGTACTTCGTTCAGGAGACATATACCCACAGCCATAGAAATGTGTAGTGTGAAAAGATAATAGATAGGACAATTTAGATGTGCTAAAATAGCTTGATGCTTTTACAATGAGCCTTCGAAGCTGAACACTAAGTGCCTGAGACAGCAGCTGCTGAGCAAGTGTCATCCTCTCAGGCACTTGGTGTGAAAAGTCTCATGTTTAATCAGCCTTTTAAAACTATAGGCACAGAAAAAGTTGTTTCTAACCACGGGGACCACTTGGAGAGTGATGTTTTTGCCATGCAGACCCCCAGCTCTTACCCATGTTCCTTCCCCCAGTAATATCCAGCCACTGACCAGGACACACAGCGCTTCCTGCCTCACTCCTTGGCCTTGGAGAGTTGCAAAACCGACTGGAAAACCATACAGAAATTCCTAAGTGTTGTCCCAGAGGCCTGAATAAAACATTTCTGTGTCTTTCCATGTCATGAAAAACCTGAAGCCAGAAAGGGGAGATATGAGCCTGGTGCTTTCCCATGGGTCTATGGCCTGTCCTTGGATGACCCAAAATATTCTGAAAACATGAATTCTGATAAAGGATTTTCCTGCAGTTCATTCCTACATATTTGTCTCATGTAGATCCTTTGGTGTCTTTAATAAACTTCATCTCTGGCTTTACCCTTTTCTTTACTGGAGAACTACTCTGTTCACTTTCTTCATATCTTTCTATTTCACAACAACTATAGGGTATATGTTTCACATCTTTATCTGTCTGTCAAATTTAGTTAAAATTGGCCACAGAGATTATGTGGGTTTTTTGTGGGGGAAGCCAAAAGCAGCTGACAACTAAGCATTTTCTGTTTGGAATCTGGATAGAAATATCTAAAAATATATAATACTCTCAGGAACCATGAAGCTTCACATATGCTAGATGATGGAATTATCTAATTTCTACTTTTTTACAATAAAATTAGGGGAAAATCGAAATGGTCTCATTTCCCTATGAAAATACAACTTCTTTATTTAATACTTGAAATTTTTTAGTGAAGTCTCAATGGCAGGTTAATTTTAAAGGAAGAGCTTTTTTCTTTTTCTTATGCCAAACCATAGACAGCTATCATTGTTAGAAACCTTTCTCCTTTTAGCTTAAGCACTGATCCAGAGGTCAAAACTGCAAATTGCAGTCCCCTTACAAAAGCAGAACTGCAGACTGTGCAAGTGTTAAGCTTTTTAATCTCTAGAATGTCACACTCCAGCTCAAGTTACTATTCATTAAACAGGAGCTGTTAATGTTATTTGTTGACAGCATGAGTTATCACTATTTGACAGTCATTATCTTGCAGCAAGGCACTTTAGACTTTTCTGGACCCTTTCTCTGTGATTATGTTGTATTATTTTTTTTTCTGTAAGCAGTAGCTCATTTATCATTTGAATTGGGAATTACCACAGAAGCCTATCTTCCCACTGAGTTATTAGTTAGGAAGTAAGAGGGATGTAGTAGTTGGGGATGAAGTTTGGACTATCTTGTCTTTGAAACAGGGTAAAAAAACCCTAATATTCTTCACCTAGACTGGTAGTTCCCCTTAACAATATTTCAAACATGGTTGTGTTATTTTCACTGACCAAATACTTTTTTGTAAAAGTAAGAAGAAAAGGAAGGAAGGCATGACTTCTAATGTCTGCAGAATTCATCTCTTAAGTAGTAGGAGGAAGACAATGTTAAAAAATATTTAGTGGGATCATGGAGAAGGCAGGAATAAGATGATCTAAGGTAGTCTGTGACTCAGGTTGCCTTTTTAGTTGGGTTTTGTAGCCTGTGAAGTATCACATTACACTGCAAAAATAATATAAGCAAAAGTTTGAATTTCTAATCCCTTAGCAAAGCAATTTCTTGTTCCAAATCAATGTCAAAATATTGAGGATTTTTTCTCATCAAAAAGTTCCTAAAATCCCTGATTCACAAATAGCTAAATATTGTGTTATGAGTCAGTTTGACATTAAATTGGATTATCTGTCATCCCACATGGTCTCACAGGAGCTGTACCATCACCAGTTCATAATCTACTTCATAAGCAGTGCTCAGTGTCAGGACTTCATCTTTCACAGCGCACTGACACTCGTGATTCTTCACATGTTTCAATCAAAAGGCTACTATAAGGCACCATGGGAGTTATAATCCATCTGGGCAACATAGATTACAGAATGCCTGGAGGCAGGACTCTAACCACCTAACGGACAGATGTTATGAAATTTCACTGACAGGAGACCTAGGTTAATGCTAGCTGGAAGCTACTATTCCAAATGTGACAAAAGTAAGTGTTTAGGCATTCCTAATGGATTTTTTTTAATTTAAATCATCAACATAAAAACATGGTTTTATAGAAAAAGTATGTTGTGTAGAAGTCGGCCTCCTCTAGCTTAAAGAAATAAAACAAAATATTCTTGTCCATCTCCTGGTATGGTGAAAGTTGATGATTTTAGACTAACACAGGAGAATGTGAGATAGTTCTAAAGAATGATAGAACTTTTTCCCTTTGATTCTTTGGTTGTGTAGAGACTTTAGACAAGGCACTGCCTCAGAAAGGCAGGACAGACATTAATAGCTGGGCTATTTTAAAAAGTCAGATGGCAGGATGTCAGGCAATGTCACTGAAGTATTCTGATGTTTGATAACTCTGTAACTGGAGTCATCTATTTCAGGCTAGATTACAAACTGATTGAAAGCAGCTAATTCATCTGAGCAACTCATTTATGTGAGCTACACAGAATCACATCAGCAAAGAACTATTACATATCAAAGCATAATAAAATTGAGGGCATGTTGAGAACCAAGGGTCACTGAGGTGTTGCTTTATGCTTTATCACCACTTAACAACAAAGGGAAAGAAAGATAATCTTCTAATCAGTCCAATATGAAAATTGAAGATGAGAGGTCTTTTTATGCTCTTTGATACCTTTCCTATGCAGTTCCTTTTTGAACACCAAAATTTTTTCCCAAAAATGAATATACTTTATTGGAACTTTTTCCAGCTTGTTGTGGGGTTTTGTTTGTTTGGGGTTTTTCTCCTATTGTTTTTGAAAATGTGGATGAGACCATGAAAGAATTGTGTCTCTTTCCTTACACAGCATTCTGTTCTAAGCAATTTCACCCTGTATTGCATCATGTTTCCTATTTGATGTAATAAAGTAGCTCATAATTTCTTAATCATGCCCCTTGCCTTTGCTGTTATGAAAAGGTTGGAACAAGATGCAGGTAAAGAGAGAATTAAATTATAAGAGTATATTTAATGTCCCTTGGTGTCACTAGAATGAAAATAGGCCTTGTCAAACAAATAAGATTTCATTTTTGTCGAAATTACAGATTTGATTGATGAAGATAACTGCACAAGTATAATTGAATAGCTAAGTATCAACATCTGAAATACCAATTTAAAAATCAGCTCTATTTATGAGCAATGAATTAATCATCCAAATAATAAACCTCCAAAAGTCAGTGGAGAACATTGCTTAGCACTTTTACTAAAACAGACCAAGAAAGGCTTTCCTGTCCATGGCAAATGAAATGCAATGCAATGCAAAAAAGCATTAGCATTTTGTGGCAAAAACTGTTATAAAATTCAAACATCTTACAACAGCGCATATTGTCCTTCTCACTCAGAGAGTATTTAAGTCTACACATAAAACAAGAAAGAGGTATTGAGACCATTTTAAGAATGACTGCAGTAAAGCAAGAGATTACGTCTGGGATATGGGTAATCTGGGTTGAAATCCAATTTTTAGCCTGAATAAAATAGAGAAATCTGCACTTAGACTCTCCGACTTCCTAAGAGGTGAATTTATCAATATTCTGGAATGCAATTCTTTAGTCATCTTTAGTCATCTTTAGTTTTCATTACACATTCCTGAATCTAAGAAACCTCTCTGTAATACTTATCAAAATCAGCACAATACATGAAGAACTTTTAATTCCAACATATTGGTATAATCCAGTGAGAAAGATCTATAAAAATAATGGCCTATGACTATTTTCTATGGAAATTTAGTGGGGTATGACAATACAGCTGACACTAATCAATATCTTCTTCAGTGATATGGAAATCACATAAACCTACTGCTGATAAAATTGTATCAACTGATGCAAAGATGAGTGGAAGCCTAAATAATGGTGATGAAACACCATCATGGTTGGTAAATTGCTCAATAAACTGAGTCCATTCAGGCATGATACATTACACTAAAATATGTTTGATGTGCAATATATGTAGTACAGAAAGAGGGACTATTCTGTGGCCACAGAAGATTCCCACGGAGTTAACTGCTTCAGATGAGGGTGGATGCAGGCCCTGTTCAGATTGCAGATGACTCTTTCAGGCTGTATGTGTGTTTCTGAATAATAATAATTACTAAAAATCTCTCAAACCGAACAGAAAAATTGAGTCAATCAACTTGGAAAACCGTCTTACATTTGTAATTATATAAATAGAGGGGTAAAAGTGAATTAATCTTCCCTCACTGTCTTCAAGTGAGCATTTGTGAATTAATCTTCCCTCACTGTCTTCAAGTGAGCATTTAATAGCTTCAAGAGAAATAATGTTTCAGCCCAACAATTTTCCATTTTTTCTTAGTAACATTGTGTTAGAACTTCTGTGTTCTTGTTGCCAGATTAAGAACTGTTGGCACACCTGCTGGGTTAACAGAATGCTTATTCTTCAAAAATCACTGGTCTATGGAACCACACAATGCTTATTTTGTAGGATCATGTTAAACATTAACCAAGAAGAAGAATGGAAAGTAACCAGCTCAGTTATGCCAAATTTTCACCAATTCACCAAGCGGCCAAGTACAACTTTGGGGTCACCAACTACCAGGGACCATGAAAGAGACCCCCAGGACAGAAGAACACATGCATAAAGGGGAGGGAATATATGTTGAAAATTTTTGGGAAATGATCATCCAATGTATATTTATTCCAGGAAAATCAAGGAATATATATGCAAAATATAGTATAGAAACAGAAGCTTTTTCTGTACTCAGCATGCATGATATTTTGAAGAACACATCCCCTCATGCATCCAGGTAAGTAAAGAATGCCTGCTTCTTAATGTTACATTGGTGTTAAGGAGTTTTATTTTTACTGATTTTTGGTAACAATCTCATCTTTGATTGCAATCCCATAGCACGGGAACAAGCGATTAGCCTTCAACACTTCTAACAAGGTGAAATGTAGCCTCTGGCACTAAGAAAGCCTGGATTCCCACAAACTTTTAAAATACATCATAGACTTCTGTAGGTAAAAAAAAAAAAAAAAAAAGAGTTAACTCCAGCTCAAAATTCAAGCCCCTTCCCATCTGATTGGCTAGTGGCTCCAATGGATGCGCTCCTAGAGGTGGCTTTTCTTCAGGTTTTACACATGAAAGGTACTTTTCCTACACTTTTCAGCTGTTTTCATTAAACTACAGAACTAGACTGCAGTTTAGGCAAGCAAATTTAAGCCTGTCATTTGAACGTCAGTTTTAGATAATTAGTGATTCTGTTTCCATTCTCTAGCACTGAATGGAAATAGCCACTGAATGGAAAGCAGTAGCTGTTTCTGAAGGCCTTCAGAAGTTATTGTCTAGCTTAATTCTGTGCATAAACTATGTACATCAAGATTTCTCTTCAGAGGGATCTCTAAAGCACCCACTTCTCTGCCTTAACTGCTTTAAGAACACTTCTTTGCTAGGAGTGGAAGGATAAACACATTATGAGTTCTCAGTTAAAGGGCAGTCATCATCAGCAGCTGTATGAAAAATTATGATAGAAGAGCAGAATCCTGAAGTCTGCATTAGCACTGAAACATTAATGTACCATATGATCCCAAGTATTTCTTTCCATAGCAAGCATAAAATGTTTGATTATTAACTATTCTTTTCTTTTTTATCTCTGAAAAACAAGCTTCAGCATATTTTAAGTTAGCTTAATCCAGATTTTTGGAACAAATTTCTATTGTAAGGAAAATTGTGTAAAAAAGTTTTTCCCTAAAGCTAGTATTTTTTTATTATATGAGATTATTATTGATATTTTTATTTGTCTAGAGAGCAGGGCTTAATTAAAATCGACACTACTTCATCACATTGTTTAAGCTAATATTACCACTTATCACTGTTTGATGAACTATCCAGCAAGAACCTAACTGATCACTGAAATGCTCTTAAATACGTCAAAAGAATTGGTGACAGCAAAGCCTGTGCACTGAGAATGTATAGACCTGCTAGACATGCACTTCTGTTTATTATATAGCTCTGTATTTTCATTTAGTGTACATAGAGAATTTCTTATCCTTGGGCTACCAGCCATTTAGGATTTGACTTGGATTTGTTTCCCTCTTCCATCTGTGCAATAGCCCAAAGCACAGTGCTTTTTCTTCTTGAATTTTTGATGCTCTTTCCAGCATGCTAGCCTATGAGGGTTATTTTCTCCATTATTCAATCTTTGTCCTATTTCTTGTCTTCCTTTAGCTTGATACACTTGTTCCAAACTGATGGCTGTTTTACTTCAGTGGTCTCACTGAAATTCAGTAGGAGATATCTCTATAGAGATAATGATGTTCCTCTCATAAATCTCCCTAGCAAACTGGATTCCCATAGTCCACAAGAGATTCAGCTTTTGATTAGGGATTTCTTTCTCTGATATCATATAGGTATATAATAATATACAAATATTATTATACAAATTCTTAGCTGTGCACATTTTTGAACATTTTTTGATCTGCAGTTTTTGTCTCAGACTCATCAAGTTGCTCTCTCCTGTGTTCATACAGCATTTCTAACAACGTTGTCCCACTTATTTGCTTTCTTTTTTGTGTCATCAAAATATTTAAAAGACATTATCTCAATTTTTAAAAATCTTTATCACAGGGAACTCTATATACACACTCAACTCTTTCATCCATTACTTTTACACAAAAGTATTTGTATCTATGTTTCAGCCTGAACCTGTGTGATTTTTTTTTCCTCTGAACTGTAGTGTCCAGCAGTTTATAAGTGTCTTCCTAAGCAAGAACATCAGACAACTGGATATTGCTACTGTTTTTCTGGCATCACCTGTTAAGTAATATATAAGAAGATTCTTTTTTCTTATGGCCCATTGCCTCTTTATTAAGACTTAGATATATTCTACAACAGCAGCCACCATGCTAGGCACATGTTGTCTTCTCAGTCCCCTTTCCAACAGCTTGCAAGATGTATGGTTTCTTTCTCTAATGTCTTTCCAGAAATTGTAATTATTGCAAAGTTTACTAGAGGGTAAACAAGCAAGCAGCAGCATTGCCAGTGTTCAGTAACTTTAGTTCTCCTTATGGACCAATAATTTAGTAATTCTCTTTATATTCTCAGTACATTACTTCTTTTCTGTAGCAGCAGATGAATAGCAGCTAATAGGGAAAAAGAAGTCATTGAAACTTTATGGAAATGTTAAAAACTCATTTGGAAGTGTGACTCTTCAAAAAAAATAAATTTATGATATAAGGATCTACTACAAATCAGTCTCTTGGTATCATTTAGTGGATCTACAATTTCTCTTGCTATCTCTGTACTTGGGACACAGATAACATGGACTGATTCATAAAATAACTCTAAATTTCAAAAATAGTAGAAAAATAAGAATACAGTGATTTATAATTATGCCAAACACTAGTGAGGTTTTATATGTAATGTAATTAACTATTCTATGAGTGTTTGAAACTCATATGACTGTTTGAAACCATTAACACTTTGAACCTTTACTATCCATAGCATTAACTAACAAGTGAAAAGTACTGCAGGGCACTACATATAAGCGTAAAGCATCTTTAGTACTTTCTCAGTCTCTGTCTCAAGCTGACAAAACAAAGTGTATCTCAGATACCTGAAGAAAGTGAATTGTAATCACAAATTATTAATTGTATAAAACCACAGTAGTACCTGTGGGAAGTAAAAGAAGATAAAATATGAAGAATTAACCAAGAACAGTGTCCGTTTTTCACAGGTAGGATCTAATTGAGTTCATGAAATGGTACTCACAGTTAGGAGGAACACGGAATTCCCATTTGGTAAGTGATGTTTCATTGAACGCAACATGCAATCATATGTGCAAATCACAGCTTCATCACACCTGTACCCTTTCTCAGGCTGATGCTGTTCATTTGGCTGTACAGCTGTGAGACAGCAATACAGACTCTAAGCAGTTCACTGAAGTTTGAAAATAGTAATCCAGCACAACAGCTCCTCAGATGGGATAAGCCACTGAGGGTCCTTCTCTGTGCTTCTGTTTTCAAACCAGTGGCTGAAACCCCTGAAACATTTTCATGTCCAGAAGTTAAAAAATACTAAGTTTCTCTTCCATATCTGAGCTTTACACTCTTCCCTGACTGAAGATCAAGACAACGAGGGAAAGGCAAAAAATCCCTTCTTTCTTTCCATCTCTGTTCTCCTTAGGTTTCCTCAATTATAATTTTTGTTCTGTAAGTGAAACCACAACAATGACCTTTCTTCAACAAGGACCACCAAATTATTAGCACTGGTGACAGAAATAGAGCCTGAGATTTAGATTTTGGAATAAAATCAGATTTACTGATTGTTCTGTTTCGCTTTACTCCATTTTTTATCATAAAATTGTCACAGTTGTGTGTCTTTCCTTGAAAATATTGTGTTTTGCCTCCAGCAACCCACAAATCACAAACACAGATTGCTGAGGATGGTATTATCTCTCTTTCTCTCCCTCAGAACTAAACTTTTTTGTCTGTTTCTCTCCCCAAGAGAAATTACCTTCTAGCAAGTGTGGCATGTATTTATTCTGAGTTAATATGATTCTATCATGCACTTTGTCCATGACTGATTTTCTCCTTTGTTGACTTTGGGTTTTATGTCTTTTTATGGTTCCTGAAAGCTGAGGGCAAGCATTAGAACTTTTTCATTAGCACAGATTCTGGTGGTGTAATTGAAACACTGAAATTCTCCTGCCCAGCATTGTGTTCCTTGCTGGTAGATCCTCACAGATGAGTGGCTATTAGCCACTGTTCAATGAGCCTGAAGTGGAATTTGCGTTGTCAGAACCCACATCCCTAAGCTTGCAAATCTGAAGTCTCCAGGAGTATCTTCTTTCTGTCTGAATTGAAAGGATTTTTTATTTAAACACCGTAGGTAGCACCCTTCAGAGTTAGCTTTATATATGCCAGTAATCTTCACCAAATTATATGCCTTGTCAAGCTTTTCAGGGCAGATTAGGAAGGAGCCATAGACAGCTGGCCCTCTTCTGTATTGTCATACACTACTGGATAGCAGAAACAGGACTCCAGCCAGCTGGTCCTTCGCTTTGGCCATAAAGTGTGTCCTTATTGTGAGCTACCTCTATACTTGGGCGTCCTTTTAGCTTTGCAAAGCTTTCAGCACATGAATGATAATAAAGCTATTCTGGTTACTGACTAGTGTAATGTTCTGGGCAGGATTTTCTAAGGAAGAGAAGCAACGGGCAAATCTTCACAGAGGAGTGCTACTTCTATCAGCTGTACATAGTGGATGACCAATTCTATTTTTTGATAGAAAGCCAGTGACCTGTTGTCAGCACTTTTTACCTTTCATTCCTTAGTTGTTGAAATGGGAGAAAGTAACCAAAAGAGTTAAAATTAATGAGAGGACACAGGATAAATGAATAGTTGTGATAATATTAGCTGAATTAATAGGATCTGCAAGACTTGTCACACCTAGTGGAAATTCCTTATTTCTTGTCACACCCAATCATCTTTGTAGCCCATCACTGGACTCAGCTTGCCCATGTCTCTCTTCTAGGGGCAAGGCCAGAACTGGGTACAGTACTATAGATGTAGCCTTACCTGTGCTCAAAGAAGGGAAGGATCACCTCCCTTGACCTGCTGGCAATCTTCAGCCTCCTGCAGCACAGGATGCCATCAGCTTTCTTCCATGTCAACATTGGAAGATGTAAGAAGGGAATAAAATCCTTGTATTTTCTCCATGGAATACAAAGTGCTAGGTACTTAAATCTTCTTATGAAAAAAAATGAAGCAATAAGGAAAAACAGCTCATCAGTGGTCATTACAAGTGAATTAATCTTCTTTATAGCATCCATAAATATTGTTAATGCATTAGTGTTTCACACATTGAACTCAGAGATGAGAAAATATAAATCAGTAATACATCCACTATTTTCCAGTCACCTCATAACAAAAAAAACCGCCTGTGTACCTTACAAAAATTGTGAGACTCTCCACAACCTGCAGAGTTGAGAGACACATGTAAGGCTATTTGCAGCAGGGAGCAGGTGGTAGGAGGAAATATAAGTAAATTCAGTTCTCAAAGGACAGATTCTCCAGCGTTCATGAGCCACCTGCCATCAAAAGTAGACCAATTTGCTCCTCCATATATGCTATGAACTGAGGAAATATTCTAAGGTGTGGTACCACATAGGTGAGAAGGGTATACTTGTACTCCTTTTGGGGACACGTCTCAATCCCCCAGCAATGCCATACTGCTATTCACTTTTTACTTCATGCTGTTTTTCTGCCTGTTACACACCCTTGATTATTTTCATATTCCCTTCCGTATTTCCATAACATGTCCTAATTGAGAATGCCTCTCTCCCTTTTCAGTGTTTTTTCGTTGTCTTTGTGCAACTGATGAAGGAGGAGACAGGTGCAGCAAGCAAAGATCTGTCTCTTCACTTTGGCTATAAGCACATAGCAAAGGTCTGCAATTTAAAAGAAATTAAACTTAACTAGAAACTCCTGCAGGCATTTCATATATATCCATAGTAACAGAGCTCACAGCAGACTTTTTCACTTGGTCAGCCACCCTGACGGTGGTTGCTATGGATGTTTCGATGGTTTCTTTGCAATTAAAAGGTTTTGTAGAAACCGATGTTTCTGACAGTACATTGTTTCTCTGAGGTGAATTTCACATTTGACCACCTGCTATTCCAGCATTCTACACATGCACAAATACATGGGCACAAATCAAACAGCAGAAGATGCTTCTGTCATTCAGGATGTTTCCAGTGCACAGTTAATGAATACACTCCACAGGCAGATAATAACAAAAAGTTAATATAGGCAGTCTAGCTCAATGTAATTGCAACCCATCACTGCAATCACTGTCTGCATGACAAGGCATCACACAGCCTTGCAGCAGGTCAGAACCTAAACCATACCTTTGAAGACAAGAAGGAAACAAAACAAAACAAAACAAATTACTAGCATCTGATATTTTCACATTATTATATAGCACAATTGGACATTTGGTGGCTTTTCATTTCAGTGTTGGAATTAAACTGGAGAATGCTAGGTCCAAGTGACATATTTCAGATTTGAAGCACTTATAGATGAAAACCAGCCTATATTGCTTTAGCATAAAATTAATAACTCCAAAGGTGCAGAATACAATCATTAAACAGTTGGTACACTAACAGATTAAATAAAATTTGACTTTACAGGACAGACACCTTTTATTATTTCAAATCTCACTTGATTTTATTCACCTCTTTCTATGTAGCCATTTAAAATTACATAAGTAATTAATATTAATCAGATGAAAAAATTAATTATTCAATCAAACAAATCTTCCACTTTTTTCTTCTCTCTAATAAGTTCTTTATATTGTATGTGTTTTAGCTGAAGAGCATAAGAATTATTTGGAATTCAAGCTTTGTCTCACCTAAATGTCAGGAAAAATTCTTTTAAAATAATAAATAAAAACTATTACCATTTACAGATATGCAAAAATCAACAAGCAGTCATGCATGTTATTATGCAAATCAGAATATTTCCTCCTCATTTATATTTTAATCACCCATTAATGACTAGAAACATATTATAGATATTCCAGACACAAAATACATTTTAGTACCCGAATTTCATCATCACTTGTGGTCATAGACTAAAAATTAAGATAGAATATGGGTTAAAAGATTGTTTTGAAGAATCATTCAAACTGGTTATTATGTGGGTTAACTAATTAAGTGCTAAGCAGGAGTGCAAGGTAGTGGCCTACTGACTGCCTTTGGACATCAGTTAGTGCTGGTTCCAGTCAGCTCTTCAGGGATGAATGAGTAGCTAGAGAGAACAACCTCATTTGGAAATAGTCCTGTTGAATGCAGCTGCAAAAAGCAATGAGTTAGATGATATGACACAAAGAGACAAAGAGATCTGGCAAGATTAGAAATCTGTGGCAAAATCATAAGAAGCAAAATGAGTTTCCTCTTCCCGGAAAAAAAAAAAAGTCTACCTAACATACTAATATATACTTGGGGAAATTAAATTAAAAACAGATACAGAAATACTCAGTCAGGTGGAGAACTGTAGATAAGATTAACAATATAGAAGTCCCAAGGGCAAAATCTAAAAGTGAATGAGACAGGGTTGTGATATGGCTAAAAAACCAATTGTGCTGGGGCTACAGAGCTTGTAAAGGGCCTTGAGGAGAAGTCGTATGAGGAACAGCTGAGGTCACTTGGTCTGTTCAGCCTAGAGAAAAGGAGTCTGAGGGGAGACCTCACTGCAGTTACCACTTCCTCATGAGAGGAAGAGGAGGGGCAGGCACTGATCTCTCCTCTCTGATAACCAGTGAAAAAACCCCAAGGAATGGCCTGAAGCTCTGCCAGGAGAGGTTTAGGTTGGGTATCAGGGAAGGTTCTTCCCCCAGAGGGTGGCTGGGCACTGGAACAGCTCCCCAGGGAAGTGGTCACAGCACCAGCCTGACAGAATTCAACAAGTGTTTGAACAATGCTCTCAGGCACATAGTGTGACTCTTGGGGAGGGTTCTGTGCAGGGCCAGGAGTAGGACTTTGATGAGTCTAATGGGTCCTTTTCAGCTCAGAATATTCTGTGATCTATCTTCTAAAAATTTTAAAGAATTGGAGTCATCAGATATATGAACTTCCACAAATATGATCCAATTAATATTTCACACCATGAGAAATGAATAGCACAGTATATGTTGCCATATGAACATAATTAGCACGATTTCCATATTCTTATGGAAATAAGAATTTACATCCATTTTGATAACTAATAACTTTGTATTACCAGAAAGACAGAATATAAATAATTCAAATGTATGAAGTTGTACTTATCTTTGGGAAAAGTTGAGGATCAAAGTAAAATGTAGAGAAGGCTAAATCCTCTTTTGCCAATTCACTTAAAATTATAATAGCAATGTGTGTAAAAAGCATTTCATTAATATTCTCCAATAAGTTTAAATAAAGAAGCAATTTTTCTTGAGTGAAACAACTGCTAATCAAAAGCAGCCTAAGTTTTCATCTGCAGGCACTGCATGAAATTCACAGTGTAAATCTTTGCTATCAAGTGAAAGAATGTACTATGATGATACGGAACTTTCATTACAATGTTGAAACAATTTACAACAGGAAACAATATACAGTTGTAATTTGCTTCCCTGAACAATGACTCAATACATAGCAAGTTTTCTCTGAGTTACATCTATTTTCTGATGAAATCACAACTAATACTGAAAGTAACACAGCAAATATTCTCTTGATGAAAGCTTCAGACTGTCTGTTTCTCAAGTGCTCAATCCATCTTATAAATAATCTTTGAGACAATAAAGGGCATAGATATATGCATCTTCAGTTGTTAGATTTTATTTTCAGTGGAGAATCATTAGCTAAGATGATTTCAAGATGTAACATCAAGGAAAAATACACAACATTCCCAATTTCCAGTAACAAAAGTCCAGGCTTCTCTTGTATTCCTTGAGCTAGATTTCTTCAGCTAATCATTAAAATTTTCTTCCATATTTTCCTGCAACTGTCCATAAAGAAAAATGAACACTGTCTCATCATAGCTGAGAAATTGAACAGTGTATAGTACTTGCAAGAATCTACATAATTCAGAAAAAAACCACCTTCTTGCTCAAAATAATCACCTCTGCCAGGAAACCTATACCACCTGGGGGGAACAACATACATGAGAATATGCAGGCATCTGAACAAGTTATGCAAGCATAGGCATGAGTGAAGTGACAACTGATTAATAAGTCACCTCACAATTGCTGAAATGCTGGCTTCCTTCTGACTATGGCAGCAGAATACTGCACTTTCAGACAGCAAGATTGCATTTTGAAGGAATCTGAAGAGATAGGGAAGAGATAAGGAAGAGTTGCAGGAAAAGGTGAAATATTCTTTATTTTAATTACCGATATTCTCTTGAGTTTTGAACAAAAGAAGCTAAAACATAAATGAAACAATACCTTCCCTTCAGTAATCTTAACAGAATTTTCTTCCTGCCAATGACTTTATCTAATGGTTAAAAGGAAAATTTCTTCAAATATGCCATCTATCACCGCCAACAGACACAGTCCAACCCACAATTCTCTTACAAGTTTGAAAGTATTCAAGCCATTTAAATAAAATATGATACTCTAGTTCATTATGTAGCAAAAAAAAATTTGAATACTATCAATAAGGCCCTACTCAGAGAAGACAGATTTCTATGTCATTATCTCTATGCAATTCAGAAGAGAAAAAAATATTTGTGTGGTTATTTTCTCCATCAAAAGCTCCTCCCTCAAGTCAAATTGAAAATATCACAAATTCAAATTCATGAATACTTAATTTGGTTCTGTAGTGACAGCCCTACGAGACTGGATTTTCCTATGGATGTGCATGTAACTTGCTGAGAGTTAAATAAAAAGTGCTATTAATAGCAATAGAAAATTACTCATAAACAGATGATAAAACTAGCATGAACTTCATTTTTATTGAAAGAAAAAATATTTTGCATACTTCTCTGTCCATATATCAATGCAGCAAGTAGTGTTAATATTATTCAAGAAGCAGTATCACTTGAGTCAATACAAAGATGATCTTTATAACCAAGTGCTGCAACACGATGGCCTCAAAATCAACTGATTTAAGGAGCTGGCTGGAGCTGTCAAGGGCTCCCAAAACTCCCATGTGAATTATTTTTTTTCTGATAGACTGTAGCCCATTGTGGAATTGAAACACAGTTTTGCCTGAAGAGCAAACATGCCAAACCTAAACAGAAACCTATGTTTCTCCCTTAAATGTTCCTTTATCAATTAGTTTTGTTAACAACATACAATATTGTCACAGTGCAACAGAAGTAACATTTAAAATGGAAGTAAAAGCTTCAAAGAAAAAAAAATACCAAAAGATAATACAGTAGGATGATCTGTGGCAAAGATGGAGAAAGAAATATGAATACATTTAAAATCCACACTTTGAGACACTGCACACTGGCACAGAGCTCACACACTGGCTAGTTGGTAGGGCGGATTAGCAAGTTGGTACACATTAAAAAAAAAACACAACATACAGAGTTCTAGGTTCAAGGGGCTGAAAAATAAAAGTGTGAATTGCAAAAAGACTTCTGTACTGAGGAAATTTTTTCTGGATGAAGTTTGAATTTCCTTGCCTACAAACTCCCTCTGTTCTTAGGGTTATGGCCAGAGTTAAGACAAAAAGAAAACTCAAGGTTTCATTGACAAGAAAAAAATCCTACATTTCAAAGAGATGGGACTGGATGGACAGAATGGTCCTCAAATACTAGCACCCATGAGGCAATGCAGTGTCTCTGTACATAAGGAAAGAGAGAAAGGGAAACCCCAGAGGCACAGCCTTGAGGGCTCTGGAAAAGCTCCAGCAAACCGAGAAGGATGGGCTGATGCAGCAATTCTCGTATGGAAATAGTCAACTCTGGCAGTGGAAACAGTGGCACAAAGGTCAGAATGTGGTAAGGTTTTAAGGTTTTGTGAGAAAGCTGATAGCAGCACCTGCAATGGGTAGGGATTAGGTCTAAGAAAGAGAAAGCATAAAGCTCTGATTGAAATAGTGCTACAAAGGCAAAGCTAAAACAAAAGTGGTGGAGGGCAGGGATGGGTGGTAGAAGAATTAGTAAATTCCCTGAAATTTTCCTCAGCTTGGTCTTGTCTGGGAATATGGATGTGCCTAGGATTTGGATTATGATTCCCTTAGAATTAGATGAAAGATAAAACCTAGACCTCCCATTGGACTGCAGATGCAAACAGGCTGAAAAAGTGAGGGCAAAGCTGTAAAAATAATTGTGCCTTGAGAATATGTTCATCTGGGCCAGGACAATGGGTCTCAAACTAAGGCTCAGCTGAGGCAGGACCAGTATTAAGGGTTAGAAAAGTGAGAGAATCTACAGCAGTGCTTAGAGGCTGCAAAGGGGCTGAAAAACAAAGCTGTCAAAAGAATTGTTCCCTCCAAATGTGCTCATCCCTTCTGCGGCACTGGGCGTTAAGCTACGGTTCAGCCAAGCAGAAGGCTCAGCTAAGGAAGAGAGTTAGGGTCAGGAAAGAGACCTACAGCTGGAAGTGGGGTGGTATTGCAAAGCGGCTGCCCAGAGAGGTGTAGGTTTCTTTCTTCAGCCTGTGTCTTTCTTGTGGCAGCCTCTTTGAAGCTCTCCTTCAACTGGATCCCAAGTGATAAGGTGACTGCTCCAGCCCCAGTTTCTGCTTCTAACAGAGGCTCCAGATTCCTGAGAGAAAATTCAAGTCTCAGCTGTTCCTTATCTTAGAAGATTTTTCAGTGTCCTAAACACAGCTATCCCACGGTTTATTGCAATTTTATTCCTAAATATAATCTGAAATATTAAATAAGTCTAGGCACTTTCCTTCTTCATTTTATCCAGGAAAGAATTTACTCTAGGAGGAGATCAAGCCTACAGGGTTGTTTTTTGGGTTTTTTTATCAGACAGCCCTTCTTCTGCACCACTCAAGCTGTAGCTCTAGGCTTTTTCTCTCAATCATTAGAGTTGTAAAAGGAACTGAGTGGTGCAAAAATAATTGTTTCCTTAGGAATTTTTCATCTTCACTGGCATTTTTTTTATGAGGTTCATTTCAGGGTTTGGGTTAAGGTTATTTTTGACTGAAAGTCCACAGCTAAGTTTGATCCCATCTGGACAGCAGCTTATAAAGAAACCTATGGACAAACTCTAATATTCTCCTTGGAAGAACACTGAATCTTTGCATGGAACACTGTTTTTGTTTTATGTATCAGTCAAGCATTAATGTTCATGCCAGAGTAGGTTTAGAGACAAAGAGAAATCTGAAATGAAGTTATGGTCAGGCTGCAATGTATCCTCCACTGTTAAGTAAGAACTGATATTACAACTGGAGAATCACATCATATTTATCTAGTTGTTTATCTGAATGGAGAGGGATTCCTCTCCTATGCCCAGCCTAGGCTTAGGGCACTCTAATGTTAGGTTTGTTGAGGAGAAGAATTAGCTCAGAACTTCAGGGAGGATAATTCTGGAAAGGGGCTGTCAGCGGGAATTGTGAGTTCAAAAAAAAGTATTCCTTTGGCCAGTTTTCAGTATAAAGTCCACCTGGTCTTTTGTGACAGTCACATGACATGTAGAATTTGGTGTTAGGGCTTTGGTTACTGTTGTGAGAAATAATCAAATGACACTTTGGAGATATCTTTTACAGTTAAGTAAAGACCTACATGTAATCTTTTTTTCTTTTTCAGGAATACTGATTATTTTTGGTTGAAATATTAGCCCTGTCCTATATCAAACTACAGTTATTGCCTAAGGCTAGAGCTGCAAGAAAGAAATTTTAGAGCTCCACTGGCAAGGGGGTTGGTAATGGATAGCAAAAGAACTCTGAAATTCTCCCATGAGGAAATTTTTGTCATGACTGGGCTGGCATGTTTTTTTTCTGAGGTTCCTCTTGCACTGGGCTTTTGTTGAAAGCAACACGTTTGTTTGAACATGTAAGGTGTTTCCATTTTTACTTGCCTTAAATAACCAACAGCGTAATGGTAGATTCGTGTGCTTTGCATGGTACCATGAGTAAGGATTCCTTGTGCTAACCACTGACTTGAAGAGTAGGCATAAATTCACTTAGGCTAAGTCAAAAATTGAGGAGGACAAAGTTACAAGGTCCTTTGTAAAGGAATGCCCTTTACACCCCCCCCATCTTCCAACATACAGAAACAAATACCCCTATCCTGTTATAATTATTTCAACAATGAAAAGCCTACATGTTCTTGTTTTGTATGATACTGGGTTTTTGAGTATCTGTTGCATTACACTCATGTTCACACACAGGTCCGCTCCAAGTTTTCTGTCGAGATCTGCAACAACTGAAAAGCCTTAGAACCACGTGTAGTGGTTAGAAAGAACTGAATTTGTTTTCAGTGTCTTTTGAGGAAATAAACAAATCTTACATAATTATTCTACATAATTTTTTAATTTTATAATTTCATTTACACTCAGCATCACAGTATCTATGTGTTTATGTTTGCTATATGCTAAAGCAAAGCACCAAACCAACAGCTTTATGACTGTAATCTAGCACACGACATAGCTTATATTTGAGAGAACATAAACATAACTTTTCTGTTGCTTCTGGCTGCATGGATAATCTTCCATAAACAAATTGTGGATGACTGAACAATGCTAGCCTGAACATGCCTGTTTAGGAGATTTTTGTAATAAACCCCTTCTTTCTCAGGGAGATGCTTATGCCTTAGGCTCTCTGCAATAAGAACCAGAATTTAATTTTCATAACTTGAGGGAGCTCAAATTCTGTTTTTCAGTTTAGTTCACTTAGAGCAAGAGAGAGACCAGCATCTAAATATGACCATAAAGATTAGTGCATCTTTACCAGGACCTGATTGAAACCTACCACACCTTCCTGTCTAGGTATAAGCAAATCAGTGTAAGTGAAACACGGAGTCTCTCTGAAAGGCTCTCACATAAATAAGAATGGTTATGGCATCATTGGCTATGGGAATAATCCTAAGAGTATAGCAGTGACAGCTCATATTTGGTTTGCTTCTTGAGATTACTTTCCACAAAGCTGACCCAGTTTATACCATGTTGCTTCTGCTTTATGAGCAGAGCATTTATTAATCAAGTCAGAATTCAGACCGTTTTGCTTTCTGCATCAGGCATTACTCAAAATCCTCTTTCACAGTCTGCATTACAATCTTTAGAACTTCAGAGCCATATTTTGAGTAAAGTACAGGAGCTTGTATATTAAATTATTGTTGTTTTGTATGGCACTATTTTCTTGAATCTCCCCATTTAACCTATTTTCATTATTATTTAAATATATGCATATACAAAGTTCTTAACATCCTTATATTCAATACTGTATATATTCAAAGAAAAGCATAATATACATGCACTGCACTCCATGTATAAAATGAATCCTATAGAACTGCACAGTATCACTGGTCATATCACTAATTATTACAATGAAATTATTACAGACAAAGAAAACATGACAGAGCAGCATTCAGCTAGATGATACTGAAAAGTTCTTCAGATGGTTTTCTTGTTTTCTAGAGCATAAGACTGAGGCAAATGTAGATATGTGGTGACGCCTCAAAGACCTAGGAATAAAATAATACACTTTTTGGATAATATTAGTATAGGAGGTAATATGAAGGCTGGTCTTTAATGGAGACCTCCAGGGGTAGATATGGAAAAATGCCCAGCTCACATAAAGTGAATACAGTTTAAGTTTAGCAAATTAGCATAATTGACAAGTATTCACAATTAGAAGCATAGGTGGTGAAGG
Source organism: Rhabdornis inornatus (assembly GCA_013397075.1). NCBI lineage: Eukaryota > Metazoa > Chordata > Aves > Passeriformes > Rhabdornithidae > Rhabdornis > Rhabdornis inornatus. The sequence continues at coordinate 2,051,537 of VWZS01002158.1, read as the reverse complement.
AATTCCTCCTTCTGGTTAAACCCTATTGTGGACACCCTCCCTGCCCTCCTTGGTAGTAGCTGTACTTTACTTATAAGAAAGTTTCTGGAGACAGTAGCTCATCCTTGCTTCCCAGAGAATTTAGTCTTGGACCCCCAAGGGCTTGGAGCATCTGGAGGATGTATTTGGTCTTTCTGCCTATCAGGGGAGAAAAAGTACTGGAGTTAGCTAGGAACTATGTAACTATACAGCAGTAGTCTATGGGACTATGAACATATATAAAGGAAATACAAAAGCAAAAATAATTCTGGTATATTCTGTCGTTCTGACTGCACAGGAATTCTGAGGATTCTACTCTGCAAACGTATGCATACCCAGCCACGTGCTAATCATAGAAGCAAGAATATCACAAATCAAAATTCTAAACACTTGTTAACAGCTGGAAAAAAGTATCTGTACCATAATTTTCAAGACCTTGTCTGTTTGATATTAATGAGAAGTATAGCTACCTCCTGAGACAAATGAAATTTTTAAGGATAAATATGAATTTCAGCAGCTGTTACTCTTCATCTTTTGTAGGTTATAGAGAGTAACTTTCTATTTTCATAGATTTGGAGACTGGTGAGCAGGAGTGTTAGCTGAGGCCAAACAAAGATTAATTGATTTTGCTTACATATCAAGCTCAGCCCCTTCTCAGTGCCTACGCTGGAACACATAGAAAGAAAATTTAATCCTCTGTTTTAATTATGTGTCTTTATGTGCGTTTACAAATATAGGTAAGGGCTTGGACTGGTGACCTAGCTACTCATCTTCAGATTTTTATTTTCCCTGAGTAACAATAGTGCTGTGTCGTATTGTAATACCAGATCGTTACAAAATAAAACTATTTTGGGACTGTGCTCATTGCACTGGGGGATCCAATTGTTCAGGCCTCAGGCAGTATCTGTACAAATGATGTAAAGAAATTATTTAATTCCAGTGATACAAAGTATCACTGGAAACAGCTGAAAAGAGATTTGCCCAGGTAGTGACAGTGGTCAAGCTCATTGTATCAGGGCACAGGCTTATCCACGTACTTGCCCTATGGCAATGGGGCTATAATTAGAGCTGTAGCTGCTGGATTAAAAGAGATGCTGTTAAAGTAAAACTCCTTTTGTGAGGAAAAAGGGAACATAACATATAAATGAAGCTAAGAAGTGTATTTTTATTCCATTTAAAGTTTTACTAGTCTAACAGTCTGAGTTAGATGTCACGGTCCTCAGCACATCAATAAGTTTTAATTGCTTTGACCTCCATCCATGCCCATTGGTCCAGGAGATGCAGTTAAGCTCCTTGCCTGAATTATGCTGTAGGTATGTTTGTGCTTAGTTCTGACCCTAGCTTGGTTGCTTGTTGCTTTGTGTATCTCAGATCATCATTAGACTGCCATAATATCCACCATACCTATGCTTGTTAGAATAAATGCTGTCCCTCTGCACATTGTTTTACCCACCTTGAATATTTTTTTTTTGTGGTGAATAATACTTAAAGAGCTATGCCCCCAGCCTGGGCTTTTATAACCCTGATAAGGCATCAACTGCTACAGCATAAGCAACTGATGAAGAGCCAAGACAACAGAAGCACACCTTACCTTCTGTGGCAGCAGCAAAAACGCATATTTTCTACCCAAACATTGTCTTTTCTGTTTCAGACTGTAATGGCTCAGCAGCCTGTGCTGCTCTCCATCTGTGGCTCAAGATACAGTAAAGCACTGAACTATCATGGAAGCTCTGTTAACATGCTGATATGAATTCTTTCAACACCTGTACATCAAGTACACTACTAAGTTTTATAGGATGAAAATAAAGAGCAGGAAGGAAAAAAAAGGTGCTTTAAGGAAGACTATTCTACAATGGTTATCAATGTTTGAAATAAGCAGTTTAGAAAAACATCGCATATTCACTCACAGATGCTGCCACCTAGAGTCTGGCATTATGACACTGTGAAAACATGGATTATAGAGTAACTTGCAGGCAGGAATATTCAATTTGTGTGGAGGTGGACGTGTTGGTTTCTGGGGGAGTATGTCGCAGGAAAAGGCGAAAGAGTAGCCAATCAAGCAGAGGGCAATTTTAGACCTTGAAATTTGTAAATGTCTTCCTTCTGTAATGGTCAAAGTCAGATCTTACACCGAAAGGTGGAATGGTGAAACTTAGCATGGGAAAGAAAACTGGAGCTGCTATTCTGTCCATTTATGAGAATACTTAAAAAATAGATTTATTTCCAGTTCAATTTCAGGTCTGAAAAATAATGGCCAGCAGAATGAGATGTTCTAGTTGAGCAACTTTGCTGTCAATTTTGATGAAAAAGCCCACCAGTTCTCAAAAAGTCATAGAGAAAGCATATTTAAGTTTTTCTCTCTTTCCATCAGTAGAATATTGTAGAAGACAAAATATCCCCATGAGGCAGCCTAACTGGAAATCCAAGGCAGCCTGGAAAATGAGCTGTCTTGCTATGCTTCAGAAATTGCAAATAGCAGCAACCCAGTTTCTCAGCTAACCTGAAGGACCTGGCAGCATTTGCTACAAGACGCCTAATTCCATGCCTGGACTCTCACACTGTGTGTTATTTGTTTAGAAATGAGCTACGAACCTCAATTTGCTCAACAGGATATGGTTTGATTAAATGTGTCTGGATGCATTTGCAACGGGATTATAGATTTCAATTAGGAGTAAGTAACAATCATTACAAAGCAATACTTTGTCATGCATACTTTAGCAAGCAGAATGGGGGCAAGAAATAGGACTATGATGGAAAAGTCTCTGGTGTCTTTTTTTTGCCTCCACAACATTGTTACTGCTTCTTCACACTCTAGTTCTGTTTCTTTCTCAACTTCAGGTTATGTTTCTTTCCTTTCTGCTTGCTGGCCTGTTGTCAAATTGATGGCTTCCAGTTCCACTGAGCTCTGAACATGGTCATGTTCCCAGTAACAGGTTGATCTGCAATTCTTCTGCCTGCTAGTGAATGACAGTGAATAGAACTTTACGGTATGCGACTGCTGGCGCAGAAGGGTTAAGCCAATTTTCTCCATGTTGGTAGGGATACAGCTTGACTGAACTAAACCAGCGCTGCCTTACCCTGTGTCTGTGCTGCATGGTGCAGAACAGCTTGAGAAGACAGTGAGCCCCACAACCCTCCCAGCTTGTGGCAGATGAAAGAGCCAAAACCCAAGACCTGCTGCTCAATAGGTGAGTAAGCATCACTCACACCTGCTTTGTCAGGCTGCATCTGAGAGTCCTACTGCAGAGCTGTGCACACAAGGATTCTCTCTTCTCCAGGAAGCACTGGAGCTAAGACTGGTTCTGCCCCTTTGTGTAAATTTAAGAGTTTACAACACTGGTTTGTGGTCAGTTCTTTTCTAATGAATGGATTCATACCTCTGCTGCCTGCAGTAGAGACTACTGTCATAAGAGACATGTAACAAAGTTACAAACATGCATTTTCTTTCCACCAAACAGGATGACCTCATCCAAAATGGAAATGCTCCATATCCTGTACTGCTCTCCAGACTACATCCTGGAAGTCTAAAAGGCTATTACCTGGCATGGGCTAAAATCAGGCTAGAAAGAGAGTTAACAGTGCTGGACTTCACTTGAATCTGTGCCCTGGGCTTGAATAGTCTCATGTCCTCAGAAAGCTGGAACTCAATACAGCGGTGACAATAGGTGTGGAACTGATTCTGAACAGTTTCTGAATCAGTTTGTTAACTACGGTTTAAGTGCCCATATCCTCCTGTGAAAAAATAATTATGCTGAATGGCAAAAGTGAAAACAAGACAAAGCAGTTTATTCTCCCAGGCTGCCTCTAAGGGCATTGTTACTGAAACAAAAAATAATCACTTAGGATAGGCAAGAGAGTAAGGTTCTAACGTGTTTTATAAGCATGCCATCAGGAAATCTATTCAGTCCCATACAATATCATAGAATCACAGAACCATAGAATGGATTGGTTGGAAGGGGACCTTGAAGATCACCCAGTTACAATCCCCCTGCCATGGGCAGGGACATATTCAACTAGGCCAGGTTGCTCAGAACCCCATCCAACCTGGCCTTGAACACCTCCAGGGATGGGGCATTCACAACTTCCCTAGGCAACCAGTTCCAGTGCCTCATCACCTTCCCAGTAAATAGTTTTTTCCCAATATCTAATCTAAACTTTCTTTCAATTTGAAGTCATTCCTCCTTGTCCTGTCATTACATGCTCTTGTAAATCTTGCCCCATCTTTCCTTACTGGGTAGAGTTACCTTTTCTCCTTATCTCCACCATTGTGGTGGTTTTTGATGTCTATTATTAGATAGACATCTGGCCTGTTAGTGTTATGATCTGCCAGTAGATTGCACATGCTCAGATTTTATTCCAACCTACAGAACCAGTCTGCATCAGTTTGCACTGTACTGGAAACCCCGTTTGCATACACTGCTGTGCACTGGCACAAACAGTATGGAAATGACTCACAGGCAATGCACTACTTAGAATTTTGCCAAATGGGGCAGTGTATCGGCAATTTTGTTGCATCTGCCATAGTATTCAGGCCAACTTTCTCTTCTGCAAGGGAAAGAAAACCATCTTCCAGACCAGATGAATTTAAATTCTGCCCATTCATTCCACTCACACATCTCTATTCACTAGTTATCATTTTATTTATATCCTTTAGCACAGCAAAGATCTGGTGCCTCTTAGTTGCAGTATTCTGGATAGCTATTACCAACCCATGGAATTTAGTGTACTACTAAGAAAAAACCTCCTTTCTACAAGAACAGCACAAAAATATGCAGTTGCTTACCCTGGATTGATCACCTAGTTTCTTGTTAATCCTTTACTTGATGGAATTTAATTTGATTCTTTGAAGTGTACTGAAAAAAATTGTGAAAAACATGTTGGAGTTTAGACCTTAGATAGAGAAATGGAAAACCAACTGAGGAAAGAAGAACAACAGAAAGTGAGAAACGCAGGTAACAATTCCAAAGCCTCACAGCAGACTCACATGATGAACTATCAATAACTGTGTCAGAAAGGTGCTGACAATATCCTACAGACATATTTGATTACTTCAGCAAAGGAGAGAATGGGAAGACAGATTGCTGACAAGTAGCAGTGACCTGAGATTAAGTTATCCTAGAAATCAGTCCATAGAGAAAATAAATTTTAAAGTTATAGGTATGTTTCTGAAAAGCACCCACCTTTATGCCATTTTCCAGGATCACAAAGCATACAATGTTAGAGGTACATTAGACACATTTAGACACAATTGTCAAAGGTCATAAGCAAAACAAGCCTTAGTTAAATATAGGGTTTTTATACCAGACAATATCACTGAAAATATTTCCTTCAGAAGGTATTTCCCTTATGTCTGAAATTGAAACCTGACCTGCAGATCCTCCATTCTGCCCAACTTTCTAACCCATCACTAGACCTCTCTTCTTCCAGCTGGTCACCCACAGAAACCCTCCAGGACAAGGATGTCAGAAACTCACAGATCAGAAGCAAGACTGAGTATCTGATATGTAGGGTGGCCAATGACTTCAGGGCAAATCAAGCAACCAGGAGATTGAAAAAGAATGCCTTAAACAGCCTGTGTGATTCTTCCGTTTAATTTCAGCTAAGCTCTCTGACTTAGCACTGCTATACCATTAGGGAAAAATGAGAGTCAGTGGAGCCCATATTCACTCTTCATTTTCTCATCATCCCCAAAAACCCATATTTCCTAAGGTTTTAATTTATATTGTAATACTATTTATAACAGTCCTTTTCTCCACAGTTAAAACTAATAAACAGGGAAGTACAAATATGGTGGGATTCAGACAAGTATAGGATCAACATGTATAATCCAAAAGGTAGCTGCCTGGGAGAATTAGATGCCAGCGCTCATGAGCAATGGTAAATTATTTTCACAACACAGACAAGTTTTAATGATCTAAATTGGAATACATTCCAGTTTTAGGTGAGGGTTGGGAGGTCTTTAGGGGTTTAGGTTATTTGCTTGCTTGTTTAGAGAAGATAGAAAGTATTGCCAAGGCTGCATCTTGGAAGAAATATTAATTTCCCCTCATCTTATAGGATTAGAGAAAAGAGTATCAGGTCTGTGTTCTCAGTAACACTTCCACAGTCTGCTTCCACTGAACAATGCCAGAGCTGCTGTATTCCATGTGGCAGTATAATGAAGTTCATTGGAACCTCAGACAGCTCGTATTTATTTCAGCACATCATTTTTTAGTGCTGTTCTAGATAACTGTTTTGATCTATAATTCCCTGGGTGGTTAAAAGCCACTGGTGTTCTCATATTTTTCACCAGAGCTGAAATCTACTAAACCAGCAGCCATTGTGGGGCATTTGCTGGATGCACGGTAGGGGTTTTTCAGCAGTCAGCCTTTGCAACCTACCCTTGATTCAATGAAGCTGAAAGACATCTGACTTTCAGCTAATAGAGTGAAGCAGAGAGTATTTCTCAAAGGATGGGAAGGCAATCCCAGCAGGATTGCAGGCACACAATGAAAACATTACTATGTTTTCTTTGGAAAGACAATTCATCATGTAGTGAGGACATACACTTCTCCACCCTACCCTCAAAGTAAGGACTTCACTGCCCAAATGGCTGGAAAAGCAGAGGCAAATACTACTCTGGGTTTCCTGAGACATGAGTCCCCAATAAGCTGACACCTGTAAGACTGTGCTTAAGGTGAACACATGTTCACACCCAACCTAACTCTGTAAAGTACTGTTTTTCTTAGTGTATCCTAATTAAAGCATTTTAATTGCTCTTTACCTGACATATCAGCTACTTGCAAAGATTCCAATATTTTAGCACATTTATTCTTTCCTTATATTCATATCTGTTTCAATTTGTTATTCAACTGAGAGCAGAAGAACAGGATAACAATGTTAATGCCTTCTGGGCTTGCCATAAGGAGAACTGAGACGATCAGTAAAAATTCCCAGTAAGCACTCTGTCAAGAACTGAAGTATATAAAAAAGGATGACCAACTTTTTGCTCTAGGCCAGCTGTGCCTCTTCAACACTCACAGCTTTACTACTGCTGACAATGCAGTACAAATGGAACAAACAGCACTTGCATGCGGAGCATCTCTTGGCTAACAGCAGACTGCATGATCCAAAACAATTCAGTCCCACTGGGAAGCATGGGCAAAAGACACTTGCAAGAATTACAAATTCTGACTTGTGATTCAAAGGAACTTCTATGACAGGTCTTGCATTTTAAAAGATCTGTTCTCTGGGGATGTGAATGCTTCCATTGTATTCATGTATCATTTTGTTCAGCATCTGTGGTCTCAGATTTCCCTTTCTATTCCTCTTATACAATGTCAGTCCATTTAATTTGGCATTTATTCTACTCACCTCTGGAGTCATCCTAAGGCAGCTGGTTAGCCATGGAGAACCTAATAAAATTAAAAACAGCAAACAAAATCCCAGAAGGGAAGAGGTTCACTACCTCAGGGATCTTTCATTCTATATAAATAAGCAATGCAATTCAGATTCATGGAATGTGAGGATCCAAGCTTTGACTCCAATTTGCAGATGTTACTTCATGCAGAAAAGAAACATATTTAAGTAGGTAATTCTTTTGATGTCAGAATTAATTTATAAATTTATAGGTTATTTGTCAATTTTCCTCTACTTTGAGCAGTCTTCACTACTGTGAATTTATTTTCTATAAAACAAATCCTTGAGTTTCTGAAATGCTAGGGTACGAAAAGCTGTATTATCAGTGTTGAGCTCAGCTACTCAAATTTTTTGGCATTTATTTTACAGATCTATTCTGTGCAAAATCCAAGAGTAAAACAGTGGAACTTATTTGTAAATCATTCTAGATATTATTGACTCAATGGTTAAAAACATTACTTTGATTTCTGTGCACTCTACTTGATGCAGCCCGCCCTCCTACTGTCCACTCTGCTTCCACGCCAGCTAGCCCATGAGGGCGGAGCTCTGTGGCAAGAGTGGGCCTTTTCCCACAAGGTCTTCCGTAGGGAATAAGGCTAAGGCTCAAGGGCCTTCAGGTGCAGATGCGCACCCAGGAAGGGTAAAGAGTAGGGCAAGTCCTTCAGTGGATCCACGGATTTATTGGAGAAGTAACTTGGCACAAGGGAAGGGAGCCACACAGGGCAAGGGGAAGAAATCCACAGAAGGCAAAGATTGGGAGCTGACAAAAATACGGGGGAGGTCCAAGGGGAGGGTACAAAACAACAACCAATCGGGGTACGCAGTGGGAGGAGTGGAAGGAGGGAATTACAATTCAAATTTCCAATCAGGTAAACTTTGGGTGGGATACATCAAACTTTGGGTGGGGTACATCAAACTACAACAAATCAGGATGATTGATAGCAAACCTTCCAGAACTTCAGGATGGGTTGGGAAGGATTGACAGGGACTTGGGTGCGACTTGGGGCTGAGGGACAGGGAATGTTCTGGGGATTTGGGAGGAGCCAGGGAGGAGTTACAAGGACTTGGGAGGGGATTAGGGTGGTGTGATGGGGTAAAGGCAGGAAGGGGAGACCTGGGGCAGACCAACTTCAGGGGAAAACACAGGGGTAAACCATTATAACCATAGGGGAAAACTGATTCATAATAAATATAAACTAACACGCCGCAACATCTACTTTCCAGTCTTTTTTCAGTTATTGCGTCAGCTACCTGCAAGCTGCATTTTTGTCATGAAACCTACACACCTCATAGCCCACTGCAGCATAATCAGAGGTCTGTAAAAGCATATTTAATCCATTGGCATATGTATTTTCTTTCATTAGGTATTTTGCAATTCGTGCCATGAGGTTTTTACTATATGGAACTAGAATGAATGCCTTAAGAAAGGTCTAGATCCCTGATTTCATTAGATGAAATTTTTTGCAAGAAGAGGATGAAAGGTTGCTGATTTCTCAGACTGAAAATAGATTTGTGTTTACTTGGATTAAAATACTGGATTCTGACTACACAATTAAGATTCCGTGAAATCCACTTCACTGTTTTCTCCAATTTTCAAAACTCCATTCCCTCAAGATGATTTTTCCTCCACATTTTGGGTGGATTGACGCTGGCTGGATGCTTGGTGCCCACTGAGCCACTCTGTCACCCTGCTCTGCAGCTGGACAGGTAAATTTAACAAAAGGCTCATAGGTCAAGAGAAGGACAGGGAGACATCACTCAGAAATTACCAGCATGGGCAAGACAGACCTGACTTGGGGCAATTAGTTTAATTTATTACCAAACAAATAATAGTAGGATAATGAGAAATAAAGACAAATCTTAAAACACCTTCCACCTATGCACCCTTTTTTCCTGGGCTTAACTTTAATCCAAAATTCTCTTTCTCCTCTCCTCCAGTAGCTAGGCAGGAGAGGAGATGGGACTGTGGTCAGTTCATCACAGGTTGTCTCTGCTACTCCTTCCTCCTCCAGGGGGATTTCCTCACACTCCTTCCCTGCTCCAGCGTGTGGTCCTTCCCATGGGAAACACTCCTTTATGAACTTCCATGAAAACTGACATATTACTCACACTTTAATTTCATTACTTTAAATTTCTATTCTTGATAAAACATCAACCTCCATAACTTCAACCTTCAAGGCTTCTGAGAACACATAAGGAGTGAACCAAAAAAGCTGTAGAACAAGAAAGCAAATAAAGAACTCAAAAAATTATTCCTTTAATAAAAAATAAATTTTAAAATATAGACAGAAAAGTAAAACTCATCATTTTGGAGTTAAGTTCAGGTTCTGCTGACCATTAGGGACAACTATTGCTCACCCATTTGTCAAGGAAGTTAAGTGCCAGGTCTCTGTTTGTGGCTCCTGCCTGCAGCACTCCAGGTCACTGTTCTCCTGAAATGCCAGTTAAAAAGCAAACAGGAGAAAGGTGCAGGCATCTCCAACTCTTGTGGAAGATGCCTTTCCCCAGCAGGATCCTTCTCGTAAAACTAAACATGCCCCCCACAAACCTCATGGCCACAGCTCACATAGCTGTAACACCATTACTGCCACATGCTCATTCTGCCCATGCCAACCTCACAGCAAACTCAAGTAAAACCCTAACTAGATACTGGCTACCAATTAAATAGACATTTGTAAATTTTACCTGTGGTGACAGTCACAGTGAGTGCTGAATAATTAAATGCATCACATATTTTCATTGTCCAAAATGCATTTAAGCTATTCCAAGCAGCTTTGTTATGGATTCTCATGGCTGAGTAATGGACAAACTTGAACAATTTCCTGTGATACTGTTTTGGAGGCAACACCAAAAGACGAGTAGAAACACCCACCATCTGTAAGCTAAATCTGAGCGTTCAATGTCAGTGCAGATTTGATGAAAAACTCTAGAACTTATTAGCACATTCACAGAATTCCACATTCCAATTAGAAAAAGGGAAGATTAATATCATCAACTTCAGTCAACTCATAGTTGACTACTTCAAAACGAGTCACCTTAAGCCCTATATGTACGAAGAAAATGAATGAGGCTGAATGAGGCACCTCCAGTGGGTAATTCATCTCACCCTAAATCTGGTGTTTTAGACAAGATGAATCACTCCATGCAGACACTTAATTCATTTCACTGACTCAAAACTCAATGTTTAAACTCATACAACTTACAAGATAATAAGTCAGGATAAAGGTTGCATAAAACACCTATTATCTGAACTCTGTTATCAGATATCTACATAGTCATTTTCCTTGGGAATATATGTCCAGAAACACCTAGAAAAACTAGGTTTCACAATGACAGGCAGATTCTGAGTGCAAATATTTCAGAGCTTCAAACACTGTCATTATATAATGTGTAGTTACTAACATCTGTAGACATGAAAAAGCGCTACACTATATATATGGGCCTTCAGTAAAAAGATCCATGACTTTTCTTGATCCATGACTTAGAATTCTGCTAATAGACTTCAAATATGCTGTCTGAAATGAACAAACTGAAATTTCCAAGGAGAGGAGCTGTTGACAAGGCTATAGTCGCTAGAAAAACTGAACAAAGCAGAAATTCAACATTTAAAGGGCCCAAGTTATTTGTGGTTTTACTATTTAAAATGTATTATTCATTTTAGTATCATCATGCTTGGAATTCTGCATACATGATACTAGACACAGTAATTCTCCAGTTTTCTTATCCAGAAAATGCCAAAAGTACTGATACTGTAAGTATGTGTCATGAGAAAGGGAATAAGCATGGCACAAAACAAAAGAGCACAGAGGTGCTAAAGAAATAGTGAGGCAGTTGGCTCATGAATACCTCAGACTGAAGTTGTTAACTTCTCATGGTCAATTAACTGGTGTTAGCCTTCCTGTCCACCCCCTGTCCCCCCAGTCTTTTTTGCTCTGCAGGAATTAGAAACTCCACTTCTGATCACAGCATTTGGGGCTAACATTGGAAATACTTTTCTTCTGTGTGTAAGCTGAAGTTCATGGCTGGGATTCCACATGAGGTTAAGAAAGCTGGAGAGTAAGTAGAGACATCCAATGTATATAAAATTCTTTCAGCTATTCAGAACACCTGCATAGGGCTGGTAAACATGACACAATCCTTGAGGAAGACACACATTTCTACAGGACTGTGAGAGAGCAGAAGAAATCTAAATGACACTACAGATCTACATACATGCAGCTGAATACTTCCCAAAGGCAGGTGCCTACAATCATGCTGTTTACTTAGGGTCTCATGACAACTAATAAAGATCTAACCACATAATCCAAGGAGCCTAGAAAGCATCATCTTACTGAGCAGATAATGACAGCTTCATTTCATTGCCCATCAGTAGACACCTTGTATTATTTCTGATGTCATAAGCTATTCAAAACTCATTACTCCCAAACAGGAAACAGGACTTGGGGAAGACCAGTGCTCTTCTGGTGGTGGCTAGAGGCCAGCAGGGTAGCTCTTTAATATCTGTAAAACCACCTCTCATAGCTGGTCACCTGAAGCTTCCTCTGTGCTCCACTGACTACATCCACCAGATGCTCATTTTAGTTGACCTAGCATAAGAACCTAATACCATTTGAGATGTTTAAAAGTCTTCCATGTGACTTTCAGAAAAGCTAAGGACTCCTTCAGGCCTTTTGTTAGAGTTATCAGATCCACACAGGTGATAAATGTTAATCTCAGACTGGATCCCAAACAATATTTCTTATCTAATGTTTAAAGTTAACTAACTAAGAGGTTGCTAGAAGAGATTTAAAAAAAAAAACAAAACAAAAAAAAAAAAAAACCAAAACATAAAATGCTCAGTGACTTTCAGTTGAGGGCATTAATCAAGAAGACTATTCTGTTACTAATAAGTCTAAAATTTGTACTTGTGTTATGGAGCCAATGTTATGCACAGTTTCAGATATATATTGATGTAATTGCTGGTTCTTCCTTAAACAATGATCTAACAACTATAATCTCTAAAACCCATCATAAAAACTAAGGAACATTGTTTTGCTACTTTGCACTGTTGCAGCTGTTTAGGTACTCTTCACAAACCAAGCCTGCATTTTATGACGTGACATATATGTAGCCAACAAAAGGGCAAATTTCTGCCCTAGAAACCTGCAGCCTAATAATAAGACAAGACATAGCAGATGGAGACCAGTGAAACCATGACACATCTTTACGTGTCAAGCACTCTCTGTACACTGGCATTCTGTTAACTTCTGTAAGAAAACAGAAATTTCTATGAAAAGTTCATAGGTCGCAAACTGATATAAAAGCTTTTTCACTATTTGAAATTAAATTTAAAACTCCAATCTCAGAAACAGAGTTAAACAGATTGTTTTTTTAAATTGTAGATTGTATCTCAATTGTACAATCTACTAATCTTGACATCACCTCCCAATCCACGGTGAAGGGATAAGAAAGACGAATTCATGATTCTATGGATTTTTTCCCCCTTTTTTCTTTTTGGCTTTTAATTCCCCTATTACTCACTGGCAGCAGTTTCTCTGTGCCCTTTCATTAGACTGATAGTAAAAGATGGTGACTTCTGTAGGGAAAGAGTGAATTACTTATTCAAAATATAGAGACAATGTGCCATGTGGAAAAAAAAGAAGAGGAAAATCTCCACAAACTAATTTTCTGAGATTTAACATTTACATTGGTCCTGAAAAAAGCAATGCAATAATAAATTCATTGTGCAGAATGCTGAAATCTAACGCATATTTTTTCCCCTAAATATCTGACTCCTTAGTTTCAGTGGTTATCATTGGAGCACTTAGGAAGATTATTCTACTCAATTTTTGCAGGTGCACAGGAAGACTTTTTCCCCTCAAACCTAATATTTGCGGATGCACATTTAGAAGAAGGTTTGAATTTACTTTTTTCTTTTAAGCTGTGTTGTTTCTAGTGGAAGGATGAATTTGCTTCTCAGCATGCACTGGCATTTCATAAAGATCCATCTAAAAGACCTATTTGCAGTGTGTGCAACACAAACACACCCTCAAACAAAACAACACAGAACTGAATGAATTAATATGTTGAGTTGTTCTGCTTGAGCATGCCTGTAATTTCAGAGATTTGGTGCTGTTCTAAGTTGACACAAACAGAAAAAAAATTAAAAATCACTCTTTGAAGGTTTTCTCTGAAAAATACTTATTCTTTGAGTGTGTCTAATTAGTTTTCTAGAAAGATGTTAAAATTAACTTTTTCAAGAATTTTATTGTTCAGATCACAAAAGAAAAGCCAAATCGTAAGATTGTTTATTTCACTAACAAATGCGAACAAATTTTGGTAAGAGCAGTCAGGAAATTAGCGAATATTATGCAAGAACACAAGCAGAGGCATTGGGCTACTGCAACCTGGGAGGTTACCACACAGGACAGATCTCCTACAGTGATCCACACCCTGGATATTTTACGCAACTGAGTCTCATCTCCCTTAGAAAATCCCAGATGAAAACCAGTTCAGCTGTTTGCCTCGTAACTCACACCTTGAAGTGGTTACAGAACTTCACTGTTCTGTTGAACCAAATTTTTCTCTAACTTAATTCTAGCTTTTCCCTATAGATCAGGTTTTACCTTCTGACTAAAGGCTCAATCATATTACAGGTTTTTAAAAGCAAAGATGGATCCTTGTTGTAAAACAGACCCTCCGTTCCCTTGTCATAAACTGTACCTACACATCTTACAGGTTTTTTTCTTTTTAACTTGGACAGTTATAATTGTACATTATTCTGATACACGTTGTCTTTCATCAGGGCATTAACACTCCCATCTTTACCAGAAATATCTGACCCCAAGCATCCTTGCATCATAGTAATCCTTCTCACAAATATTACACATTTTTAGGCCACACTGATTCTGTGGACTAATTCAACTAAAGTGCTACAGTGACACAAACAATAATGCTCATTAAGTCAATCTGGAAATTAGATTAAATCATCTAGATAGACTGATTCCAAAACAGCTTTCCAGATGGAAGAGAGCATGTAGGAAGAACACAGTTAGTACTCGTACTTTGAAATGAGGACCACGTGGTCTCCTCCACATGTGGTGAAGTGATATGAGTGAAGGCAAAGCAGTGATCTGAAGTTTCTATTCTCATTCAGGGCTGAAAACACCCCAAGGAGGATGGGAGAGCAAGAGAAACTGCAGTCAAAAGCCTTCTCTCCTGTGAAGTGACGGAAACCACATGGTTCAAAGGGGCAATTTCAGAGGTCAGGACATGACAGAGAGACAGGTAGGCTTGAAACTGGTTCCTTCTCTCCATTAAAATTACCTCTCCTGTGTGAAATACAGAATTCTATGCTTTTATGAAGTTCTCTCCCATTTTATGGCAATGGATTTCCAGCACCTTTAGTACCTGAACCCACGCTGTGCTCTGAGCTGGCACCTCTGCTGATGTCTCAGTGCCTGTCAACAATATGCAAAATCTCAGCTCCCTGCTTTAGGATGAGATTAGTTGACAGCTCAACTACAACATAATCTTCATACAAAGAAAGCACCACATAAAGATATTTGAAAATACACCACTGGGGGAAAAAAGCAATCGGGGGATAAAAAAATGTTTGGTTTTCTTTTTATCTGCACATTTGTCCACATTGCATATTTAAGTTGTATTAACAAAAGATCTTTACTTCCCTTCTTTCTTTAAGGGCTTTTATTCTAATTATCTGGTTTTAAGTGCTACTTAAGTATTTGCTTGCCATTGGATTTTGAGACCTTCTGTTGACAAACTCCTTAAAATTTTCTCTGTTGCCTTTGATAGTATAAATGCTTGTTTATTTATCTAGCAACATATACTTTGTATGGCTTGCAATACTTCACAAGGGCTTCTAGCACACTATGAATAAAAATTTTATATACTACTTCAGTGCTTTGTTCCATGATAGCTCAGTATATCAGAGGAAGATACATTTCATGTTTGCAGTGTCTCACTACGACATGCTATGCTATTACTGACAAATTGATCCTCTATTTAGCATTAATCAAAATATTCAGCCGAATTACAAAATGTGGGAATTTACAATGGCTATTGTATTTCTCAATTTGTTCTACAAACATTTAATTTTTAACTAGGCATATGGCTGAAAACTGCAGGAACACGTCTTCCCTTGAATTATGTTCACAGATCAGGTCAAACGGTTACTCTAAATTCTGCATATTATATTTAACCATTCCTCAGAAAAGATCAAAGGCAGTTTTGTCAAACATAATGTGGAAATTTGCTTATTTGAAGACTTCAGTACATTTAGTCTTCTAATCCAAACAGAGAGAACTACCTTTCCAAACAAGGATATAAACTGAACTCAGTACTTCAAAGCTTAGAAAAATCTGTTAGCTCTATACAAATATTAACAGCAAGAGTTACTTAAAATAGTAAAAACAACCATAGTACTTATATGAATATAATTTTATGAGTACATGACTGTACCACATTTATAAAGTGTATGAATGAGGCAGCTACTGATGCATTTAGTACTCTTACTTGTGAGATTTTCCACATATGTGTGCTATTTAATACTCTGTATGCCTAGAAATATTTTGCTCAGGGAAGATTTTATGATTTATATGAATATTCACTGCAAAGAAAGAACCAAATGAGTACCAAATTTCCCCTACCTACTGTTAGGTAGGTAATCACACTAATTAATTGAAAGTGTGTTGTTTCCTAACTGAACCAATTATGCAGAAAAGGCTGTCTGAGGTTGAGCTAAGCACCCACCCATTAGCACAGCCACAGTGCAAATGACAGGAAAAGAGAAAAGAGTGCAGTGAAAAGCAAAACATTATGCTATTTATAACTGTGCATTAAAAAGAGACTGTGAAAATGAAAAAAAGCCAAATCTACACATGGCACAAACAGCCAGGGTGAAAACCTTTCTTCTACTGAAAATCCAATAGCCAGTTACCATTTAAAAAATGCTTGTGCTTTATCCAGCCAGATCTCTCTGGTAAAGGAAGGGGTCATTAGGCACCTGTCCTTCATTGGAATAATCCTTATGAATCACCACATCAAAATTGTTACTAATACTTTGTATACGTGCAGAATAAAAAACAAATGAGAAGTAACCTTTTTGATTGCTAAAATCAAAATAAACACATTAATGAGCAAAGCATGGCAGCTAAACCATTCAAATTCACAAACACCTGTTTGGTAGAAAAAGATGTCACGCAAGTTATGAAGATAATATCATGACATGTGCAAAAGGAAAGAACCATTTTAAAAATTTCTAATTTATACTCCATTTAATTCAGTTCACAAACCATTTTCAGACATCCTATTACACAATTATTTATTCATTTCCATCTGCATAATTTCTAATTTTTCATCAAAACAGTGGTTACACTGCTATTTATTGTCTTTGTCTTAATAAATTCCCTTTATCAAAAACATAGACTGCACACAATCCAATTCCCCTGTAAATATCAGGTAAGATACCAAGGTGTGACACCGCTCTTTCTGAGGGAAAGGAAAATATACGCACATCAGAATTCCTCCAATTCATTTTTTTATGCCAAGCAAAAAGTTTTGTGATAAACCACGCCTCTTAGAAACTTTGTTCTTCTCTATTTTGCATTACTCATTATATGTGTTTTCTATATACTCCTAAAAACACCCTATGTAGTCAAAAAACCCACCTGCTTTATTACTATTATACTATTACATGAATACTAAAATACAAAACTTCGTAACGTACTTTACGTCCTACAGACAGCATTGATTCATTTTGACAGAAGTAAGAACCTCATCATTTGCTTTTATTGTTCCCAATTAAGACAGGGTAATTGATATTCCTAGTGTGAATCAATGCAATAATGTGCGTGGCTTTCAAAAGAAATTTTTTGTGTGTGTCAAAGGAATATAGCCATCAATCTATATTAAAATAATTATTTAAAACTTTATTTAAACTTTTGCTATCATTATAACTACAATAACCTTCACACTTCTTTTATATACTCACAACAATAAAACAAAAACATTTCTGCTACTGTGATAGCTCTGGAATCAGTGAACTCAGAAGAACTGCAGAAAAATAAATGGTATCAACTTCATTTTTCAGCATCATACCCATGCATAAAATAGATGCAAATAACATTAGAGCTCAGTTAACTGCGCTCTAGGTTTGAGCAAGTACAGTAAAATGAATCATTTACTCTATTTTTAAAATAAGATTTAACTTAACTTATAAGCTGTCTAAAGATAATTGATTTCTACAGAAAAAATAAATCTGAATTGCTACTTGAATAGCAATTAAGTATAGAAAATACTAATGCATCTATTGTGCATGTGTACATACGTCTCAAAAGAAAAGGGTCCTTATAAAATTTCTTTGATTGCAGACTCAGAACCTGCAATTTGGAAATATCAAATGCTTATAACTGTTGGGTACTTATGATTCATCTGCTCCTCCTTTGCATGATGGTGAACATAACTCTAGGCTTAATAAAAATAAAAAAAACCACAACACACAATAACCCACCTCTATTTACAGATGACTATTCACAAAAATCTGGGCACTGTGGCTTGAACTCAAGTCATACACAAAGAAGTGAAGGTCCCAACCATTACACATCACTTTGGGATCTTAACTACGATGCCCAGTGATTCAGATTTTAGCTGGAGGGATTCTCTATTGCCTGGTAAAGTATACATATAATTAAAAGACTTCATTTAATATTAGGTAGGAGGAATACAATTCTAAGTCCCTAGTTCTTTCTCCTGTTGTCCCCTATGATAGCCTATTTCTATATAATCTTCATAAAAGCTGCCCCCAAAATTGCTATCACATTTTTTCCCCTATTCTTCCACTATACTATTCATTCACAGAAATACGCCTAAATTAAGGACCTGGTTAAGCAACCTCCCTTGCTGTCTTCTTTGCCTGCAGAGAAACACAGCCGTAATTAGCGAGCTTGGTTTAGATCTATGTTTTAGGAAGGGCTGCTCTTTGAGGAGCCTGTCTCGCTGCCTGCAATGGCTCCAAGACCAAACTCCAACAGCAAACCTCAGTTGCCCAAGCAAAATTAATTTTTTATCTCAAAGAGAACGACCATTAAAACGGAAGCCACGTACTTATCCCACTATAAATGCTGTTACTATGCCCGTTGCAAATTTTTTGTTCACACTGTTTAAGCGTTCACTCAGCACGACACCAACGCTGCCAGAGACATTTTCCTGTGACTTTTGGAAGGCAGAGTCACAGAGTGGCTGTCAGGGTCAGTGAAAGCAGCGGCTATGCAGGAAGCAGCGAGAGATCTGAAGGGACAAGGGCAGAGCCCCAGCAGGACGGACCCCGTTGCCGGTGTTGGGCAGCTCGCAGTGTCCTGCTGCTGTCCCGCCTGGGAGTGCCGAGCACTGGCGGCCGAGGCTCCCTCTGCTCGTCCCGGGGCGGGAGCACTCCCTGTGCAGCGCTCTCTGCCATCGCCACCGGCGAGTCAGCTCCAGATAGTGCCGGAAAGGTCTTTAGGTCTGTGGTGGGACAGCTAAGTAAATTCAGCTGCATAACAGCGGTCCCATTAAGTGGCGACACTATTGACCTCATATCCAACTCGTGGTCTAAACTTCATTTCAGGTTTTGGTGGTGGGAAATCACGGAAAGTAGTGGCGGCACTAGCGCTGTTCACGCCGAAAGCGGGGCTCACAGCCCAGGCCCAGCGGCGATAGCCCTGGCCCGGCCGGAGCAGCCGCTCTCGGGCCGCCGCGGGCAGCACTGAGAGCTGCTCCCGTGCCCGCCCCGCCATCATGCAGCTGCTGGAGCCAGCCCCGAGCGCGGAAGCCGCTTTTTGCTTCCTCTTCCGTAGCTCGCTTTTGTTCCGTTTGTTTTTAGTGGCCGAGCCCGCGCAGGGGCCCCTCCGTGCCGCGGGGCGGCGCTGCCAGCGGAGGCCGGCCCCGCTCCCTGCCCGCCGCCGCCCGGCCGGGGCTGACGTGTCGCGGCGCCATGGCGGCGGCCTGGGAGGAGATCCGGCGGCTGGCGGCCGATTTCCAGCGGGCGCAGTTCGCCGAGGTGGCCCACAGGTGAGCAGGGCGGCGCCGGCACCGCCTGCCGCGCCCCTTCCCCCGCGGCGCCCGGTGCGGGCACCCCGCGGGGCGCAGCCAGGCGCGGCCCCTCCGCCGTTCCGTGTCGCTGCTGGGAGCCCCGCGGGCCCTGCTGGGACCCCGGAGCACGGGCAGGCCCACGGGAGCGACTGAGTGTGTAATCACAGCAGAGTTCCAGTTGCTCAAAATCGTCACGGCTCCAGCACTCGGTTTCATCGTTCTGTCTGCTTGACCAGTTGAGGTCGTTGCCTCGAGCCTGTTTTTGTTAAAGGAAAATGAATTAGAAACGCGCAAAAATAAAATAAAAGTGCACAGAAGTGTCGTGGACACGAATTCTTAAATTAATTACAGGCGTTCCTAAATTCCCTCACAGCTGGCAGGGCTGATAGCTGCTCAGGAGGAGAGTAAAAGTTTTGGAGAGATGACTCGCCTAAGTGAAGCCATATGGATGATTTGGTGGGTGATAAGCAGGATACAGACATTAATTTCTTTGTCTGAAAAAGCATATTCGCAAAGAACTGCAAACAATCTTTGTTGTATTTCCTGTGTTTAGTATGTTTGAAACGTCAGTTTAAAGGTTAATCTTTTTTAGGAGGTACTTCCTTAGGATAACTGATGACTTCTTCTGGTTTTGACAGATTGTCAGAACGGAACTGTATAGAAATTGTCACAAAGCTGATCGCAGAAAAGCAGCTGGAAGTAGTGCACACCCTTGATGGCAAGGAGTATGTCACTCCAGCCCAGATTAGTAAGGAGATCCGTGATGAACTTCGTGTTTGTGGTGGTAAGTGTGGCATTTTCCTTCTTTCTTTGGATTTGGAAGTTATTCAGAAAGGATTTGAAAGTCTTCAGTACCCTTAATCTTTCAGAAAAGGTCAGTTTGCTTTGTCTACATATTAATTCACCTACTGCTCTTTTATTTTGATTTCGAATCTGTGTCAAGCTTTTAGATAAGCATATCAAGATACATTATTTGGTTTATTTTTACCCATGTGGAATTTCTGATATAAAAGTTGTATAAAAATCCATTTGAAGGAAATTTGGCATTTTAGTATAGTTTAGTACCTGGCTGAGATGTTTGGCCTTGTCTTGGAATTTCAAAGTCATTCTCCTTTCACACCGTTAGCAGTAATAACATTTGTAAGTTGTCATTGTCAGGTCTTATTTTACCGATGTGAAGAGCCACCTGTATTGAAAGATGTGACTTAGATATATAAGGAAGTAAGTACTGTTCAGACAGCTTTTTGTCAATGGCTTTAATGAGCAGGCAGTGTATTGTACTTTGAATTATACTTAAGGGGTGAATTTCACAGTGTCATATGTTTAGAAAAATTAACTTCTTATTATGTCCATACAGATTAGCCATTTTCCCACTGTTACCGCAGGTTTGTCTCAGTTTGTGTTTTGCCATTGTGTATCATACCAGTGGGACAGCTTGGACTGAATAAAAATTTGCTGAGTTTTTTGTTAGTAGCATCATGCAAAGGTAGAAAGTTTTAACACTCTCTGGGTGCTCTTGGACTAGTTTTATTGGTCTACAGAAAAAGTAATTAAATTTTGTGTGCACAGTGAGCTGTACTGTATTCTAAATCTGTTCAAATATGTTTCATGTACTAAAAGTGTGTTTTAACTTCTCTTGAAGGTCGAGTTAACATTGTCGACTTACAACAGGTAATTTCAGTAATAGAAGCTTTATACTTCTTTATTTCCTTTGCCATGTATAGTGCGAATATGGAGTTCATTAGTTATACTCCAACTAAGTTATTTTTTTAAAACAGAACAAATTTTATAAAGAGCTGGTAGATCACATCAGGGTACTGCAGATTACTTAATCTGTCAATTTATTGCTTTATTGAAACCTCTCTGCTTAGTGATAATCTAGGACTTCTGAAATCACTACTAATATATACAGTTTTTGTTTATGAACTCTTTCTTTGCAAACTAAGGAGGGCAGACAGAAAAGAAATATGTTTCTCATTTAAATTTAAAGCTGCAGCAGCATGCATAATTAACTTCGCATGCCTCTTTGAATGCTCCCTCTTCCTTCATTATTCCCTTGTCTCCACTAATCTTTGTCCTGCCGTAGTCTTCTTCTGTGGCTAGTTTTCTCTTCAGGCTTGAGCAAAATTACTTGGAAACAGAAAACTTTCCTGAAAGCCAGTTTCCTATTTTCTCTTACTGCTTTCTGGTATTTTTTTATTATATAGGTTTCTTTTAAACTTTTAACAGTTGCAAAGAGTGTTTTTTTTCCCTATAGCCTTGCTGGTTTATTCCAAAACACAGATTATGTGTATTTGTATGCAATAGTATAAAAAAATAAAAGCAGCTTTCCTCAAGATATAGGAATGTGTAGCTAGTATCTCATTGTTTGAGAAAAATTTTCAATTTAAAGTTCTGATAAGAGGTGCTTTTCTTTAGGTAATAAATGTGGACCTTCTGCACATTGAAAACAGAGCTAATGACATTGTTAAATCTGAAAAAGGTATTCAGCTTGTACTGGGACAGCTTATAAATGAGTGAGTACCTTCAGGAGCAATATGTATAATTCATACCATATTTATTTTTTAAAATGCAGACTAAAAGTAATGTCCAAGCTTTGTTGCTTCTAAAGTGAAATACATTTTTCTTGGCTGATCTTAGTGGTGAACAGTGCTGCTTTAGGCAGGTGAGGCCTATCTCAGCAAAGCATCCAGTGAATCCACGGTGTAAAGGTCCTACTGAACGTCTGTGTTCAGTGTCCTGCATTTAAGAGGCTTCGTTTCTTAGCCAGTGTCTTTGTCTACAGCAGCCAGATCTCATTTGCTCTCTGGCCTTGCTGTCTGCCTCAGCTATTGACAAACCTTCTACCTCTTGTTCTATCTCACAAGCTTAAGATGTTTGAGCTAGTTATTTCATGGCTTCCAGCACACTAACAGCCACTGAAGTAATACTCTTATGGGGTTGTTCTTTTTATTGATTGAGCTCCAGGATCTGTTCTTATCAAAGAATATGTAGTTCCTGGCTCTCTTGAAATAGTTAAGACCTGTCTTGCTTACTAAAGCTATTTTCAAATTTTCATTGACATAATGTTTTCCTCTTTCTCTTGCTTGAAATTTTCATACAATTAGATAAATGGCCCATCTTTAGACTAGCTATCTGCTTAGCAGACTTTTTTAAAAAAACACACATTTTCACTTACACTGTTCTTTATTCATTTGAGATAACTTTCACTTTATTTTTGCAAAGATGTAACAGAAAGAGGTATATTAAAAGTGGTCAGTTATTCAGTATGTGATCTTGGCATTGACTTTGAATGTCACACTTAATGTGTTGTCTTTTTCTTGTTTTTACAAAAGGAGTTATCTGGATCAATTAGCAGAAGAAGTAAATGATAAACTCCAGGAAACTGGCCAGGTGACAGTATCGGAGCTCTGCAAGGCATACGACCTTCCAGGAGACTTCCTGATACAGGTGATGAAAGCCATCAACCTGGCAAATGCAGAATTAGTTGTGGCCACCTTCTTTGTTTATCTTTGCAATATTCATGGGTTTAAGTCACTCTTTCATACAAAATTAATGCTAAGGGTAAATCTTAGTTTTCATAGTGTGTCTGCAAACCACACTTCTGTTTTCTGCAAAGTTTTCTGTCGTTAGATACCAATATATCTGATGGATGAAGGCATGCTTTTTTGAAAAGCTCAATTCTTCTATTTACAGGCATTATCCAGGCGTTTGGGGAGAATTATTCATGGACAACTAGACCAGGAAAACCGTGGAATGATTTTTACAGAAGCCTTTGTGTCCCGTCATCGAGCACGCATTCGTGGGCTCTTCACTGCAATTACTCGGTAAATTGAAATGCCTGCAACCACATATTAAATTATTTTTTGCCATACGTCTTTATGGGCCAGATTCACTAGTGATTGAAAAAGAAAAGGAAAACACGATCTCTGGATAGATTCCCGTATGTGTAGTTCAGTTCCTGGGACCAATTCTCAGTTATGCTAGACTCACTTGTTAGAAATGGGGACTCTTGTTTTGAAAAACAAGGGAAGTATAACAATATACACTATACAACATGCTTTAGCTGAAGAAAATGTTAATCTATAGTTATTTTGTTACTTTGTAGAATATCTGTTCTCTTGTCACTCTTACCATTCCTTAATCGGTTACATATTGATGTGGTCGCTACATGTGATAATAGATAAGTTTTTCTTATTAAATCAATAAATTTTTGTGTCACTTTGTAGGAAGAGGAAAACTTAACAAAGCAGAAGTTTCCTTACAGTAATTATCATAGCTTTTGTGTTATCAGTTTACAGTAATTCAGAATTAAAACCTTGTAAGCTCTTTCAAACATCAGTGTAGTACCCTGAGGCTAAGATGCTATGTAGTTCTGCCATCTATAGTAATGTCTCTTGCTTCTGGATTCTCCACTTCAGTTTCATATCATTAATTTATATTGTTTTGTTTTTCTTTTTTCCCCAAGGCCTACACCTGTAAGTAACTTGATCACTCGGTATGGATTTCAAGAACATTTACTTTACTGTGAGTTTCATTCAGAATATTTTTGTGTGTCTGTTAGGAAATCCATTCTTCATTATTAAAAGTATACTTTCAAAGAAACTTTTTAGTATATAGCCTTAGTTCTGAAATACAGAACAAAGTGTTTCTCTCTAGTGTAGAAGGTATTAAACCCCTTGTGCTATCCATAACTGGAGGAATGTGCTCTATATCCAAAGCAATGAAAACTGGTTGACAAGATGCCTCTTGGGGCAGAATGATGGAAGAAGTACTTATTTATTGATCTCTTTCATTATTTGCCCTTAGCTACTGGCAGTTTTATCAGTGAAGCACACAAAAGGGGACAGATTTTATGTAGCCAAATGGCATTAATTGCTCAGGATTTTATTTACTGACTTTTTTCTGTGATAATGGAGGCTAAGCTTTTGTTATACTCTTAGTTGAGTGACTTTATATGCTGAGAGATAAAACATATCCTTAAACTGTTTGCTTTTATTTTCTGCAGTTCCTTTTCTAAATAGAAATGCATGAAGATTCCCTATTGAGCTGCTGGAACCTTTAGGCTCCACTTGTTTGTCACTTCGTGTGCCCCCTCCTATCTCTCAAAAATGCTGCTTCAAGCATCATTAGTCTTCTATGCTGGTTGACCAAGTGCTGCTGGTCTTTTAAAATCCTTTAATGGTTTTCTATCTCTTCTCATAAACTTTAATGCTTCTCTTGATTGGGTCCTTTTGCCCTCAGGGCATTGCTCACTTTAGCTCCACTGTAGTATCTCTCTGCTTATCCTGTTGTTCTCCGACACAAGCTTATTCATTAAAAATTAACATCCTAGCACTTAAATAAAATATTTAATATCATATAAACACTCTGCTTTCACATAATCTATTTAAAATTTCCACCTTTTTTTTTCTTTTATGTGCCATCCAGGTTTTCATAGATTAAAAGGAAAATCTGTGAACTTGCATTATAATAATGTCTCAATACCCAGCAAATTTCAGTATTTGGTTACAGTCTATTTCAGATAAGTCCTTCAAGTACATACGCACTTTGATGTACAATGTTAATGTGAATTAAGTTCTGGTGTTTTCCTGACACCAGTGATCATCACAATATGTACTTCTAGTACTTCTGTGGGGCTTTTTTAGTGAGTTTGTTCATCTTTTTCTTTAGTTTTTCCTACTGTCTTTCATTACCTTGGCAGTTTCTAAGTTTCAAAGGCTTTTTATCTTTTTATTCACTGCCAGATTTTATTGTGTCCATTTGCTGAGATACCATTTCAGTTTCACAAATGTTGGAAGCTTGAAAAATACCTTTTAATGATTTTACTTTTTAGCTTTTTATATCTGTCGCTGTTAGCAGTGTGTTTAAAAGTGGTCTTTGTCGGTTTTCTGTTTCTTTCAGAATAAAAATGTAAGTTCAGCGTAATATTTGTGTCATTTACAAACAGCTAATTATTTAATCAATATTTGGGTTTAGGCAGGATAAATATTATTCTTTGGTTCTTTCACATAGATGTGCTGCTATTCATTTAAAGCTCTCATAAAGTTACGATAAAAAGTAGTTTTAGATATGAGAATCTCTTCAGGTTAAAACACTAATTACAAAGCCTAATGAAATCACAGATGTTATTCATTTCTGAGCATTATGTTATTGTTATAGGATTGACATAGAGGGACACTTACCATCTTTGTCAGACTTTGATGGAGACCTAATAGCACACTACAAACTACTTGGTCACCTTTAAAAATAAATGTGAATTTATGGTAGTTCTACAGGGATCCTGTTGTTACAAAACAAAATACTGTCTGGACGTAATTGTAGCAATGGTCTGTGAAATCTTTGAGAGTACCTCTTCTACCCTGGAGTTTTAAAACTAGCACTTGATAAAATACAGAATTTAATTTAATTGATGTCTTCATTTCACTTCTTTTCTTCTGACATCTTCTTTCCCTGAAGACTCTGGATCGTTAATTTTTCAACCAAGGTTGCGGAGCTCTAGGAAAGTCTAATTCTTTTTCCTAAAAACTTTGAATGAAAAGTTGAAATTGCGAACAGAGAACCAATATCTATTTTCTAAAAATTGTGTAAGTGGAATAGGCACATTGACTCTTATTTTCTAAGGCAACTAAAATATTAGGAAGTATACTAAAGTATATACTAAATACTATATACTTATACTATATACTTATATTAAAGTATAAGGCAACTAAATATTAGGAAGTATAAGAAACTAATTTTATTTCCAGAATTGGTCTTGTAAATTCCATTTTATTTGATGTAACTGAACCATGGCAGAACATGATTTCTGGCTCTTGTCTTAAATTACATAAAGCTGTATCTTGTTTAAATCAGTTTCTCTTTCTGCTGCATTTTTTCAGCGTAAGTATTGTTCAGCTTTGCTAGTGGCAGTTGTGTTCAATAGCTGCTGGCTTATAGAAGCTCATCTACACTATGAGCATATCAAAAACTATCATGATTTACTGTGTACTGTTTCTCCTGGAACTGGGCTTTCAGGTAAACTTTGCTGCATAAGCGAGCTAAACCTCTGCTGTACTAAGCATGTTGTGGTGTTAAATACTGCTTTTATTTAATGATGAAGAAGCCTTGCCATATGATGCCATTAAATATTTTGTTCCAGAGTAAAACTTGTCTTTTAATGAAATAGAAATGAACATTAACTGAGTATAAAAAAGCCATCTGGTAAAGCTCTGGAAATTAGCAGAGTTAGCAGTTGATGTCACTGATTTTTTAAAATATATCTCTTCTGTTACAAAAAGGCAGGAGCAGAACATAGGAGGCAAATCAGATGTTTGTATGCAACTTAAATGGATTTTTAAAAATCTTATTCGGCATCAAGAAGTGCTTCATACCTTGGTACTACCAGTTACCAATGTGTTCTTTGTCAGCAGTATCTGTGTATTCTCAAGAGATTATTATTGGCAACTGTGTTATGCAATTTAGGTAATGACTTTTCATGTCATTGTCTGTGTTCATATCTGGTTTTTTTCCATTTTGGTTAACATGCAAGCAGTGAATTCAAAGAGAAATTATTAATACAATGATAGTATATTTTACCCTTCTGGCCGGAGAAAGATTCTTCTATGTCTGCATTTTTTTAATTAAAAGCTAAAACTACCTAGGTATATGTTCATAGAAAAACATTTTGATCCTGCCATTGTGGCTCGCTCTTTGGAAACATTGTCTGGTTTCCAGAGCTTTTGTGAAGAAATTCTGATAAGTGTTAAAAATAATTGATAGAGCTCAGCAGTGTTTCACTAGAGCAAGCACAAACTAATTGGTGGAAAGAAAGAAGAAACAAACCAGGGAAAATAATTGCTATCTTTTGATTAATGGATATACTAACTTAGGAAACATCTCTTCATTTATTTTCCTCTTGTAGCTTTGCTGGAAGAACTTGTTAACACTGGTCGTCTAAAAGGCACCGTGGTTGGTGGGAGACAGGATAAGGCTGTGTTTGTTCCAGACATCTATTCCAGAACACAGAACAAATGGGTGGATTCCTTTTTCAAGCAGAATGGTTACTTAGGTAATTAATCTATATTCTTACAGATGAAATAGCTTTCTAAAAGTAGTGTGGGTAATTGCTGTTACCTTAATATAGCTAGTGCTTAGAATGAAGCCTCTCTCCACAAGGAGGCCTGGAAATGAATGCAGTGGCTGATATTCCTTTGCTAAAAGACCATCTTGCTCATAATGATGTGTGTTACTTTATCACAACAAACTGTACTTCAGCAGAGAGGACCATACTGCTAAACAGTAACTATTTCTCACAATTACAAATGCTGTTTTTATTACTGTTCTGAAGACATTGATTAGCTTGCTCATTGTAGACTTTTCAGATCATCATGGCTGGAGTTTCAGGCCAGGTGTTCAGATTACAACCGAACTTTGGCTGTTAATAGTCCAAACATGCAGTGCTCAGGAAGAATTTTTTTCCAAAATAATATTTATAGAACTGGAGTGAGTAGCACTAGTATCCTGATTGGAATCCAGACAATTCTGTGTAACTTCAAGCTGAGTGATGCTGGATGATGGTGTTTTGAAACACCACAAGCTGTGGGAAAATGTGGGTCTGAATAAAGAAGGGAATGTCTCCTTATGGTCCCAAAATGTCAGGCCCTAAGTAGCAGTAATTCTTGCGGGTTGAAGAGGTTCACCATAACTTACAGCAATAATAGTAAGGGTTTCTGTAATACTGCTTGACTGATGGAGTGTCTGTCAGTCTTTGAGTGTTTTCCCCACATCTTAACTATAAACTGCTAAATAGTTGAAAACAGAACACTTGGACACTGTATGTATTGTAAATATTGTTCATGCTATATTAGAATACTTGGAAAAGAGATGACTGCAAATATAAACGTAATGGTATAAGAATCCAAAAAATTCAATTTTCTAAACTCAGATCACTAAGTAACATCTATGATTTAATTTGCATACTTCTATTAACAACATTTAGATGTAGCCTGTACTGAAGATTTAGGTCAGCATTATCTTACAGCTGCATTTAGTTTTATAAAAATACGTGTAACTCTTCATTTCATGCTTTCAAAATAAAGTCATCCCATAAGATCTTGTATGTATATGAAGGAACTAAGTTTTAACAGACATCTAACTGTTTTTTAGAATTTGATGCATTGTATAGACTTGGCATCCCTGACCCAGCAGGCTACATTAAAAAAAGATACAAGTCCGCACAACTCTTATTTCTGAGAGCAGCTTGTGTTGGTCAAGAAATTGTGGATCAAGTTGAAGCTTCTGTGGAGGAAGCCATCAGCTCTGGAAACTGGATAGATGTAGCAGTAAGCAATCCTTTCAGTTGTTGTTGTTGTTGGATTGACTTCCTTTTTCTTATTTTTGTGTCAAATTATACTTTATTGTAACTACACATATGTATAATGAAATTCTATGTTGTCAAAGAAGAAAATTCAGTTTAATTAAAATGACAAGTAAAAGGGCATTATTTGCCTTTGATTTGATCTGAACAAAAACAGGGGAAGGACATACTGCCATTCAGTTTATAGATATGTAAGATTAACTTTCATTTCAAAACTAGTGTGACAGTACTCTGCTAGAGAGCAATATATTTCCATTGGGCTTTTTTGTTTTTTTTGAGAAAATGTCTCCTAAATGCTTGCAACACTTTTGGTGGGCAGAGGGATCTTAGCCACTTTGTCCTGGCTATGTCCTAATTTTAGGCCTGACAGAACTACCGTTGTTGCTCTTAAGTCCTGCTATTGTTCTGTGTTTGGTGTTGCTCTGTAGCTGTTGAGCTTCATCTTGAAGAAGTTGCCATATGTTTGCCCAGAGGTAACACATATTTCTAGAGCAATGTAGATTTGCCATGTTAGAAGATTTAAAATAGCACGTACTCTTAAATTATTGCTTAATATGAAAAGTGCAGTGCTTTCTAAATAGTTAGCAGATGTCAAATGGCCTGTGTCTATTCTGTTTATCCACTTACAAGACTATTGTATTTTAATTTTCTTTACCCTAGACTCTTCTGCCCAGCTCATTGTCAGTAGAAGATATTGGGATTTTGCTCCAGCAAGTGATGAGATCTTTAAACAAAAGCTCTTCAGGTTTAGTCTTCAGTGACACCATTGCAGTCAGTGAGAAATTTCTAAGCAGCTGTGCTGAACTCTTTTCTGATCTGATGCAACAGAAAGCAGAAAAGGTACAGTAGGTTTTTTATTGGTCAAGGTGCAGTGCACATTGAGCCTTGGAGTAAATCTCATGGGACTTTCTAGTCACTGTTACAATTTCTGTTCGTCTTATCTGAAATGTAACTAGAGAAGAAGCAAAACAAGTGAACAACAGGTTTCTATATTTAGTGGGTGTAATTTATATTCTGGTGCATTCAGGAAGCCCAGTCTCATGTGTTGGACTTGATGTTTGATTAGTGTACTTGAAAATGGCCAAATAGCTTAAATGTTTCTTCCATTGCTGTGTGTATCTTGTTACTATGATGCGCATGTTCTTCATTTTAGGAAATGAAAAACAACCCTGTTAATTTAATCACTGAAGAAGATTTAAAACAGGCTTCTTGTTTGGAGAACTCATATGCTAATAAAAAAGACAAAAAGGATGAAAGAAGAAAGAAAGCAACAGGTAAAACATCAATATTCAGCTTAAGCAAAAAAAACAAATCAAACTTTTTTATCTTTAAAATACTCAAATATAAATTTAGTAGGACAATATTTTGTAGTCTATTAAATGCTTCCAGTCTGTTGCTTAAGATATTTAAGAAATAATCCAACTGCTTACCGTTATACTGTGGATGTGGATATATCTCAGCTATGTCTGTGGGAACTAATTTCAGACTTAGAAAAGCAGAGGAACTATTAAAAAGGTCTCAAGTTCAACACAAGACAACAGTTTTTAGAAGCATGGAATTCTGTGTTCAGTTATTATTTTATACAGTATGATCACATAAGACTGAATAAAACCAGTATTAGGGCAGGGACCTCTATGCCATGTTTTATTACACTATATAGATACAATTTTAGTCTCCATTTTTCAAGGATCCAGGAAAATTAATATGTTTCTTATTATTAGTCTTGAGATGTTAATTCCAAAATAACTTTGTCTAAATTGAGAACGAGTTTTTGGGTTTTTTTTTTGAAGAATACTTGTCATCTCTTCTGAGAAAACCATGCCATAGAATTTTCTGTTGTTTGCACACATAACAATTACTTTGGGGTATATTCTGGATTAAATTAATCCCAAACCTTATTCCATTTATGTGGCGACTGTTTGGAATAGACTTCAGTTGAAGGAAGAATAAAAATGTGTGGGTTTAACCCTTTGAAATCTTTCTGATTTTTAAAACAATATTCAGTCTGAAGACTGTGAATCCCAAAAATTTTACATGGCTCTTGTGCTGCTACAACACAGCTGAGCAATCTATGTTGAACTCACTTGCAGACTGTTCCTGTGCTACTGAAAGTAAGAAAATTAGAGCACTGATGCATCTGGCTTGATTGAATATACTCATCTGCAAAATAGAACATTCTACTCTAAAAAAAAAAAAGCATGAGTAGGCCTGAGTTGACATGGAAATTAAACTTATTCTTGCCATAAGAGATGGCAGACTTTTTCTAGGCTATAGCTAAGGTAGAGAAGCTTGAAACTTTAACTGAACTGTCATAAGAGAATGACTTTGGTTTCCAGCCCTCTGAGGAGTGAGACTCTACTGAGCTTGTACTGCATGTCTAGACAAATTCATGTTACCCACAGGTAACATGCTGCACCATCAGCAAGCACTACCCTGAAATGGTTTATTATGGACTGTTATGTGCATTACCTAAAAACACCCCAACGTAACAGTTTTATGTAATGTAATTGCTGTAATGCAGTCACATTTCAAATAAGCTTGTGAAAAGCACTATTTTTTTTGGCTGTTCATGCAAAGTGATGCTTAAAAATCCATCTATGGCATGTAACAGATGCAGTTAGCTTTTTAAGTTATAGCATCTTGTCTTTGTGTTTCCTTTTGTTAAACAATTGTAGTTATATAATGTAGTTACTTGAAAACTTGGACCATATTTAAATGGAAAAAACATATACTTTCTCAAGGCATAGTGTATATATGTGTGGCACACATATATATAAACTTATACAAACTTAAATATATAAACATATATATGTTTAAACATATATATGTTTAAATTTCTTTCAAGTGAAAAAATAACAGAAGAGACTGTGAAAAAGGGAACAAAGAGCAGAAGAGCTTGCCTTTTGGAGAGGGACTGTATTGCAGATTGAGATTCTGTCTGCAGTTGCATACATTGATTGCAGGACTTCTGAACAAAGTAATTTGTTGTGTGTGTCAGAACTGGAACACCCCATTGCTCTACAGTCATCTAGGAAAAGTCGAAAAAGATTGAGTGCTTTAGTTAATTGAATGTGTGCTTCCAAGAATATTTTGGATAAATGCTTATAGTGTTGGACTCTTTCTCTAAAAATTAACAGAGTTACATTATCTAAAATATTTTTTACAAACTCACTTATTTAGCATCATTGAATAAAAATGCTAAATGCTTAGTAAGATGCTGTTTTCAGCCAACAGAAAATCCAGTTGCATTATGGACTTTGGTATCTCATCTGTTTTTAGCTGAAGAAAGACATTGTACTTCATTTTTATTATTATATATGCATTTGATATTAGTGTTTGTATTTTTTAATGACATTATCTTAAACAAAGCTTTGCCTCAGTTGCTTTTTTTCTTAAGAATGAAAGTTATGGCCCTGAGATTCTGAAATGTGTGTTCTAGGTTGTGTTTAGGATCAGGTTGTGGTTTTCAATCCAGTATTAACAAGTGACACAGATAAATTACCATGGTATTGTAAACTTTTCAAGTTCTACAACTTTGCTGTGTACTAAGCAAGTGATTCCCCACCAGAGGGCAGTGGAAGCGTGAGAGGAGGAGGTGGTGGGAATGCCAGAGAGATAAAGATTAAGAAAACCAAGAAGAAAGGAAGAAAGGATGCTGACAGCGATGAAGAGTCACAAGGGACTGCCGGAGGTTTGTCATTTTATTTTAGGCACTATCTATTCCTGTCTATTCAGCATGGTTTTACTACTTGCTTTTTTTCTACATGTCTATTCTTCCCCCACTGTTTAGATAAGGTCAGCTAAAATGTCAAGAATATGAGAATACTGTGTAGTTAAAATTATATCAATGGATGTGATGTTGCTAGTTAAATGAAATGGACATTACATGTTCACTGAAGGATATAACTTAGTCTTCAAAAAAGAAATTTAAGTAAAGCAAATAATACCATTTTATATTTATTCTTTTATGTAGGAAATGCTGTATATTTTTGG
This sequence comes from Rhabdornis inornatus, assembly GCA_013397075.1. Taxonomy (NCBI): domain Eukaryota; kingdom Metazoa; phylum Chordata; class Aves; order Passeriformes; family Rhabdornithidae; genus Rhabdornis; species Rhabdornis inornatus. The sequence continues at coordinate 2,018,704 of VWZS01002158.1, read as the reverse complement.
GATGAATGTTACACTTGATTTTGTAACACCTGCTGCATAGTGAGTGTATGATAAATGAATGGCCTAAATTAACAAACCATAGCAATCAAACAGTTTTTTCTTCATAGGAATAAAATATGCAGTCAAAACTTACGTTTTGGTAGTTTTAATATCACTCCTTATTGGTGCCTATTTCTCTACCTTCACTGTTACAAGAAAGAGCATGAACAGCTTGCTAAGTAAGAGCCAACATTGTTAGATTTAGAGCAAACAGTGGTTTCAAATGAAGCAATCGTGTTCTTTTGTTTGATGGAGAACCAGAAATGTGTGCTTCCATTTTATATGTAGTGTGCAGACTCAAAACTGACTGAAAAATACATCTAAACATGATATTTGAAGTGTGAAATAAAGTGCAGTAATTTTGTTTGGTACTGCTGTCACATAGTACTGTAATTCACATATAAATGGAATTATTTTTCAGGACTACTCAGTTACTGAGTAAAACAGTGTTCAGTCACTTTTGGTTTTTGGTGTAGGCTTTCTGTTTTGCCTTTATTGCTGCTTGTATTGCTGTATTATAATATAGCTCGAACCACAATCTCAAAGTAAACTCATGTGAAATCATTCAAATGTAAATGTTTTTAAAACCTGATTTATCCTCCCTTTTTGCTTGTTTATAAGCCTTGTATGTTCATTACTACTGTGGCACAAAAAGGAACATCATTGATCTCCAGACTTATGTGCACAATAAGCCTGTTTTAAGGTGCATCTGAAACATGTCCTTTTCTGGTTCTATGTCATCATTCTGATCTCATTCTTATAAAAATTCTACAGTACCCCGAAAAAGTTCATGTTTTGTGCAAAACCGAAATACAGATATGCTAAATTGTATACATATGAGTTCTTTTATTGCTGAAACACCTTGTCTGATTTAATTTATCATATTTCAGGTTTCATACTGTAACCTCAAGTTTAGGACACTGTGTTACGTGATTGTGTACCTTACTAAATGGAGTTTAAAAAAATAAAAGCAGTAGCCTTGTGAAATCCTTCAAGTAGGAACACTCAGTTCGGTTTTGGCGCTTTAAATTCTGTGTGGTCTTGGTGACATTATCATTTCTAAACTAATGGGCCAAGCAGACTGAAAAAATGTCACAAAAAAATGCATATGCTCATGCGCTACTTTGGTTGTCTATTACAGAAACTTCTAAGCGATCAAAAGTGAAATTTTGTCAGTTTTTCATACATGTAAAATTCAGCTGTCATGTATAATCATCCCTTTTTTCCATTGTTGATAATGCATTTCTTCTATGGTGTTTAAACTTTGGGGCTTTCTCATGCCACAGAGTAATTGCAGCAATACTAAATGGAATGTTTTGTCAGTGAGCATTGTTTATGGCCACTACAGGGAGGAATAAGAAGCTGGAGTTCCCTTTCATGTCACAAGAGGAAATTGAGGATGTTTTAAAGACCCGCATGCAGGATTGCCCTGAAGAACTTATTACAGAAATTGCTGAACATTTAAGAAGGTAATTTCAATAATTCAGCTGGAGTTAGAAAATTGGTGATTCACTTCAGATGAGTTACACTTCAGTGTGTTTTCTTGCTTAGAAAGGAGTGCTTTGGTAGATGTGAACCACAATATTCTTTTTCTGTACAGCTCCATGTTACACGTCTTATGTGTACATACTATACATACTTACATACCATACATACTATGACATTAGAACATCTGCTATTAAGTATATTTTAATTTCGTTGTGTTTTTTTTTTTCTGATTTTCATAATTTTCTTTTTATCTCACCATTCTGTAGTGTTCATGTCCCTGTCATTTACTACATAATGAGGTCATTTTCTCTATTGCTGATACATTTGGGAAAACCTTGTACAGTTTCACACTTTGCTCAATGTTTTCTCCTTTCTTCTTTCCTGTTCTAAGACCTTTGACAAAAACTTACCAGGAGGTTGTGCGTTCCGTTTTTACATCTTCAACATCTTCCTCTGGAGCCAACAGAAGACAGGCTATGAAGGACTTGCAGGAGGAATTCTCAAACTTGTACAACAACATTCGTTTATTTGAAAAGGGAGCAAAGCATTTCACAGGTACAAAATGTATACTTTGAAAAATTATTATGCTCCTTCAAGGATGTTAAATTTATTCCAGAATCTACATTAAAGGTCAGACAGGAGCAAGAGTTTAAAAAGGAAAACCTAAAAAGAAAAGCTAGAGATGTGTTTATTATGCCCAACACTGCCTTTATGCTGAAGTGCATTGCTTTGCACAGTGATTGAAATACATTCTCTTTATTCCATATCCATATTCTGTTATATCTTATGTCAAGATAACTGTGTTCTTGCCTTTCCTTCCCAAGTGTTTGCATTCCTTCCAATTTTTCACTGTCCAGGTGAAAAAAATAAAAAGGAAAATATTACTAAGCTCACTTTATTCTGTCAGCTGTGCCACTAGTGAAAAAATTGAATACCACCTGATTCTAAGAAGCTGCTGTTAAAATGTCATAGGTTTGGTACTGAAAGTGGCTGCTGCTTGAGGGTAGTCTGTCAGAATCATTTTGCAGGGGGTTACACTGTAAGGTGTGACAGAAAAGTTAGCATTAGGAAAATACTATAGACATTTCCAAGATTCTCTGCTGTATTCAGATTTCTCCTAGAATTTTCCCTGTGGAAATCTTCTAGCTGAAGGAAACACCAGCAAAGCAACCTGATACTCCTGTATTTTGGAATAGCCTTTGTTCCCATTAGCCTTTGTTCTTGGACATGTATTCAGTAGCCTCTTCTTTTTTTCCATATTCCAGTATTTCAGTCTTCAAGTGACATGGCTGTTCTTCTATTTAATTGCTTGTCCTGCAGAATTTTCCTTTGTATACTCTTGACTTGATCAGTAGCAGTGGTTCAGGAGGATTCAGGGACTAGTTTTCTGCTTTTACAGATACATCTTTGAAATACTAGCAATGCATTAAAATGTTCTTACAGACCTGAAAGCTCACATTTTTCACTGAACGATGTTCCTTAAGAATCTTGTCAGAGCAAATCAGGGACGTTATCTTCATGTATCCAGATAACTTTCTCATACTACTCATGGTTGATAGAGTCCTCAGTTAGGAAGGTGTTCTGATAACATCATAGGAATCAGATAACTATAATAAGTTATTTTAATCACTTACTTCTTTTAGCAGATGATACTCTTGCCAAACACCTGTTGAAGACTCTGTGTACAGACATTACAAATCTGGTTTTTAACTTCTTGGCATCTGAGTCAATGATGACAACAGAAAATTACTCTACAATCACAAGTGAGGTACAGAAATAAAAGTTCCCTTCTAAAAGTCTCAAGTAGATCAGTGATGTTTGTTCAGTAAGTAATAGCTTCCCTTGACATATGCCTACATGTAAAAAAACAATTAATATTACAGATTATTTCCATTCTTGTCCCATACAGGGCAGAATCAAGATTTTAGGTAAACTGCCAGAAGATACCAAAGGTCCTTTAACTAAACTACATACTTCTCTGAATGGCAAGGTAAAGTTAATCAAGTTCAGATTTTCTGTTTTGCTGATACAGTGCTAATAAATAGCTGACACACATAGTGTAGTACATAACCACTGCTGCTGTGAAGGATGAAGGCAAAACAATCTTTTTTATTTGTGTAAGGCAGTGAGAGAAAGTGTGGTTTTTTATCTGTGAATTTTCAGAGATGAAAAGGTGATCTTACATGTTGATACTGATAGTTACCTTCGGCTCCTTGCTGCCATATGGAACCCAGTGTGCCTTTCATGGGCAGGTGAGAAGAATGAAAACTGAGCAAGAATCTCCAGTGTGAAGTGGTTGATGTTTCCCAGAGTTCTTGCTTGTTCTCCCATGTATTTTGTAGCTAGTTTATGGATATTTAAATTACGGATAAATTATGGATATTTAAAAAAAAAACCGCAAACATTCAGATTATGGCAGTCACAAGGAGAGTTATTTATTAGTTCTTTTCTGCCAGAGGTCATATTGAGGTGTTTCTTAATAAAAAAATATATCTGTAAGTAATTGTAGAACATGTATTCATTTTTAATTTTCTTTCCCAGACTAATGAATTGCATTACATTTGGGTTAGGATTTAAGTATATGAACTGTTATAAGATGAACAAGGGCAATTTGTACTAAATACGTATTATTTTCTCTTTTTTTCTATAGTTTATTTCAAGTGTATTCACAGTCATCTTTTGTGTGATTAATTGTGAACAGTAGTTAAAGTTTTTTACAATCTCCAAGTACAGATTAAATATTTATATTATTTTTAATAGAGTATAGAAGATTTTCTTTCGTGCCTTGATTCTGCAGTGGATATTTGTGGTATTATGGTGAAAAAAGGAGACAAAAAGAAGGAAAGGTACCTTAATTTAATTATTCTATGAAACGTGGCTATATTGCTGCACAAATGCTGGATGGTTAGTATGGGAGCAGTCATACTCAATGTGTAAGAGTTTCCAAGGTGCTTAACAGTAAAATAGAAAGTGAGGCAGTTCTAAATCCATGGGAGAAGGTGGAGAATTCACATTTAGCTAATTTTGTTGGCTCACTATTTTGTGATACAGTGTATAAATTCGCTAGGGATCTCTCAAAATCTGAGCTATGCCAGTGATAATTTGTTGGTTTTTTATTAATGTTTTGGAATGCCACATAAATGGTCAGAGGAGGAAATTAAAATTAATTTATGTTAAATAAGTTTTAGCATCTGTGATCAGCTACTATATGATAGAATCATAGAATCATATTTTTGTTTAATATATTCTTGTTCCTTAGGCAAGTCCTGTTTCAGCATAGACAAGCTCTGATTGAACAGCTCAAAGTCACAGAAGATCCAGCTCTTGTTCTGCACCTGACATCAGTATTGTTATTTCAGTTTTCAACTCATTGCATGCTTCATGCACCAGGAAGATCAGTACCACAGATCATTAATTTCCTAAGTGGCAAGATCCCAGAGGTATTCTTTCTAGCTTTTTAAGGGGAATTTACCTTTTTTCTTCGACAGAACATGGAAGTTGTGCCTCACACTATTTTTGCTGCATAAACCTGACACTGTTGGGTTTCATGTCTACACATTACTTATGTACAGCATATACAATTCCTCTGATCTGTACTGCATTTCAAACCTGTCTTCAGGGATCTGTCATCAAAATTTTTTATAAAATTTAAAAATCAGTCTCTTATTAGTCCTTTGACTTAATCATAGAGACAGCTCTCTCTTGAGGGATGTTACAATTCTTACAACTGAATAATTTCTTTCCTCTCAGCTACAGCATGGTTGCTTTTTAAACTTTCCTAATCCAGTTTTAAAGAAAGATTTACCTCTTCAAGAGCAAATACACTGGGATTCTGTATTTTATACTGCCAAAAATAGTGATGTTTACTAACTGCATTACTTTAATGCAGTCAGTGGTTAATTCTCCTGTTTTTGCAGCATGGATGCACTTTAAGTTTTATGCCTCTTTGAGTGTCTCTTGGAATTTAAGTTGTCAAATACTTCATTAGAATTATATTTCTGTATCACTAACTCTCTTTGCCCAAGAATAGGAGAATGCTTTTAAAAAAAATTTCATCTTTAATTATAGGTCTGTCTCTGTAACACTGACGTCCCCTGGGTTTGTTCTCATTTTTTGCCCTCAGGATCAGCATTCACTGATAGTCAAATACCACGGATTAGTGGTGAAACGATTGACCAGCCAGACTAAGAAAACTGAACATGGAGACAGTGACACAAAAGATAACATGGAAGAGGAGGAAGGAGCAGAAAGCATTCGAAAAGAGCTCCAGGAAATCACTACCTCTATCAAAGATCTTGTTCTCAGACCTAGGAAATCTTCTGTAACAGAGGAATAAAACTGTTACTCAGCACATCCACTTCCGTGACAGAGTCAGACTTTATTTTCTTTTATGCTGAAAAAAAGGGACAACAAAATGCTTGACAGACTTTAAATTTGGCCTCTAGTAGTTTGCAAATCACAGCTGGGGGACAGAGTTGCTGGGTGATGGTGGCAAATGTAATTTTGTTACTTCTACAGTGTACTTTTAACACACATTAATCTAGATGTGACAGAACACAGTTGTGGACATTTTGGGTATGAAACCAGTGGGTTTTAATTGGCATCTTCAGGTGAGACCTCAAGAAATTACTCTTCAAATAACAGTGTATTTTGTCCCATACACACACAGGCTGATAGTTCTACTTCTCTGATTTGGATTTATAGTGAGATAAGGATTACATATAAGTGTCTATAAGCCTATCTATCTTAATTTCAAATTTTGAAATTGAATTGGTTTTGAAACATACTCTTACCTAATAGGACACCAGTGATGGCCATCTTTGTGCTGGTATTAGTGGATCGTTTCAGTTTCTGTTCACTGGCCTGCAACAGTAAAAACATTTTGAGTACAAGTGGATATTGTTAAACTTAAGGGAAGTGCCCCACTACTGAATGTGAGTTTCAAAATGTACTGAAAGTTCATGAACATCAGCACAGTCATACTATTGATGTATTCTGCTAGCGTCTGAAACAGCTGTTCGTTTAAAACTTGTAATTCAGAGGAGATGACACTCTTTTGCATTGGCAGTTTGGGAGCAGATAAATCCTGTTACAATTGCCATATTGTACATGCCAGGTGTTCATTCAGCAGACTTGTTGAGTGCTTAGTCCCATTCCCATAGCAGATAGAAGCATTTGTCTGCATTCTGTCAGCTCTTGAGAGAACTTGCGGTGTTCTGTTCATCCTGAGTTTCTTGAAAATAGTTCAGTTCATTATCTTTCTGCATAAACTTCACAGACAGAAATATTGCTTCCCTCAGGTTTTTTGCCAGCCTTATATTTACACGAACAGTACTTTATGTCTTCAGGAAAATGCAAAAATGTGAAAAATTGAGTTCTATCACTATTAATGCCGTAATTCTTGTATGGCAAATATACTTCTAATTTATTTTTAAGAGAGGATAATTTTCAAACTGGAAATACCTAAGTTCTGTTACTTCAGTAATACCCATTGATTTCACATATGTAATTCCAGGGGGTTTGCATAACATCAAGGTTGAGTAATAAGAGATGAAAAACGTTCCTTTCAATAAAAATGTCATTCACCCATCCTTGCCAAAATTGATGCCCAAAGAGGACAAATTCTGTGCAAATTCTGCTCCATTCAAATTTTTCTGTTTTCCAACAATTCACATACTCTGTGAGCTTAATCATAAACATATCCAAGCCTGAAATTGCAACAATTGAAAGTTGAAGGTATGGAATTCCAGTAACAGAGTAACAAATGTTAAGGTAATTTTGGTGATGTACACAATAGAATTTTACACATGTTTAAAAGGCAGTAATGTTTAACAATGTTCATGCCAATGCTGGTCTTTTATCAGCCATAAGGCAAGAGCAGTTTGGAATTGTAAGGTAGAAGCAAAGGTAGTTGTTTGGCTTTCCTTGGTGGGAGGTTATAACATCTGACAGTAAGACAGTGAGGAATAAAAGATGGAAGATACTCAGGTTGTTGAACTTTGTTTAAGAAATAGTTTCTATACAGGGAATAGGTTTGATTTCATGTTATTTACCGGGAATAATTAATAAGTTCCTATAATGAATGTAAACTATTTTATATGATATTAAGCTCTTTTGTAAATAATACGCCATATGAAATTCTGTATGCAAATAAGAAATTATTTTAATAACATTAAATGATGAAGTATTTGAAGAGCATTCTGTTGACTTCACCAGTGTTTGATCATCTTGCAACTTGCAACTTTCAAACAGCAATAGGTAATATGCACTGTTAGACTTACACTGTTCTGAGTGTCCCTGTATTTTTGTTTGGTAGAGTTTTATGTTGGTATAATAATGAACTTACTACAGAATTTACTTTATCATGTTCAACTTGCTATATTCCAGCTTATTTTATAAGAAGGATTAAAAAATGGATTCTTTGAAGTAGATACAGTGGAAGCACTACAGTTCAGCAGTACTTTCTGGCTACTAACAGAATTCAAGAGACTGAATTTTCAGTTTACCTGGGAAAACTGTCTCAGGTATTTTTTCTTGATTTGGAAATTCAGTCTTTAGTTTATGGTACAGAAGTATATCTTCTGAAAGAGAAAACCTGTGAATTAGCAAAATTCTTTTTATTTTTTCCCTCTCCCTAGGAGGAACGTATGTGAGAGGAAGAGTAATCTTGTCTTATAAAATCAGAGGTAGAGTTCACAAAACAAAAATGCCCTTTGAAATGTCTAGGAAAATTAAAAGCACTACAAAGTACACAAATGAAAACAGAGTAAACACTGAAAACAGTGTTAAAGTGTGTCAGCCTCTCACTTTCACTTGAGCTGTCTAAACACCACCATTATATTTTTAATCTCATAAACTGACATGTATAGATGCATGTACGTGTCTATACACACCCCCTTGACAAATGTTCTCACAACCTTGTTTGCTGCTACTCTCAGATTCAAGTGGATGTATTAGTCAGAGTAATACCTGCCTCAGCAACAGCCTTGCATTCCTTTCTTAAGTGGCAAAAAAAGACTTTTGTAGTTGGTTAGTTGCAGATCTGCTGGAAATAAGCAAATTGTCGCTCAGTTAGAATTTTCAACTTTAGTTTCACAGCTTCTTAAAAAAATTTGGCACAGGTTTCTAAATAATATCACTGGGTTTTGTTGTCTGCATTAATCCATCTGAGATCTTGTTCAGGTAAAACTACAGTAGTTCTGTTCTCTGTAGGCTCACGAGTACATGAGCTAATCAAGTAGTGGTTGCTCCTTGGATGTTTTCCTAATAAGTAACAGTAGGCCAAGAAAATGGAAATTTCTAAAAATCTGGGTAGATTGGGGTTTCTTGTTTAGTACAAAGTTTAGTGCCCTTGCAGATGACAGAAGAGTGACTGTGGTGGGTCAGACTGAAGGTCAGCGTAGCCCAGTACTGTCTCCAGCAGAGGCCAAAAGTGGGTGCTTAGAGAGGAATATAAGAACGAGACATGTAGTATTTCTCCTTTGAATGCTTTCTGAGCCTCCAAATCCATGCTGCCCAAACTTTTTGAACAATTGTACTTCATTGTAAATACTCTCTGCTAGCTCAAATAACAGAACATATTCAGGAAATGCCAAAGATATTTTGTCAGGAAAACAAGGTCTTTAGGAATTGTTAAGGAATGCCATCTCTTTGAGGTTTTCTTCTTTAGAAAATGAATGTTCTAAATTGGAATGAGTAACTTGAGTAGCTCAAGGAGAACCACCATTTGCTTGATGAATTTCCCAAACCCTCAACATGAAGAGGAAGGTAGGTCATGACAGGTTGTGTTGGGAGACAGATAAAATACACTGCTTTGCATTTCAGGAAGTGCAGGAAGTGGTGTGGGAGCTGCCGGATACATCATCTAACTGATAGTCTGAAGAAACAACAGGATTTTGCTGACCTCATTTGTACTTAATTTGTACCTGTTGGGAAAAACCCTGATTCTGTTTTAGATGTTCCTCTGGGCATGTCTTTTATTAATACTGTTTTATTAATAATAACATTTCTGTTATTATCTCTCTCTACAGCTTAGGCAAATTTGAGGGTAGTCTTTGAAGCATAGGGAAAGTGATGTGCTGTAGGACACCTGGAGTTCTCATCCTTGACGGCAAGAACATACTGTGTTAGTATTTCTAAGTGTCATTAGCTCTCTCAACAGATCTGCTTGAGAAATACTTCTCACTGGATCTGATTTATGAACTTGGAAAGGTACTTGGTTAAGAACTATACTATCAGGTTTTTTTCTTCCTGGAAGGAAAGACAAGATAAAAGTATTTACAATTCTCGTTCTAGACTCAAATTCACACTTTACTCGCCCTCTCTCTCCTCAATCTGCTAAATTCACAGGTTTGAAATGAAAAGTGCTTGGTATAAATAAAGATTATAGCACAAATTAAAATAGGAGGAAAGAGATCAATCTTGTTCAAGTAATGACTACGTGTCTGGAGAGATTTAACAAGACCACAAGCAGAGATCATCGCGTCTTGGCAATAGTAGTCGAAGGATCAGACTTAACTGTGAGACACAATCTAGGCACAGATAAACTACAGAACATGTCCAGATTTGGCAATTTTACCAAAGTACTCAGATAACGTAATACATATTTAAACTATTCAAACATTTCCTTCTTCCTTCTATCTCTGATACTGAACAGCTCCCACCCACTTGACGTTATAGACCAAGTGATTCAGATCTATTGGCTCTTGGTTGTGGAAAAATCTGCTTTGAGGTCAGTTGTGGTTCATACCACAAGCAGCCATCCTTTCTTCACTCTGCCTAACTTCAGCCTGCTTTTTGAAATGGACACAGTGTCCTTACTTTCAGCTGCATTTGATTAAGGGTCTGCATAGAGTCATATGCAAAGTATAAGGACCTCTGAGCACTCTGTGCATGCAGGAGTCTTTCTGTGAAACCTGGCCCCTGTTGGGTCCAAGCACAAGGCAAGAGAGGTGGCTGTGGCTCAAAAGCCAGAACTAAGAAATACTGAGAGAGAGCCTAGAGGAGTCTATTGCTGCCACGCTGATGGTAATTCTGTGTGAGCACCTTCCCACCTGCTGGAAAGCAGCAAATTATAACAGCCCAGAAAATGCTTAGGACATGTCAGAACTCCTTAGTTCTGCTGTGTCCCTGAATATCTTTCTTGAAACTGGAGGAGATTTTTTTTCCTGCCCCCCCATTTCCTGTACACAACAATCAGACTTTAGTAATTGCAACTTTTCTTTTTCTTTTTTTGATTTATAATCCCACACGAGGCATTTTGGCTTCATCATGCATGAACCAGTGGGTATCTGGGGATGAATAATGTTCCATCTTATTTTCTTTTTTTCCTTGCACTGAACAGTTTTGTTTTTTAGCCGAAATGCCTTTTTCCTTTTGAGAACTCTCAGAAATATGTTCCTTTAAGAACCTCCTACATGGTATGTATTTGTAATTTGTAAACACAGTATGTCAAAGAATTATTTGATTCAGTGGTGAGGCAGTCAGATATTTGCATGTCATGAGGTCTAAGGGAAACAAACTGACCCTCAGCTTTCCCCCACCCAGGCAAATTCTGATGGGACCCTCAAATAGCTCTGGCAAAGTGTTCTGTTTCTTTTGGACTTGATGAATGCTTGTTTCTGTGAAGACGTGTAATTATTTCTTCCTTTATTTTGCTGTGCAAGTTACCAGGAGAAGCAGCTTAAAACTAAATGTGAGTATTGAGGCTTTTTTCCATTATTCCTTTATCTGATAATCTTTAAACATGTTAGTGTAGAAGGTACTTAATTTAATATTTTGAGCAAGTATGCAGGAAGTTTTTCCTCACAAAATGCTGAATAAATGAGATGCAGACTTCCACATACATATTTTGTTTATAATTTTGTGTACCTAAAGAGATACCACACTTAATGAATAATTAAAAATAATTTTTGATTAAATCTTTTCATTGTACTAATTGGCTCACCCACTGGTTTGCGGAAGGATTGTTTAGGATTTCCTTTGTAAAGAGATGAGGATGAGTTATGTTTACTACAAAGAACCATCCAAGAAAAAATGAGTATGCTGTTTCCCATTACATTTTTATCTCCTAGCAATCTTTCATAGCTATTTGCTTTTGCAAGAAAAAATTCTAGGTAGTGTCTTTTCTGTTAAGTCACTTGTTTCTAGCATAAGTAATTTTAACACCTAATGTAGATTGCTCTTGATTTTGGAAGTGGAACAGTTTCCAAGCTGATTTTTATAAGAAGTCAAAATATTGCTGTAAACAAGTATCATCTCCAAATTCTCCCTCTGTAAGATACTTTGTGTGACCTTTATTTTTACAATCATAATTTTGTTTGGAATTTACATTTAGAAATTAAGTGTCTGATGCCTTTTTTTTTGTTTGTGTTAATATTTTTCTTCTCTTTGTGCGACAAGTAGTTGTTTGTACAGTCACAGAACAAACTGCAGTGGATTTCATATATTAACATAACAGATGTCAAGGGTGTTTAACTGGTAGAATATTGAGATGATACTAACTAACTTGCAGGGTTAGAGCAACATGAATTCAAAAGCTGCTTGAAAGAGATGTATGGTGTCTCCAAATTGTTTGCCGGCAGTCATAATTTATAAAGCATGTATTTTTTGGTTGACATGGTAAGACGTGTTCCGTTGGCTCTGTACCAATAATCCCAGGTTTTTGAATCTATTTCCCCTACTGTACTTTTATTCCTCAAAAGAATGATTAAAAACTTTTAATATTGCCTAACCATAGACAGAGAGAAAGAAATATTTTAACCAGCATGCTTCCAAATGTCAAGCCCAAAATCAGAGGATAAAATTCCAAACCTGTTGGAGGGAGCAGGCCTCCTGCCGACTCAAGCTCTAGGTGCCATCAAGGCTTTTGGATCGCCTGGAGAGTAAATACGAGCTGAGTTTTTCCTCCACATTTCCCTGACAATTTAGGGTAAATGATGCTCATAAATTAATAATTTCTAGTTCAACTGTTCTATTAAATCTCTACAGCCCTAAGTTTGGAAGCTGGTGTGGTGAAATGCTGCTCATGCTCCACTTGGGCTGCTGCAGCTGAATTCATTCTTCTGGGAACAGGGCATGCAGCTCTTATGAGGAAGGAGGCTGTGAGCTTCTTGTTTCATACGTTTGTGTTTTCCTGTAAAATGTCAGAGGGATCAAGTAAGGACATTTTTGTGGAAATATGCAAACGCGACTCCAAGAAAACAAGTTAATAAAACCCCATTACATAAATTCTGTAGCAGAGATAAAGTGAAGGACAAGACTTGCAAAGGGAAGCTACACTGCCTTAGTTCCTTCATAATGATGGCTAAGTTTAATTTCTGCTAGAAATCACCCCGGAGAGGAATTTATATCTTTCCTTTAGCTAAAAAAAGTGCCTCGCTCATTAGCTTCAGTAGATTTAAGCTAGTTTTTTGTGAATGTCCCCATTCTCTGTTGCCATGTAGTATGTGTCAGCTATCATCCCTACCTGTTCCCCTTTCTTAGACTTGAGAGTTTTCTTTGATTCTACTTCATTCATGCTAGTATGCTAATTTTCTTCCCATCTACGGTTGCTTTTGAATTTGTTCAAGGTCCTTGTAAAAGGACTGGTTAATTCTTGCACATCTCAGCGTAGTGTGGGTAATGGATCTGAACAGGCTGTCCTAGCTGGCCTCACACTTAAGAGGCTTTATCTCAGAAAAATATTAATCTTCCTGTAATGTGTCTTTGTGCATAGGTAGGAGAATTAATAGCAAGAATGGCCAAGTGCCAGAGGATGGTGTAGTTGTTGACAGAACATTTTGCGTAAGAATATTTATCATAACCTCAGAGTCATAAAGGACAGTTGCAAAGTGTACAGCTGGATCATTTTATTACTTTGGCTAAATTTGGAAGTGTTTTCTACCTCTGGCCCTGGGAGTTGACCAGCTGGTAGCCTTTGTAAACTGCTTTTAACTATCCCGGACCAATGCCATGGATACAGCCTGGTGAGCAGACCCATCTCATGGCAAAGGTGCAGTGAATGGCTTCTTTTATTCCCACTCCCACAGGTTTGCTCTCTGACCTTGAGGAAGTCAATTGTTTTGCTTTGACAAGTATTAACCTTTTCTGCGGACAAGTAACTGACAAATGTGTTTTAGGATTACTTTATTAGTGTTGTTAGAAAAGCATTATGAAAGAAAGAAAGGCTTTGAAAGAAAGGCTGTAAAATACCTCAGAGGTTTAAGTTTTAGTTCTGTTTATCAGAAGCCCATAACAGCCCATAACATTAGGCTTAAACATGGAGCTCAGTCTTTCTCAAGTGAGCTCTTCAGGTTTCAAATTCAGCCACATCACAATTCATTTGTGTACTAAAACATGCAAAACTGTGGCATAATTAGAGTTCAAAAATCTAACTTGCATGGGAAGAAATGTTTAGAGTAAAAATTACTTCACGCTGGTCTTCTAATTGGCAATCTTTGTTTAGTTTGGTGCTTGAAAATTGAAGAGCACTGAGAACTATTTCAAATTAAAAGCTCAAACAGGGTCTGTTGTTTGGCTTTTTTAAAATACAGTAGCAGAATTCGTAATTTATTTGATCACTTGCTTAGTTTTTTTCTGAAAACTTTTAATAATTTTTACATAAATTAGCGAAAAGTCTTTGGATTGTATTTGTTCCTTGGTGCAGTTTCTGGCACTGTGTTCCACTCTCCCCCTCCTCAGACCAACCTTTTTCACCACAGCTGGTTAGAATTATGGTCTCTGAGCACCATCCTCTACCAAAACCAGTAAATCCGTTTGAGGTTTGCAAAGATGGTTGTTGCTACATTCTTCACATCATCGCTAGAATAAGTCCACATCAACCAGACTCTACTGGTGTCAATTGGCTCAGTGTTCCACAATATCCTTGAGTTAAATTACATGTTCTTAAAATGTTCCTTAATGTTAGAAAGGAATTTCTTCATTCTTACCAAATTTCCTCCAGCATTCTAAGATTTAGTGATGGGTTTTTTTTGTCTGAAGCAAATGTTGACTGTCTTGGGTGTTGAGATAAACTTTAGCCTTAGTTTTCCTTCAATCAGATAACGTCAATCCTACACTGGAACCAATTTTTAGATAGTGTGTATTTATAATCACAGAAAGAAATTCATGGTGCCAAAAACAAAACAACAGCAACAAGAACTTTTTCATATATCAGGACATTACAAAAATCCCAGCAGGGCAGTTACTGAAGGGTCGATAACCCCATATCATAATAAAGAAAGACAGAATACCATAGTCTACTAATTTTAAATCATAGCCACTTTTAGACTATTTTAAATAGAAAGAAAATGTTTAACATGTGGTGCAGAGACTTCAAGGCTTAAGGGAAATGTTAGGATACCCAGTCACATAATAGTTCTGCAGATTTTATCTCCCAAGAAGGCAGACCAGGTAATGTAAGAGTCACAAAGGCTTCAAGTAGGTGGCAAATGTCACTGTCAAGAACCTAGGGCTGAATCTCTGTAAGGACTGATCGTTGTTCCTGCCACAGGACTGGAGGATTCAAGTCAAAACTGAGTCAATGCCATGTTATCCCCTGTCTTGTCTGACAGCACATTATCTACTCAACTGCTCAAGACTTCAGAGGTCTTTAATTAGTATTTTTTTTTGCGTGCTTAATGGATGATGCACAAAGCCACATATTTAAAGAGCAAAAAATGGAAAACCACCACCATTCTTTTTTCTATATTTTTCCTAGTGATGCTGTCACTTTTTCTCCCTGGTAGAGGATAAACAAAAAGCCAAAGACTTCCACTCCCCGCTCTTTTTTCTACCAGTCCCACTCCTAAAAGGGTTCTCCTAAAAACATTTACTGCCTTCAAAATTCCTTTTGTGAGACCACTTCTAAAGCTGTTTTTACATTGTGAATCCATATATCCTTTGACTGTGCTAGAATGAAATGTACTGGATAACTATCAACAGTGAATATAGGTCATGATGGAAAAGAATGTGTATATCTGAATATTTAATCTTTTTTTCCCCAGCCCAAAAGCCAGCAGCCTGTCCTTGATGCACCTACGTAGATAGACTGATAAGGTTTTCCTGTCCACAGTGTGCTTAAAGCACCCAGGGCAGGAAATAAAAGCAAAAAGCCACCCTGCTATAATTCCACATCATTGGTGATATGCACACACAGCTGAATTGCACTATTTTGTAACTGCAACCTTGGTGCAGGTGCTGAGACTTCATAACTGAATTGTGCATAGCACTGCCCAAAAACTAAGAGCACACCAACCCTAAATTGCAGAATTAACCCCTAATCCAGAAAATATTAAATCACCTAATTTGACATCCATGAATTGAGATAAATTATTCAGCTGCACAGATGCCAGTGTTCTAAGTGATCTGTTTTAAGAGAAGACATAGCAGGTGGTCATGTAACACTTAGAGGGAAGCAGAAGGAAGGCAAATAAGTCTGTTGAAGAAATACCCACAGCATGTTTTCATGTTGGTTGTTTGTTGAGCTCTCCTAGAAACCTTTCTCGCCATCTGTCTCAGTTATGTCATATGACCAGTTCATTACTGTAAAAACAGTAGAATACAAAGAATGACACTTCTTTCAGACTTTCTTTACCAGATTAGATGCTTCATGGTCTGTCTACCTAGCAGATGCAATATATGCATATGTATTTTAATATGCTTCTGCTTTTCTCATTACATCTCTGTATTTCAAAGACAATGCAACTGCAGAGCATCATTAATGCTAAGTGTCATACCCATACCTACTGTCTTACTTGTCATCAAAAACCCAGAGTCCATAGGTAGAGATCAGGCTGTTTCTAGTTCTCTTCAAAGTTCCTGCTTCCTCCTCTCCTTGCTGCCCAGAGATGTTGTGGATGTTCCATCCCTGACAGTGTTTAAGGTCACACTGGATGGGGCTCTGAGCAACCTGGTCTACTGTCCATGGCAGGGGAGTTGAAAATAGGCAGTCTTTAAGGTCCCTTCCAACCCAAATCATTCCATTATTATTTGATCCTGCCTCTTGGAACTGGAAAGTGACACAGCAGTGGTCGCCCCAAATAGCTCACATATAATGGGAAGACATTTTCAGTGCTGCATTTGCAGTGGCCAGTATTTCTTAGACTGTACAGCAGTGGCTTTACAAATTATTTCTGTTGGTGTAATAAGCAGCCTAGGCCTTGTCTGCAGAGCCACATCATCCCAATTTTCAGAGATGAGCTTGATAAGAAGGTGGCAGCCAAGCCTGATGGAGCACTGCAAGCAGCAAAACTGGCTTATGGAATATTTGGCCTTCAAATCAAAATACCTGGGAACAATTATAATTGAAGTAGGGATCTTAAATACCAGCACTACTGACAGTAGCCTTTGCTTTTCCTAAGCTGTAATGCCATCTAACTCATCACAATCTCTTCACAAGGCTGAGACTAAAAAATTTTAGATTTCGTTCATTTTGATAAGGTGTCATCCTTTTATTAAAAGGGTGCTGTGTCTCGGTTTATATTTTTCCTCAGAAAATTAGGTCATGTTGGCATAGCACAGCTGGAGATAAGAGGAAAAGCCGCTGCAGCAGATGCTTGATTATCACTTGGGGGATTTACTTTTGGGCTTGGGGGAAGGAAGTCTTTCTTTTTTTAAACAGTGTAATGAAAATCCTTTCCAATTTTAGCTTGTTGCTAACCCTGCTGCTGCTGATGATCTTTATATTTTTACTCATTTTATATCTTAAAGCAGTTCTAAGTAGGTCACAGGCTTTTAAATAACCCTTCTAGAAAAAAATGTGCTGTATAGTCAGTTGTAGGTTTGGGGATTTTTTAGAAAAAAAGGATTGTAATTCATTTGATGCACCCCTTCTCACACAACTGAGTAATCTTCGTCCACCTTACTATTCCTGAAATAAAATGTTACGGTAGGCAAATCTGGTCTCTACAGCTAAAACATCTGCAAAGACCAGAAATTACATATTTTTTCATTAAGACCTTAAAGATTACTATCAGAATCAGCATTCCCTACTGAAGTTCTTTTACTTCTTGTTAGTGGCAAGACTGTTTCATTTGGTGACCTCTGGACACTTCACTCACCCTTGTATCACAGGTATCATTTCTTTTTACTGCTGTTTTTCCCGGGAAAGGTTTCAGTCCCAAAGGCAGGCTTGTGCCACTTCCAAGGAGGTGTGTCCCTGCCCAGTGGTGTCAGTGTATGGCAGAGATGCTGCTGTTTCCTTGCGGCACTTCTGCCCAGCTGTGCAGGCATTTTGTGCAGATGCTGTTCTTGCAGAGATGGTTCCAAAGTGCTCCTCTGATGCTGCTCCCTACCAGCATCCTAAGGGGGCCTGGAGGAAAGCTGGAGAGGGACTCCTGTTGTGATAGGACAAGGAGTAATGGGTACAAACTGAAAGATGAGAAATTAATTATATGCATTAGGAAGAAATTCTTAACTGTGAGGGTGGTGAGGCACTGGAAAAGGTTGCACAGAGAAATTACGGATGCCCCACCCCTGGAAGTTTTCACAGCCAGATTGGATGGGGCATTAAGCAACTGGGTCTAGTGGGAGGTGTCCCTGCCCGTGGCATTGGAGTTGGAACCAGATGATCTTTCAGGTCCTTTCCAGCCCTTAAAATTCTATTAGTCTATGATTTGCACAGTAGGGATGAACTCACTGGTGGAAGTGTCAGATCAAGACTTCAGTGCATGTCTTCATTTGTAACTTCCACTTTCTGTTTATTTAAACACTTTTTGCAGTATTATTCGTGATTCCTTAATCATGAATTGTAGGCGAGTGTCAAGGCATGAAAGGGTACTTGGAAAAAACAGGCATCTGCAAGAGACAAGAATTTTGTTGTTATGAGAATGCCCCCACTCCTGTTCTAATGCCCATAAGAGAATACTGAGGGTTTGTGGAGACTTTTATCCTCCCTCTTTTGCCATTCAACAGTGATAAATTTTCTGTGGTCCATCACAGAATCACCTTGCAATTCCCCCTGCTGAACTTCATGTGCCTCCTGTCACCTCACTTCTCCAGTTACGGGGAGGTTCCTCTGCATAACAGCACATCTTTATGGTGTATCAGCCTCTCCTCCCACTGGGTGTCACCTGCCAGTTTGCTGTGGGCGCCACTGTCCCATCTAACTCACCAGTTAATTTGAGTATTCTTCATCAGACGAGCCCTTTGTAACAGCTGCAATCCACAAACATGTTTTATGGTTCAGTATGGGAAGTACAACTAAGAATACTGACAGGATTTTACATGAAAAGTTTCAACAGTGCACAGCTGAATTATTTCATCATTTTGTTCCATAGATTTGACATTAGTCAGAAAGGAATGAGCTTCATAATGACACAGGAGAAAACTCTGGCTTACCAGACTATGTGAAAACCTGTAAAAAATGTGGGTAAGAATTATTTCAGAAAAAAAAAAAAAAGAGAAGAATTTAGATGACTACACCGTTTGAGTTTGTATGGTGTAAACAAAGCAGACAGCAATACCAATTAAGGAAAAAATTACAAAATTCCTGAGATGCTTGATGCCCTAGTTAAGCCACAGCTCTTGCCCTTTTTGCTTGTAGTCAGGGGGTGTGTAAACACAGTACAATTCAGTACAAAATACCAGAGCAACCTCTAAAATATCTGCTTTGCCTTGACACTCCACCAAAACAGTGTCACCTGTGGATCATGAAGCAGAAAGGTTGGATTGTTACAGCTGCAACCCGTTTGGCATCCAGTCTAGATGTTTAAAGGAGAATTTCATCAGGGAGAGCTCTGCGCTCACTTAGATGCTTCCAGGACCTGATGCTGTATTACTGTTCTGTGCCACAGAGATAATATAGTTCCAAGTTAATATCTGTGTCTTCTTTCCTGTAGGTTCTTGGTTTGACTTGATCTTTAATATATGCCCCTAGTTCCTATTGCTTCTCTAGCCATTTTTAGAAAAGCAAATACTATAGAACCCTTATTGTATGTAAATGCATGAGACAAAAATAAAAATAGGGAAAATGAAGTCAGTAAATTCATGCAAATAAGACAAATCGCGTTAGAAGGTAAAGACATGCACTTACCTGAAAATTAACAACTGCCTAGGGCAGCTTGCAGGGGTGTCCTCCTCATAACAGATCAAATTGTTTCTCTTATCTTTCAGTGTTGTTCAAAGGATTTTTTCCCCATTTTTTTCTTTCTTTATGCCTCTCTAAGACAGAGCCTTACTCCAATAATGGTATGTTCTTAAAGAAAAAGATAATGAAGTTCAATGGCAGGTATATTTAGATTGGGAAATAGTCCATTAAAATTGCCACAAAGTGAAAGATAGAATATTTTTACCTGTATGCACATACTAATTACTTTCTGAGTAGTATGGGTGTTTCTCGGCTTTTTATTCTTGTATGGTGTGAGGGAGATTAACATATACCTATAGGAAACATCAAGATAAATTATTGAGCGGTATATTAAGCTTCTGGCTCTGCTTTTTAACTCCGGTGAGAAAACAAGCATTCTTTTCCTGATTATTCCATATTTATCAGGATTCACCACTTCACAACCATGTTCTTACAGCTTTCTTCACTGGAAGTCTTCTAGTGCTCTGCATATTAGAGGAAATCTTTTGACTCTCCAGAAAGTCCCTGTCCTAATTTGTTGTAGCTAAATTCTTTTTCAATCTGTTTTAACAGCAGGCTGACTAGCCAGATCTGCTTTTTTTTTATTTCCATCTCTTTTATCATTCAGTCCATGAAACTGCTGCATTCTCTGACCCCAGGGACTCCAGTTACAATATCCTCAAGTCCTTGGCAATATCTCTCTGAACCTCCTTGGAATATTCATAACACTAAAAATGATACGAAGTATCCCTGCCTACCAGGTACATAAAAATCAACATTATTTAGCATCCAATTTAAAATGTTCCAATCTAAATAGTAAAATCATCTTTTCCCAAGGAATGGCGACGTGGCAGTCTTTCCCTGTGCCTAGGACTCAAGTTAGCAGCTGGAATGCTGGAGTCAGTGTTTCATTCCATGAGAGTGAATAACATCAGATCTCCAGAGATTTCTAAACTGACCTTCAAAACACAAAGTCTAGCTTCCAGCAAACTTAAAGTAAACATATTTCTCTAGAGATTAGGATCAAAGCACAAGAAAAACATTCTACTTAACTGCATGGCGCTGTTACCATTATTTATTGGAGCAAGGATAAGTGATGCTGGGAGAGACGAGATTCACCTTTTTTTGTTGCATTTTCTAATGGTAAAGTAGTTCTCAGAGGTTACCCATACCTTTGCCAAAAGTTTTGCAAAAATCTTTATTCTTTTGCATACCATTGCTGCTTCATTCCCAAACATGGTCTTTTATGATGATTTGTGGTCAAACTCTGAGGACTTTCTCAAGAAAAGTCTTGGGCAACTTGAGCATTTTACTAGAGGAGCAGCCCAAGGACACCCTGAGGCTTCAACTCTGTTCTTGGGGGTACTTTAAAAAAGTTCTCAATCAACAACTCTCATCTGTAGAACAATATTAATAGCACTTTGCTCACTTATCCATATAGGGATTTAGGAGGATAATTATGTTACAAATTCAGTAGTTATGAAGAATTACAGTAGTGGGTCTTGTTTGTGGATACAACCTGGCTTCCTGGAATAGACTGACTTCCTGGGGAAAAAAAGCAAAACTCAAGAGAACTGCTTTTTAAAGAAAATTACTTGGCATGCAGAGTTTTTGATAACTTAAAAACCTGATCGACATTCATTAGAATGAAAAAACAGAGATGTTTCTACTGAGATGGGAAGCTATTTGTTGGTGAGCTCTGTGCAGAAAAAATGCATTATAAGCAACAAAACTTCCTATGAATGCCCTGTTTGGATTTTGCTTTGCCACTTTTAGGCTGAGATGAAACTCTGTCAGGAAGCAGGAGTACTGACCCATCAAGGAGGGGATCAGAAAGGTGGTTCACTCAGGGTTATCCTCCGAGGCAGTTCATAACTTTAATTCTCACTAAAAGAAGAAACTAAAATCCTCTGAAAACCAGTTTCAAGCCTGTCCTGTGACCTTGGCTATGGAGCCCAGTTAACCACAAACACTCCTTGATTGTGTCCTTAGACACCAGTTTATACTTCTTTCCTGATACAGAGCAGAATGCGCAAAACTTAACCTTGGCTTTGGTCATGACTGTGATTGTGCATTTAATGCACTGAGTTCTGCCTGGTTTTTATATGTCATGTTCTGTAAATGTACAGGCTGATGGATGCAATTTTCTCATATAAATTAGTTTCTATGTTTGTTACACATTCAAATCTCTGTTTGATCTTAAGGAAATGGAAGTCCAGATTCAAGCCCTGTTATAATATTTTTCCAAGGATATCACATAAAACACATCAGAAATATTTTTAAGAAAGCATTTTTCCCACCGATCTGAGTTCCAGATTATTTTATTTCCTTACTACACCTGTCTTGGCTGACACAAATATTTAAGTGCAGTAAGAAATACTGTATGTCAATTCAAGTCTAAAGATTTTCAGTTTACAGGAGCAACAAGTTTTCCAATTAAGTCATTACTTTTGGTCTGAAATAAGTATGACAGCCTCTCTCCCTGCCCCCTTTCCACTGTTTTATTACTACACCTCCCAGAAGAGATTAATAAACACCTGACCTTATGCACTGGTGCCAGTGGAAACCTGCAGTAATTGTTTTTTCCTCACAGCTCAACAACCATTTTGGTTTAGAGCTTACCAAAGCAGCAACCCAGAAAAAGATTTTATACCTTTTTAAAAGTGAGCCATGGGTATAAGACAGTCAGTGAGTGTATAAAAACAAAGTATGAGGGTGTAACTCTAAGTGGACAAGATGTAGGCTTTGCCATGGATAAGAACTCCCTCAAATCTTGTCTCCTGCATGTTCTTCCTTATTCTCAGGCTCTGCATCTGGTTAAGAGAAACTAATTTGCCCTGTTATTCAAAGTGCAAAAATTTCAGCTGCCCAAAGTCACTGACATAAATATTTTAGGAGATCTTCCCCAATTGTTTTCAACTCCTCTAAAATTCATGACTGTTGGTGCTGGCTGCAGCTACACCCATTAAGTTCAATGAAGAGTGAAATCCAATGACCCCAGCAGATGTTTGTGGGGTTGCTTCACTCTGAACTTTCTGGTTTCTTCTTCCTTCATTTCCAAGAATTAAGACCCAATTTTAGCAAAGTGATGATGATCCAACCAGCAATTAGAAGACTGAAATAAGTCTTCATCTCTACAACTCTTAAAACATTCACTATTGCAGATCTATAAGCAGCTGAGGTTTGGATGCTTGCACAAGCCTCTTATCCCTGAAAAACTGAAGGATGGGAAATTCATACAACTGACTCTCAATAGATTTGTGGTATTTCCTGCACTTGTCTGGCACAGAAATATAAACTATCTCACATTATTTTGGTACTGCCAACATGGAATCCAGCAATAAAGAAATATGTAAGAAAAAACAATCTTTTCCAATAACAACAAGGGAAACTTTCTTTGAGTTCTGATTTTGTTTGACTTATGATTTAGTATATTTTTCTTTATATTTTACTCTTCTGCTCTCCAGGGGTATTTGTGTGACCTTACAATGCTGCCACCAAATATTAGCAGCACAGTTGGGATAATGCGAAAAACAGTCATATATCCTGGAGTCCCTTGTCTTCCTTTTGTTGGGTCAGGTAGATGTCAGGGTATTTTGAGAAGAAAGGAAGGAGCAGAAAGACAGGAGTATCAAGAGAAAGTCAGGGACGCACTACAAAGTGTCTCTTCTCTTTGGGCTTTTAACTCTGCAGTTGGTTTCATTTCTGAATTATTGCCTCTATCTCCATTACCTGATTTCTGGATGAAAGATATCTCAGAATCCAGCACATAATGCTCATAATGCCAGTAGTTGTACGTAGAGAATGTGAAGATGGCTTCATCTTCAGGTGTCTGACCTGAAACAGTGTTAGAACAAGCTGAAGCAGCCCTCTTGCTCCCCATCATGTAGGTAATACAATTCTCAGTATACGTTGTTAAAGGTTACCATTTTATTGCAGAACAACTCAGCATTAAGAAATCCAGGGTACTGCAAATGACCAGGAAATGCCTGTCTAACTTCCACAGGTAATGCAGCATTATTTAGTATTTGAGCAAGCAAATGGTCATGCACCAAATTACACGATTTTTCCATCTTCTGCAGA
Source organism: Rhabdornis inornatus (assembly GCA_013397075.1). Classification (NCBI taxonomy): domain Eukaryota; kingdom Metazoa; phylum Chordata; class Aves; order Passeriformes; family Rhabdornithidae; genus Rhabdornis; species Rhabdornis inornatus. The sequence goes on along the minus strand of VWZS01002158.1, from coordinate 1,995,048 downwards.
TCACGTGGAGGGCCCCAGCAGGATGACCAGCAGTCACACAGACTGTCATTTCTGCCTGCAGTCTCTCCGTGGCAGGAAATATGCACTAAGAGAAGAAAATGCTTACTGTGTCCCGTGTTATGACAGCCTGTACGCCAACCCCTGCGAAGAGTGCAAGCAACCCATCGAGTGCAACTCCAAGGTAAAGATTTAGCCTGCACTTTTTGTTCCTTGTTAAATTATACACAAATCAAATTTCTTTAATGGCAGATTTGATATCCACCCCTTTGCATATCCCTGTGTAGCTGAAGAGACCTAAGCATAGCTGTTGTACATCCACACACAGTAGAGTGAAACAGTGCTATTTTCCCTGAATAGGAAAACTCTGGGATCAAAGATGAGGAAATCTGCACATGCATATAGCCCAAGCATACAGCAAGGCTCTGGTGTATGTGTGGACCTCAGCTAGGCTCCATCCTTCACTTCCAGTCATTCACTGGCTGCAGAGGCTGCACAGTGCTGGAGGGGTGATAGGGTGGGTGGTATAGTTCAACGTATCAGGTTGATTGACACCTTGGAATTTCTGAGAGATGTTCATTGGAAAAATGTTTTAAGCATTGAATAAATTACTTTTACTTTAGGTGTTGACAAGCAGATGCCAAGCTGAGAAAACAAGTTTATAATTTTTATATTCTCTCTCTTTTGGAAATGAAGTATTTATTAATTTCTGCTTAATTCCATGCTTACCTTGATCATCTCACAGATGGTGTATTAGGGCAGCATTTCTGACCTTGTCTTTCCTTTCACCTCTCCATTTTTTACATTATTAATAATTCAAGTTCCTCTGTGAACTTTGACACCATTTCTAGTACCCCATACTTCATTTTAGAGCATGTATACCTGACTTTGAATTTTAAGGTCAAATGAAACCTATCAAAAACCATTTGTTTTGCCAACTTCAGTGTGTATTGGTCACCTTCTCCCCATGCTCTCTTTGCCTATGTTCCTTAGAAATAAAAGGACAGAAAGTCATTGAGATAAACCTCTTGGAAGGCTTTCCCAGCCCAGGCACTTCAATGCACATTGTCTGAGCACAGGAATCATCCAAGGAAAATGCTGATTTGGGTGAAGACACTCCTCAAACTCTCATCAGCATTTTGCCCACAGCAACATTGAACACATAGCACCGGTCATCTTCACAGGGAGAACACACATGCTTTGAGTTCATTTAATTTCACCTTTAAAATCACAAATTAAATAAGTGACAGGATTACTATAGTTGAAGATCATAAACAAAAAGCCATGTCTTTGGAATGAGTGGAAGGAAAAAATGGGAGAAAAAAGCAGGCATGGTAAGAAAGGAGGGCACCTGGCTAGAGAGATCTAGAAAAGTGGCACACAGAGATCTACAGCTGATTGTCTCACTGTGGCCAAGGGGCTACAGATTGTTTTTCTTCCTCTCCTCACTTTGCCTCTGGCTGCTCTGGGCTGACAGCCTAGCTCCTGCAAGGTTCAGAGTGCTAACTAAGGCAGAAGAAAGCCATAAGTGTTCAGCACCTCCTGAAATGAAGCATGGTATTTCTTTCATTTTTATCTCTTTAAAAGGCAGGGACATGATAAAGGAGAACAATGAGATTGGATTTGTGCCCTTTTATGTTTGTTACTTATAAAAGAGCCCTGGAAGAGTTTATTTTTTAAGCTGGGAGGGTTTTTTAGAGGTGCATTTTTCCCTTGCTTGGGGAAAAAAAAAAGTGGAAAAATTAAATCTTCTGTTTGATCTTTTTTAAATTTTTTTTGTCAGGATCTCATACATATACTATTAGCTCTTTCATCCCTTAAGGCCACTGAGACTTAAACAAACATTTTTTTCTGCTAAGTTTTCAGGGGGATGTATATCAGATGTAAACATAACCAATGATTTTTTGAATCTTGCTAATAATCATTTGTTCTCCATGAGATTTTAATTGCTTGTTTTCTGGCTTAATTTAGCATTATGTTATGTCAGCTGGAAGAAGAAATAGTGACATTTAAAATACATAAGGTTCATTTCAAATTCTATAGAATATGGGCTTCCTCTCCAGTGGTCTGTGCACATTAAAAATGTTGATCTCTTGTTTCCCCTTGAAAGGCAAATGTAATATATAACATGACTCTTCTGATAAAAACATACCTCTATATATAAGGAAGTGTTACATAAGGAAGGACATTCTACCAAAGCAGCTCGTAATGGCCTCTGCAAGAGATCTACACAACAGTGTGACATTGAGTACCTACACCTTTCCTGAGCACACTTCTGGTTGGATCCACTGCTACAATGCTCTTCGGTTTTTGTTTTAGTTCTGGAAGGAACTGAAGAATAAAAACACTGTAAATAAATGTTTGCATTAACATGGACTTACTTTTTCCAAGGATCTGGCCTACAAAGGCCGCCACTGGCATGAGGGGTGCTTCAGGTGTGCCAAGTGCAGTCGCTCACTTGTGGAGAAACCATTTGCTGCCAAGGATGAGGTCTTGCTGTGTACTGAGTGCTACTCTGATGAGTATTCATCCAAGTGTTTTCACTGCCAGAAGACCATTATGCCTGGTAAGACAACAGGGGCCCTTTGCTGAGGAATGGAACCACATTTTTAATAATAACCACCTTCTGGAATAACCAAGCTACAAGGTCCTTGACTTTCAGAACAGCTTAGAGGTGACTACTCCTCCTTTGTGTGTAGCACTCTGCCAGCAGTGGGGAGAAGGCAGGCAGAGACTTCTGATCTGTCACTGACAGGTCTTATGAATCCTTATAAAAATACTAAGAGTTCAATGCAGGGTAAAATGTGTTCATGTGATGTCCTTGATTCTGCTGCAGTTCTTAGGAAGCATATCCCGCTGTGAGCATAGGTAGACAAACGAGCTATTGTGAGCAGGAGTGCCAGATTAGACAAGTCATCTGCATGTTTTCCACATTGACTAGGCCCTGTGCTTGTGGTCTTTACACTAGTGCTTTCACTCAGAAATATTTTTTGTTTAAATTGTCAAAACATGATAATTTGCCTTCAAATAATTAGCAGCATTTTTCCTAAAATGAATACAAGTCCATTTTACCATATTGTCCATGATTACAATAGGCTTACTTCCTGCTATTAGCAACCTTGAAAATTCTGCACTTTCCACTAAACTGCTTCTCAGCTTTTGATTGTGTCTGTTCAGGCCACACTCTAGGCTTTTCATTGCTACCACATCAGTAAAGCTGATACAGCAGAGTGATTGCCCAAAAGCTGCCTCTTCACAGCCATCTGAGAGATGCCACAATACCATTTGTTGCAAAAGGAAGCTGCTTGCTTCCTTGACTTGAAAGCGTGTCCCTAACTTTTGGAACAGTTATCAGTAAATTTGGCAGTGATGTTGGAATTTTATTTTTCGGTATTTACTAATGCTGAACAGTAAGATCCAGGCTGTGCAAAATTATAGTCCTACTATTGATACTAGATTACTCATGTTGTATACAACCTGTAACACTAGATTGTATTTTTACAGTTTGTTTCCTTTTCATTACAAGTAAAATCTGCATTAGTGGAAACAAATATTGTGACAATATAGTTGTGTTCATTTTAATGCTTATAAACTGCTTAAATTGTATATAGTTTACAAAAATGTTGTCAAATAGGCACACCTCACTAGATGTGATCGAAAAAGTGCCAGAATACACTCGGGTTTGCATTAGTATCTTCTGGTGTATATCCATTCTGCTTGTTTTGTCACAGAGTCTAAATCCTTGCAGCAAGTGCCTGAAGGTGTGAGAAACAGTGCAACAGTGGCATGGGAATGCCAGCCAGTCTCTACATCATTAATTTCCTTCTCATCAGCTTGCTAGCTCTGTGTTGAAAAGACCTAGTTGTGAAAGACAGGGAAGTTAGCCTTCTGATCACTGGGATGAAGCTGCAAACCTTTTGTGTCTAAATACAATCAGTAGTTTCTCCACTGGCCCCACAATTCTGGAAACAGGTACAGTGGGATTAATCAGCTATAGCATCAATCCTCTTGTTCATGTGGAAAGGATGGTAAAGCACCTTGCACCTCTCTATGCAGCCTGATGCTACATACAGGTAGGAAGTTATGGATGGAGATCCACTGGAAAAATTGCTCCCAGATAGATGTGCATATCTTAGGCTTTTATTTCTACATCAAGATAGGACACTTGTACACAGAGATAAAAGCTCTGAAACTCCTCTGACAAACATTTATCTGAGCAACTTTCTGTCCTCGTGCTGTATCAAAAGCATCTTGTTAAAAGAATTGTTGGTCTAGGACAGAAATGGTAAGCTAGAATGGTAGAAGGCAGTGTGATGTGCTGTATCACAGGAAAAATATTTGCTTTTAAAAAATTGCCAATTTAAACTGATTAAGATAAATAATGCATTTATAGGTGAAGGAGCCTTAGTTTAAAAAAAGACAGAAGACAGGACAATAATAAATATACTAAACATCCAACAAATTAATTTCTAATTTATAAAAGTGCTATCTGAACATTGTCACTGAGCTGGCTGGTTAGAGAGAAACTGAGCTCTCCAAGCATAATCACAAAGAAGAAACCCCAAAAGATTCATATAAGAACAGTCTCTAAAAATCACAGCTTAGGCAATTCAGCACATCTTTTGCCAGATGATTATATGGCACTGGATGTGTTCTTGAAATTTCAAGTGCATTCTTAGAAGCTCTATTAAATTGAAGGTGACTGTTTTCTTGGGGAATCTGATCCTGAGGTGGAAGGCTCAAAACAAGAGCATTCCCAACATTTAAAACTTACAAGGCCATATCTGAGAGGATTTTTCACTTTGGTATTTTTCAGGTTCACGTAAAATGGAATTTAAGGGAAGTTCCTGGCACGAATCCTGTTTTGTTTGCCAGTATTGTCAGCAACCATTGGGAACAAAACCATTAATCACCAAAGACAATGAAAATTACTGTGTGCCCTGTTTTGAGAAGCAATTTGCTCACCATTGCTATGCTTGCAAAAAGGTAATTAAACATACAATGCAAAAAATGCCCTAATGAGACAATATTTCTCGTGGGAGAAAGGGCTGGATCATGTGAAATGTGTGGTGAAATAAGAGTAAGATCAAAGTCTTCCCATTGACATTGGATACTGAAAGCCAACTGTGACAGTGTCTGCTGTCCACTCTTGCTAATCTAAGACTGATTATATCTGAAATAAACTTATTTGCCAAATTAAATGCTTTGGGCTTCTTTAGTTATTGATTGTGTTTTTTAACAAATGTTAAATGGAAAGTTATATAAAACCCTTCTCTCCTGAATATCTCTGATTTTGTCTTGGTAAACATGCCTCTCTTTCCATCATTTTTTGGATGTATTCATATGCATAATTAGCCACCTGAACTGAGCAAATCATTCACAATCTTGGCTATTTTTTCTTGAAAGGTATCCAGCAATTAGCAGATCAAGTAACATTCAATTTTGATAACACTAGTCAGGAGTCCCACTGATGCAACACATGATGATACCCTTGTGGGTACCAGAAAGCTTGATTTGATTTCTTGTTTTCCCTAGGTACAGATAAATCAGTTCTTCCCTGCCTCAATTTCTCATGTTTTAAGATTGTCTCTCGTTGAAGAAAATACTCAAAGCATCATACTATTCTAGTGTGATACTTTTCTCTAGGGAAATGTTTGAGCTACTTTTTATGGCAGAATTTTTCACGGCAGAATTACTTATTCTTTAGTACCTGCATCACTCTGGAAGCGTTTTTTTTTCACTTCATCAAATAACTTATAATTTCCTGTTGTAATGTAATGATTACCTGTAAACCTCTACCTCTAATAATAGCTTTTAATTTCAGGAAAATATGCTGCCTACGTTTTTCTTCAGTAGTTAAACTTTAGAAACTACTTTTATATATTCCATGTCTCTACATCTAGCCTTTAATTTGCATTGAATGAACACATGGTGATTACAGTAATTATGCTTGATGTTTATTACAAGCATTAATGTGAGCACCTCCTACATGAAATAATCAGGATTTGCTTCTTAAAAATTCTAGGAATGCAAATAGTCCCCCTACATAATAGCTAAAACCATTTCACTTCTGAAACTTGCATCAATACGTACATGAGAATACATGAGCCCAAAGTGATTAAATTGCCAAAGTGAAACTTCAATTTTTGTAAATTTTTGTCAGCAATTTTTATACTTTAATGGAAAAGCAAACATAACCACAAAGTAACTCAAAACTGGAATGTTAAAGGGATCAGAAACTAATTAAATCTCTTTATTGCTTGACATGATCCAATATTATTCTTTTATATATATTTTCCTGAAACTGTATTTCCCAGGGAAATTTGATGATACCACTATTTTTACTTAAGTTTCTTCGACTTTTTTTCCTCCTGTTCCAAGAGCATTCACTCATTCATTCATTCATTCATTCTTTCTTTCTTTCTTTCTTTCTTTCCCTGTCATGCATGTGACTTGATAGTAGAAACGCTATCTTACTGCTCATCTTTATAGAAATTTCTCTGTACAGCCTCCCACAGCTTCTGTGAAACCAGCTCTTTACCACACACATGGGAGACATAGAACAACTGGAAATTTCCCTCTTCAGAAATAACTAGTGCAGAGCTGTGAGTGCATTGCTGGCAAAGAGATGGTGATGACACTGATAAACATTATTTTTTTTCTTCTTTCTGTTTTACTTCTGTTTCTTTACTGTCTTTCTTCCTATTTAAAATACTGTTGCAGTTGAGAGACAGCAAAATACTGGTTGGAGATTATCTCAGTATCAGTTCTCTCACCCACTGCCTGTCACTGAGAATTTCTCTTCTGAGAGCATGCCTGATTCTAAACACTTATGTACAGTATAATAGAAAAAATTTATATCATATTTATTACAAATTACAGGTGATAGAAAATTGAGAATAACAAACCAGTAGCATGTGGAGTTCAACCGCAGATTAGTTAAATGGATAATCCAGATGAAAAAGAAGTTGATGTGAGCAGCCTCTCTTCTCTTGTGTATATTGAAAGAGAGAAAACAAGTGGAAGTACTAATGAAGGATTAAACAATCCTTTATGATTCACACCTTTTTTCTTTGCTCTGTCCTTGCTTGTCAATACATTAGGTTATAACTTCTGGAGGAGTGACCTACGATGACCAGCCTTGGCATAAAGAATGCTTTGTGTGTGCAGTGTGTAAAACTCAGCTGTCTAGCCAAAGATTCATTTCCAAAGATGAGTACCCATACTGTGTAGACTGTTTCAGCAAATTTTGTGCCAAGAAGTGTGCTGCTTGCAAGAAACCTATTACAGGTGAGTCTTGTCTTCTAGAGGGAGCCAGACAGAAATGGATCATCAGTCTCCTCTCAAAGAAGACTTTCACTTTAGAAAAAAACACTAAAAATACCCCCATCATAATGAAGGCCTGAAGGAGTTAACTATCAGAGAGATTCTCTCTGTGTCACATGTCCTGTATCTTGCTAGGACATACTGGTCACACATGTTCCCTAACTGATGAGTTGTTTTATGTGCCCAAAAAATTCCTCCATTGTTTGATGCAGTGTTTCCTGTAGTAAAATTCCTCCTTAGGAATATTACAAAAGGTCCTTTTTTTTTTCGCTCTTCCCAGGACAGTACGCACAAGCCCCTCTGTGATTTCTTCAGGTTTGTTTTTAAATGCAAATGTGATCAAACTGAACACAGATTAACTGCCTGCTGGTAAGGCACACCTGTCAAATTAGCAAGCTTGCCAAATGCAGCAGGGCTCTGTTTCATGCATCCTTGTATACTTACATATGATTTATAATTAGACATGTATGTCACTGGTCAATAGTAGCTGAAGTTTTCTGAGAGCATCTGCTGGTGTTCTGCATTTTAATGCTATTATGTGTGGAGTCAACTGTTGAAAAGTACTGCCTGATTCTTAGAGGTGCTTGCTGCACATGTCATTGGACAAAGAAATCAAAACCCAATCAAAAAACAAACATCAAAACTATTCAAATTACCCCAGTCCTCAAGATTTCATTTCAGATAATTTTTCAAGGAATCCCATTATCTGATAATTTCCAAAAGAATCCATCTTGAAGAAACTTAATTATTAAATTTCATTCAGAGTTGTTTAGAAACTATATATTTCAACATATTACAAATAAATTTCGAGAGAGTTTAGCAGGAAGATCAGCAAACCTGAATGGACATCATGATAAACCCATTATGTTCAGATCTCATAATGGGATATGCAAGCAAGTGACTTGTGGCTTTGCTTGAAATGTTTCCCACATTTCAAAGTTATTTTTAAACTCATCTACTAAAGAATATTTTACACTATGTTTTGGTTTTTTTTTATTTTTCCATTTGCTCTATGAATGACAAGCTGATCACATATCAGAAAGTCATCTGTTGCATTACTGAACCATGTCCAGAAATACTGGATTCAGATCTTCTTTTTTTTGTACTCTCTTTCAGCTCTTGGAGGTGCCAAATACATCTCATTTGAGGAGCGTCAGTGGCACGGGGAATGCTTTACCTGCTCGAAATGCTCTGTCTCCCTGGTGGGCCAGGAATTTCTCACTCGGCAGGATGACATCCTTTGCCACAAATGTGGCTCTGCTTCATAGTTCTGTGGAAAGCTGTACAGCTGCATTATTCTCACTCTGTAACAATGCAGTCCATTGGTCTGCTGTAAGAAAACCAGATTAAAGTTACTACAATTATTTAGTCATTCAAGTAACTTTCCAACAGCAGTTTAACGCTGTCATAGTTTCTCAACTCTTTATAAACAAAAATTAAACAACTGTCCCATACTGGTTAATAAAATTATGCAGGAAAGATTTGTATGTATTTTAAGCCTAACTCCACTATGTTTTGCTTGTAACACACTGCACTCTGCTGTTAGAAGCTTAAAAATTTATCTTTTATCACGTCTGAACCAAGAGGGATTATGAAAAGTCTGTTTGGCATATGAATAATGATGAGGCATTAGCACTGATTCACAGATGCAGATCTTGGCATAGATAGCTGGGCACAGCATTTTTCTATTGGATCATAACATTGAAGAGAACACCTTGTAAATATTACACTCTTCCATACTTTGTGCAAGAAAAATGCTGACAAAGCAAGTAGAAATTGTGAGTAGGAGATGCTTCTACACTGAGGACTGCAGAGTCAGAGAGGTCCATTCCAAGGGCCAATTCAATGGAAAAAAGGTCACTTTCCTTCACTCACTGGGATTACTACCCAAAGAAGTCACCCAGAGCACTACAGCACAGGTCCTTTCCCAAAATTGGGTCACTGTACTTAATTTTTTAGGCATAGCTCTCTAGAACATAAATAAACCCGTATTTTCAGATACTGCAAGAGGTAAGGATTGCCCAAGATTGAATAATACATTTTCCCATAACTAATATGCCTTAAGACTCTGTTTCTACTGTCTTTGCTATACCTTCAAATACAGGCCTAAAATATGGTTTTTATTAGTTGACACAAGAGCCAACTCATACTGGTCCCTTTAATCTTGTACTTTCCTTCATTCAAAACCCCTTTGCCAGCAATTGAAGCCCTGTTAAGGACCTTACCTGCTTGGTCTTTGATTCACAGTTCATTCCTCTGCTTGTAAATTCCTGCATGTGGACAGCAGGCTACAAATTCTCCAGAACCAATTCCTGATTCATTTCACCATTATATGAACACATTCACATGTGTTTTTCAATAGTATGTCAAGAATTAGTAATTGTCACTGCCAGCCAGGCAGCTCCTGCTTGCAGTACAGGGCCTTAGTTTCTGGGTAGCCAGCCTTTATATCTACTTGCTCAATGCAAGCCAGCCCTCAAATGTCTACTATTAAAGGTCATCTAGAGCTGAATTACAAACATCTATCTTCCTCCTTCTTCCATGGTGTGTGTTTCAGTGGCCTGGTTCGTGTACTGGGCCATTGTGGCTGGAGCAGTGATGCTAGGAATGGCAGGCTCTGCACTGTCCAGCAGAGTTTGAGTCCTCATCTCGCATGTCTTTAAGTCATTCTTCTTTAGACTCTGACCTTGAATGCATAGAGTTATTTGGCTGACTTGAGTGGCCTTCATTCATATTGAAGACAGACATTACTTTGGGCAGAAAAGTGAAAAAAAAAAAAATATGTGTGCGTGGCTAAACCAGAGCCAAAGTGCAGTGGCATAAAATCAATATGGATAATGACTGACCAATGAGTACATAGCAGTCTGTCAACAAAATACTGATCTTTTGCTCTATGTGGCGTTAATTTTTGGTTTTCATTTTCTTCTTTCATGGCAGCTTTTATTGCAATCTTGAGTTTGATTAGTTTATGTTTTTCATTTTATCCCAGCTGCTTCCTTTTCTATTCACACATCTCCCATGGCTGACACAGGTTCTTGGTAAGGCTTAGATTCCCATAAATAGAAATATGTTTCATTGCGTTATATATATAAATATATATATATACATACAAACACACAGACTTAGTTATGTATGATGTTGTAAAAATATGCACTAAGCTATCAGAAATTAGTAAATGTTAATGGTCTTAAACATTTTAATTAAAATGATGAATCACCATATTCAGTCTTGTCTGTGGAGTGTACCTTTTGTTTGTTTGTGTGAAATAACATTCAGCACATCTCAAGAATGTGGTTTGGGCCCCTTATTCAGTCTCCTTTGAAGAATCATACATCTTAATTACAAACTGAAGCAGGAATTACCAGGCAGCCTCCTAAGACATGACAAAGTCACAGGTCAGACACACTGATCATGATAATCCCAGTCTTCCAGCCCTAACATTTGTGAAAATGAAATTCTGCTCTGACTCATCAACTAATTATATTTTTAGAAATACCAAGAGAATTATTTATTTCTTCTGCAGTAAATACAGTACAGTCAAATCTAAAACTGAGCATTTTCACTTCAGAATAATACTAAGAAATAAATGTGATTGCTATAAATAGTCTGAATAAAAGTTGTATTAGATAGCAAATTGCTATTTCCTAGTCTCTGTCACCAGCTACCAATGCCTGAATATAAGTACAGTGATAGTCTGGTGGTGGGCTGACCCTGGCTGGATACCAGGTGCCCACAAAAGCCCCTCTATCACTCCCCTCTGCAGCTGGACAGGGGAGAAGAAACACTAATCAAGGCTCATGGATGTAGATGAGGAGAGAGACATATGTCTCAGCAATTACTGCGACAGGAAAACAGCCTTGACTTGGGGAAAAATAATTTATTACCAATCAAATCAGAGTGAATAATGAGAAATAAAACAACATTTTAAAAACACCTTTTCCCCATCCCTCCTTTCTTTTCGGGCTTAACTTTACTCTGGAATTCTCTACCTGCTTCCCCCACAGTGATGCAGGTGGACTGGAAATGAAATGAAATAGGGGCTGTGGTCAGTTCATCACACACTGTTTCTGTTGTTCCTTCCTCCTCAGTGGGAGAACTCCTCACACTCTTTCCCTGTTCCAGCATGGGATTCCTCCTACGGGAGACAGTCCTCCATGAACTGCTCCAATTTGAGTGTCTCCCACAGGCTATAGTTCTTCAAACACTGCTCTTGTGTGGGATCCCTTACATGGAGTGCATCCCTTCAGGAACAGGCTGCTCCAGTGGGTCTCCCATGGGGTCACAGGTCCTGCCAGGAAACCTGTTCCAGTGTGGGCTCCTCTCTCCACAGGTCCACAAGCTCTGCCAGGACCCTGCTCAAGCACAGGCTCCCCACAGGGCACAGTCTCCTTCAGGCACCATGTCTCTGGCATGGGATCCTCCAGAGGCAGAAAGTAGATAGTTCCACCATGGACCTCCTTGGGAATCTGCTCTGGCACCTGGAGCACCTCCTCCCGCTCCATCTTCAGTGACCTCGGTGTCTGCAGAGCTGTTTCTCTCACATGTTCTCACTCTTCTCTTCGACTGTTGTTTCCACAGCCATTCTCCTCCCTCCCCTCCCCACCCTTTTCCAATCTGCTATCCCAAAGGCTCTACCACCATCCGATGGGCTCAGCTATGGCCAGCAGTGGGTCCAACCTGCAGCCAGCTGACTTTGGCTCTGTCAGACATGGGGGAAGCTTCTGGAAGCTTCCCACAAAAGGCCCTCCTGGAGTCACTTGTTACCAAAACCTGGCCACACAAACCCAAGGGAACCCTGCACAGTTTGGGTCTTTTATACTTTTTGTAGATGAAACCAACTCGAATAGGTGCAGAGAAGGGCAGCAGGAGGAACAGTGTGTCTCTGTGGAGGACTGCAGATCATGAAGGGGACAGGTGGCCACTATGAGTGAAGAGACTACATTTGGTTCAAGAATAAAGGCAACTAAACTCCTCAGCACTGGAAACTGGAAATTAGAAGGTGATGTCTGCTGCTGAGCAGCGATGCTCCAGGAGAGCCTCTTTCCAGAACAAAAAGGGAAAAAGCCATGTAGGCAGTTTTAAAGTGATGCCTGATCTGTGTATCAAATGTCATATATAAACATGATTGTATAGAAAAACAATGACAAAAAATCAGCCTGATGATCAGCTTCAGTCTGTGTTGCTAACGTTGGATTTACTGCAGGATGACCAGGATACAGACTCCAGCACAATTCAATTTTCTTTAATAAACTTCAGAGGATGGAAAATTTGAGATTTATTTTTAGGGAAATTTTTAAATGTCATATGTTTTTCTATAATATTGTACTGTTTAATTTTAAAATCTATCTAGTTCTTCGCTGTGTATGTAACAGCCCAGCTCTAAGATAATCACATTGCTTTTGTTACAATCAAGCTAAATTGCTGAGGTGAAGTGATGTCTCTAATGCCCTGGTCACATCTCTGCTGTACTCATAGTTATCCCAGGGGGCCAGGAGGGAGGCTGCCCTTTGGGACTAACTAAGAATGAATAGGCGCCTTATTACCTCCCTCAATATTTTAGGCTAAAGTTTCAGCTCCTCAAGCATTGCCTAATTGTCAGAGAACTCCTTGAGACAAACGTGCTTAAAATACAGAGACAAGCCCTGAGGTATTGTTGTCTAGTGACCTTTCTCTATCCATATTTCTGAATGTCACATTTTTTACTCTGAGGCAAGGTCATATTATGAGAGCAAGGTATCAGCCTTTTCCTGGACTATTAGTTTTAAAATCCAGGCAAGTTTTTGGTAGATTTTGTAGCAGGCAACACAGAGCAGTTGTGTTGGAACCCAGGGCCACTTCTGCATTTCCCAAACAAAGGCACACACTCCAAAGCCATGGCTTATGTCTGTGATGAAACCCAGACATTTTTCACTCTCTACCCTTGTGCCCTAGCTCTCCAGAGAGAAAATCTGTGAGCCTAGACTGGGGAAGAGCTAGGACATAAGCTGGCCATCTCAGTGAAGTGGATGTCACACCTCAGTTTTTCTGCAGTATCTCAGCACACGCAAGTTCAGCTGGTTCTTCTACTCTACCAGTGCACAGGTACCAGGTTTTCTTCATGCTGACCATGGCTCAGGGCTACCAGAGGAGCTTTATGAAGGAGATGGTAATGTTTTTCAAGGAATTCTAAGCTTCCTGGGCCAGGCCTGTCACAAGAAGGGCTGATGGGGGGGGGTGTCTGTGGGTGTGTACATGTTCAACCCCAATGAATTGACCAGCAATTTTGGCTCCAAGGTTTTATGAATCTCACTTGATTCTACAGAATGGGTGTAAAGCAGTGTATTGTATCTTAGGAAGTAAAAAATGCGATGACAGATAACAATAGGTAAAGGAAAGTAATGTTAAATGACTGCCTAAGTGGAAACTGAGACGTCATTTCTGTAAACAGAAAAATTGGATGGGATTCAAATGTATAGCCAGAACAAACTTGTTTACCAATCAAGCAGGAAAGCTGCAATAAATCTTCCACATTCTTATTAATAATATCTCAAAGAAAACATGTGTATGTGCATGCATGCTTGTTCACCCTGGAACTGACAAAGCTTGAATGGACTGAGTCATGGGAAACTTGGCAATTTAAACCAAAGTACAAAACACCTAGCAGGGGTATAGACTACTATAACCACAAAGTTTCAGTTCATCGTATTCAAAAGCACCATTAACTTGATGAGAAGTACCAGGTACAAGCACTGCAATACAAGAGATAAAAGTTCCAGGTACGAGTAGTTCAATACAAGAGATAAGTAGTCTGGAGGACAGACATGCTTGCACTTAGACATAACACAGGTATGTTATCCAAATGGCAATACACAGCTGCAGTGGAGGATCTAGAGATATCAGCTTTGACCTGGATCATTAGGCTTCTCTTAGCAAGAATATTTGTCTGATAGCATCCACTTAAACATTTCCGTAGGCTTTTATCTGCATTTTTCACCCAAATCCTTACTGGAGCTTCTTGAAGATGAGGCCAGAGGTAAGCACAGTCTCACAGACCTGCACAATGCCCATAAGGACCTAGATTTTCTCAGTGAAAACTAATTCCATGTCAGAAGAACCATTGCACGACATTATATCCAAGCTAATAAGCCTTATCTCTGTCTTGAATACAATTCAATATCTGGTTTCATTAACTTGAGCTTCTGCTGTACATCTTTTACTGTTCTCTCCAGTAAGATATTCAAGACTGTAGGCACTCAACTGATTCACTGCAGATTTTTCATAGCACCAACTGAATTGTAAGTTGTTGAATACAAGAAGCTGCACTACCACCGCATCTCTGAAAAACAGGAGCCATGAATTCCTTTCATGCATAGTGTGTGTGAGGCTTTGAGAACAAATCACATTAAAACAAACAAAAAAAAACCCATTCAGCTTCTTTCTGTAGCCTGGGCACAGACACAAAGGCATGAAAATAGATCACTTATAGAGCAAGCAAAGGAACATGGCCTCAGATGTTTCAGGAACTGTCAGGCAGAAGATTGCCTAGCAAAATCAGGAAACAACTGAGCAAGTTTTTGGGGGTTGAGATGTTTCACTCCAGTATCTCAGCTCTCTTTCAAGTCACTTCTTAGCTCACACCAAGCACCTCACGTACTAACTGTCCTCAAGGGCATTCTCATCATTTCCACTCGTGACCAGGAGAACAGACCACTGCAAAAGGATCTGAGCCTGGCACAATGACTCAACCTCAGGAATCTCATGGGTGACTTATTCAATAGAGGATAGGTCCAGCTGGAGGTAACAAAAGTCCCGCCAGCCTCAGATCATTGCTCATGTTTAGACAGCAGTGCTCATCTTGAGAGTACTTTCGTAGCAAAGACATACTTCAGGTAGGTATATCCATATTGTTCCTGGATGAAAGTCCTCATTTAACAGCTCTATTTTCACACTGGATTTTGGAGTAGCTTTTGCTAGACTTAGTATCAAATAAATAAAAAAATCTCTTCCATCCAAGATCAACTTGCCTGGATTAAAAAAAATAAAAATACGGTGTAAAGTAATGTAAACAGTTTATCCAGTTCTGCTGAGTTACATTTTTTTATTGTTCTTTTCCCAAAGGAAAAATAATTACTACTTGCTTCTTGAGAACAAGCTCTTTACTTATAAAAAAAAGCAAATCAAGCTCTTAGTCAAACATTTTTATTGGAAGGACAGCAATCTGAGTAGAAATTTATGGCTATGAATGCAGATGACCGTAAAAGGTTACTAATATGAAGAATTTCTCCCAATAGCCATCTTATTCCCTGTTAGCTTGATTTTTAAAAAATTGCTACAGTATTCTTATTGTAAACTTAACTCTCAACCCACTGGAAAGTGTACCCCCCTGGCTGACTGGGGGGGGCAATGTCTATTATTGGTTACCAAGAGCTTTGATTCAGGGTATGTTTCCACTTGCCCATAAAACATTGTCAAAGTTAAACACTTTGTGCTGAGCCCTGTGCCAGGCATTCTCAGGCCAGTTTCTGCTTTCTTCTTCACATTTTTGCTTTTCATCCTCAGAAGATTTCAGTCAAAACCATCTTACCTTTCACATTAAAAAAACACGGGAAAAATGCAATGTTTTCCCTATGCTAAAGAAGTCTGAACCTTTTTTTTTTTTAAGAGTTCAGGTGCTTCACTTGATTTTGGCTCAGGAACCTCATTTACAACATAAAAGAAAAATTTCTTTCATGGACATGTCTCCTGCCAAAAAATCCAGTTGTCCCAATTCCATCTCTTCTGCATTAAGGAACTGCATTTGCCCATTTTCTAGGGCAAGTATGCTGTTCAGTTGCTATGTGCTCAGTGACAGTCATTTGTAAGAATTTGAGGTTGGGTACATGTCTCAGTTCTTGTGTTGAAGAAGTCTAGCTAGGCAGCTGTGAGACGTGGTCCACATCTAAAATATCTAAAGCACTGACAGAGCAGGCTGCTGGTGACCAATCTGATGAGATCAACCTCTAAGCTGAGCTCCCAGTTGTGTCATTAAAATAGTGTTCAGCATTGAACCACACAGGAAGCAGAGCTGAGAGTCCCAGAGAGTATGGCCAGCACAAATGTGAAAAACTCTACCTTCTTTTTCCAGTCTGAATTAAGGATTTGAACTTCCTTAAGAAACTGTCCTGTCCTGAGCACTGGTTATTTGTGCTTTCTGGAATCAAGACAAGCACTACATTTCTTGCTGAAGAAAATTTCCTATTACATAGATTAATTAAACATTCTACCATACACAGTGTGAGAAGACCTCTACCATACATAATCATGTTGCTCAGCTGGGAAATCTGGAGTATCCAGTTCCAGGTGCAGCAGATGAAAATTCTCTGTGTGACTGTATCTACCAGCTGCAAGAATCAGACATGGTTTATTTGGGATGCAGTTTTTCAGAGGAAAGGCTGCTTCTGTAGACATTCATACTCAGGTGAGGGCATTTTTAGGTTTCTCTCCTCTCAAGGCTGCACTATGGATATCATGGATATCAGTATGGATTTAGCTGAGAAATCCTTTCCGAAAAGAACACAGAAGAAGTTTCAGCATGGTGGTACCCAGCCATGGTTATCCAGTACTATTTGTGTAATACTCTGAGCAATTTACTTTATTTTCTCAGAACAGTAAACATGGGAAGCAACAAATTTAGCTCATTCACAGAAACTATCAACAACACCATGATTTCAAATACTGGTCCTGATGGGAACTGTCTCTCTCCTGAGCAGCAGGAGAGAAGAGGGTTTGCAGAGATGCTGCTGGACTCCCAGAGGCTGGGACAATGACAAGACAAGGGGTGGTGGGTCCCTTGAAAGGGGTAGAAGGTTCTACCTGCAACAAAAGGACCTGAGACCTCCTTTTGGACCAAGTTCCCATATGCACTCTGGAGGTGAAGAGTCATACATTTTATCAGGCAGCTGGGAAACCTTTCAAACATATGTACTTTCTGCTTCTCATTCTACACGGTCAGATGGGAATTTTAAAATTACATAGAATGAAAACTCTCAAGAATAACTCTCAATTGGCCTATTCCAGGATGAATTGATGGGTTAAAAAGGATTATTTTTACTCTGATGAATGATTGGATAAAAGAGACTGTCTTTGCTGAAGTCCCTGATGGATACTAAAGAGGATAGAACTAGTAATAGCTAGATGAAAACTTCACAAATACAAGGGTGTGGTGTAAGCAACAAAAGGAGGGTGTATTAATAAAAAAATAAATTGAGCAATAGCTATCAGAATGAGACTGAAAATAAATAAATAGGTCTGTTGCAGATACCTACAGGTTTATTTATGAGAATAATGATTTTAGTACTGAACCAAAAGCATGTGCACAATTCCTCTGAATATAAAATATTAAACATGCAGAACACATTCTAAGAGTGATAAGCATAGAAAGAGAAAAGTGAAAGATGCAAATGAAATGTAGGAAAATAATAGTAATGCATTAATCAGTATTGACAGCAGAACCTGCTTATTTAAAAATTATGTAGCAATTTAGTCATGGAAAGATGATGCCAAATCTAAAGACTTTCCACATGAATCAGTAATCTCTAGCAAAAAAACCCAAACAAACAAACAAAAAAATTTTTAAAACGAAGAAAAGTCTATTGTATTGTTAATAAAGTGCCATTACAATTTTAAATGCATTTCTCCTTATAAATAATTTATGTATTTTCAGCATACTTAGTATTTCCTCCACTTAGGCCACATACAGTTGAGTCCGTGTAAAAGCTTATTATTATAATTCATGCTAGCTGAGATTATTTTCACTTGATGAAAACATTTTGTGTTGCCACACAGATTTCCTTATCTTGTTAACTGGAGAAACAGTAAATGTGTGGACATATTTATTTCTCACTTGTCCCAGAGCCTTCATAAACAAAAAAGGGAGTTTTCTTCGTTCAAGTGAATCTATGAAAAGCAAATTCTTCAATATTTTTTAGTCCTGTCCATCACAAATAGGAGAGCATTTTAAAGACAGTTTGGCTACCCTACCTTATGGCCACTCTCACAGTAACAAACTCAGTTCTATGTGACATGGAAAACAGCAGAAAAGTTGGTTTTGCACTCACACAATTTAGAAGAGCTGGTTTCTTCATTCCCATATGGAAGATCTCAGTCAGATAGCAATAAGCCTGCCTTACCTCACTGCGCATAAGAAAGGCTTGTCAGGACACAAGCAGCTTGAACAGCTTCTCTGTTGTTACACAGCACCCAGAGAGGCATGAAAGTTAGTAGGACAGCTACTTTTAGTCCACCTTTGCAATCCATCCTCTCCTGTGCTCAAAGGAGTCTGTGATAAATTATTTACCACTGCAGTGACAGATGTGGTCTGTCTCACAGCATGTGCCAGCCACACGAGATGGCCCAGAGACAAGCACACCCACCCTGACCTGCTCACACAGCAGCCCCCCACTGTCCTGCACATCACACTGGTGCTGAACAAGCCTTCCAGAGTGCGTTCTCCAGTGAACTCAAAACCCTGAGCTGTCAGGTCGTGAAAGACAGGTGGCAGTTCTGACAGGTTTAATGGAAAAACAGAGCAAGTTCCTTTTACACTCAGCCCTCTGGAATGACCGGAAACTCAACTTTCAGCATGAAGAAGCAGAAATGCAGCTCATTTGCCATTATCCTGTACAAGTGCAAAACTTTCTAAAGAAAGCTGTTGAAAGGATGGTCTATCAGAATTGGTTAAATATCACCTGCAGTGCAGTACTTTTCTTTCCCACCACTGGAATCTGTCATTCATATGTCAGTCAGGTCAGCTATGGTACTTCTCACAAAGGGCTCTTCATTGAGCCCATCATTTAAACCCAGACAACTGCAAGAAACTCTCACTAAGTTCATCATAAAACACACTTAACTTGCTTAGAAACAAGAAGTTCCATGTGACATACTTTTGCCATTTCTACATTTGGTTGAAAGTCATCCCTTGCAAAGCGTAGTCACTTAGTGTTGCTGCAAGTTCCTTGGCAAAAAGCTTGTCAGAGGAAGTTCATCACCCCAAGAGCATCTGTAATTAGTCAGTACTGCAGGTTTACTGCATGGCATTGTGTGAAGGAGAAAAACTTCAGTATTTCTCACTTCCCCACCAACTGCTAATCAAGCCAGTGGTTCATCATAGGTATCAATAATACTTGGTGAGTAATATTCACCATCTCTAATGACAAAATCAAAGATAAATCTATCCTGAGTCAGGAGCTCTGGCTTTGCCTGGAGGTAAGGTCTTGTTAATACTAACTAGGAGTACATCTCTTCTTCAAGGATGAACTCTCACTGACAGTCTGTCAGCACACGTAAGATCAAGTTGCGTGTTCTGCTTGTAAAGGAAAAAATACAGTTGGAGACTGTCTTCAAAAGCTGCGGATTTGTGGCCATGCGATGACAACTACTCAAGATCCAGAGAATTTCTACATTAGGCCTGTCAGCACTGGCCAGATGGTCTGGGGTTGTTTCTGAAGATCATCAGCAGCAAATGCTCATGGATCAGTTTAACACCCAGGATAGGAGAGGAAATGCTTTATTAGGACAATCATAAGAGAGAAGATGAAGTTTTTTCTGACATTGATGCATTTAGATTTGGAGTTATACTCTTAAAATTATTGAACTCTGATTTTTCTTTTTTTCATATCTGAAACATTGGGCTTTTATTTTTGAATTCCAGAAGCATTAGGCTTTTATTTTTAAATTCCAGAGGCACAAATCTTTATTTAATGATATTTGGCAGGTTTTCACCACAGCATTTCACAGTGCTTTAGAAACATTAACCACATTTTAAAGGTACAGAATAGCAGCTAAATAAAATGATTGATGCATTTATAGTCATGGGCAGTTGGGAAGCAGGGGAAAATAGGCATGTAACTGCAGTTCTTTATTCTGTGGTGAAAAAGAAACCTCACCTTCATAAAAACCTCAACAAGCAAGATAAACAAAACCAAAAGCTTTAGAAGTGCAATGGGAATAAAGCAACATGTAAAAATACAGTTCATTTAACCATGTAGACACATTTTGAAGCACTTACTAGAACTGGCATTGCTTGACTTTGTTAATGACCCAAGTAACAAGAGAGAAAGCACCCCAGGAAGCTCTGGACCACAGAGGGAGGGAGTAATTCACATGCTAGAGAGCTGGATTGCCATTCAGATAGCTCATAGGAGCTGGGGACAGGGGCCAACAGGAACCTAATGAAATCAAACAATGGGAATGCAGTATAGACCAGAACAATCCCATGCACCAGTGCAGGCTGGACTCCAAACTGTGGTTTGTAAAAAAAGATCTGGGGGCCTGGCAGACATTGAGCTGAACATGAGCCATCAATATACACTTGCAGAATAGGAGACCAAACACATCTTGGCCTCCATTAGGAAGAATTCTGCTAGCAGGTCATGGGATGTGATGTTTGCCCTCACTTCAGCACTGGTCATGCTGCACCTACAGCTCTGTGCCCAGTTTTGGGCTTCCCAGTCCGAGACCAGAGTCCAGATGCTAATCTGGAATGAATGGGTCTCTGTCCCATCCTTATTTCTGAAACAGACACTAGAAATGAAGACACTTGAAACAGCATGGGAAAAATCCTTCAATTCCTTCGCTCTGCATAAAGAAAAAAATTACTAAGCCACATAATGGAATTAATAGCCTAAGGGGGAAAGCATAGAAGAAAATGTATTTTTAACCGGTGTTCTCCAGAACCTTCTCTCTATGTCCTCTGCTGTTCCTCAAACTCAAGTTGCTACAAGAAATCTTTGACAAACCAATGACTGTCACACAACATTCTGCTTATAGACAGGATTAATCATTTCCTCCAGTAGTTCATTCCAGATACATCTCAGAGGCAGCAGCCTCCCACCACTGACATTTAATTAGGTCAGCTTGGGGCTGATTCTTTCATGAGAACGCACTGAGAGAGGCAGGAGCAGTACATGGCCCTCAACAAGCTGAGAGCAAGGCCCAAGTTTAGAGAAATGGCTTCTGTGTTGTCAGCCCTGCTGCATTCAGTTAGCTGCCAGACAGCCTGACTCTGACCCAGATTAATCATTGTACATGTGCATGTGGTACACCTCCACAGCAAGTGTGAATATGCAGCAGCTGTCTGATGACCCTCTTCAGCAGATGGTATTAGCCCTCACAGGCTGATGCATCACATTCATATATTTTTTGACATGTATTTCTCCCATAGATGTTGGTGAAGCTTGTCAGGTGCCATTCAGTACAGACACACATTGAAATTCACAGGGTTAAAATTCCTTATATATCTATGACTTCTAAATAAGAAAATTGTTTTTGGTGCTGAACATAATCTACAGTTTCTCACTACAAAATACTTCAATATGCACAATGTAGAGTTCCTGTGTTTTCAAGAGCCACTGCTTCAAAGCTAAACATCATCTAATACCATCTAATCATCTAATACCATATTTGCCCTTTTATAATAAAAATTTCCTTAACACCATTGATGAAGCTGAAGCAATGCCATTTGGTGCTCATGAATATCAACATTCCTTTCTCCCACGATCAAAATTTTCTAGTTAATTTCTACTGATGCATAAGGCCTATCCTTGCCATTCATCCATACAGTGAAAACCTTACCCTGAATGGGACCTCAAGCTTGTGTTCCAACATCTCTAAAATAACCTTTCAGACAGTGATTCAGCAAGGCAATGTAACTTTCCAGATTTATTTGATCTGTATCTTTGGAGCAAACAGTTAAGCTGCCTGTCTCAGAAAGAAAATAAAGCACTTGAACTCTTGCCTTGGTCCTATTTTAGAGTTCTGTTTGCATGTTTGTTTTAGCATCTTCTGGGAACATTCTGTGTCCTTGAGGGCTATTCTACCAACATAGAAACACAATTTGATTTGAGTTTTTTTTTATCAGCTTTGTCAACTTGATTTTTTCTTAAATATGCAAAATGCAAGAATATAAACTATTCTTGGCATGATAAGCATATATAGCCATAAATAGAAAATCTCAGCAACAGTTATACTGCCACTATATCTGAATACAGTATTTGGCTGCAAAATAGAATATCAGCTAGATATTTTTTTAGAAAAGCTGAAAGATGACCAGTTTCTGCCTCACAAATAATTTTCTCTAAACTACCTAGATACCTGTGAAATATAATAACTGAGTGCAAGATCACATTTTTATGGACTTCTCACTTCTGTGTGTTTGAGTGTTAATCATGTCTCATTGAACTTAATGGTATTTTGCCTTCTTAAATTACTGCTACAGGAAAGCAAAGAGAGCAGCTCTTTGGGTTTTGATAATCAGATCGATAGGCTAAAAGTCAATTTAAAGCAATTTCAGTGAGCTGTAGAATTACAGTCATATCAGAGTACTTCATAGCATGAAAAAAATTGTCTTTTTTGACGTGAGCACAGCAAATGTCTGCCAGAATTAGAATCATTGTTCTGTGTACATTTAACACATTTGTCACATTGCAGAACAATGTAAAACCTCACTGTAGAGTGAGTCAGTTGCACAAACACGTGGGAGAAATCAATTTATTACCAAAGGCTTAAACTTCAGTCAAGAAGCTGCTTGTGACAACCAAAATGGGAGAGAAGTACAATAGGATTGACTGAAGAATGGGGCAAACCATAAAGTAGATAATTTTGGACCACTGTAGCATGTTTACATTGGATGTTCTCAGCTGCCATCCTCAGGATAATCTCAGTCGCAGTCGTCTCTGTCAATATGAGATGTTTGCTTTTGCAGCTATGCCAGCCTTGGAGGCTGATGGTCTGCACCAGCCCAGAATGTCAATACTGCACTGACACTACTGCACCAGAAATTATGGAGTTTTAACCAGTTGTTTTCTCATTGCTGAAGAGCACTTACTAATGCTAATTCTGGAGTAATTTTAAAAAATTTAAAATGTTTAAAATAGAAAGAAAACAGTTAATGGAATCATAGAATCACAGAATATCCTGCATTAGAAGGGACTCATAGGGATTATCAAAGTCCAGCTCTTGGCCCTGCACAGGAGAGCCACAAGAATCACACCATGTGCCTGAGAACATTGCTCAAATGCTCCTTGAACTCTGGCAGACTTGGCTTAGTGACCACTTCCCTGGGGAGCCTGTTCCAGTGCCCAACCACCCTCGAAGTGAAGAAGATTTTCCTTGTATCCAACCTAAATCTCCCCTGACACAGCTTCAGGCCATTCCCTCAGGTCCTGTCGCTGGTACCAACAGGGAAGAGATCAGTGCCTGCCCCTCCTCTTCCCAATATGAGAATTTTGAAAACTGCATGAGGTCTCCCCTCAGTCTCCTCTTCTCCAGGCTGAACAGACCAAGTGACCTCAGCTGCTCTTCATACAGCTTCTCCCCAGTTTAGCCATTTTCTTTCTACTGTGGTGAAGGAACTGGCTGGAGCAAGCTCAGCATACAACCTCTTCCTCTGGGTGACAAAGAATACTCATGTGTGAGGTAATGGTAAGTTAGGATGGGACAGAAAGCTGTAGTATTTCACAGATGACAAACTGCCTTTGAGACAAAGCCCAGCTGGCTCTCAGCTGGTGATCCTGTAGCTCACAAAACATCACAAATCTGATCAGTATGACATTCCAAGAGCCAAATGATAGCTATCCATGGCAGTAACAATGGGTGGGGTGGCAGCAAAAATGTGTACCCATGGAAAAAACAAATCAGAGTGGCAGCTGCCATTTTAAGTTTTGGGGAAGAAAAGGAAAGGGAGGTTTGAAACATAACCAGCTCATTTAAACAGTCATCAAGATCTAAATATAGTAAAAAGACGTAAAGTAGAAGTAGCAAAAAATGAGCACCCCAGAATACAATGCATTTTAGGCCTGTATGAACAACAACAATAAAAACAACATCCAAATAATAAAAACCTATTCAGTAAATATATTTGTGTTAAGACATTTTATTTTTAAAATAAATGTCCCAGACATAGGAGAAATATGTGGTAAGAAATCTGTTGATACAATAACAGTGCAAGGGATTTAGATATGAGCTTCAAGTCGGCTTCCCAGCAAACAGGCTTGTCTTCCCTCCTGTTTTACTAGATAAGATGAGTGAAAGACCCATGCTTGCTCACCTACTTACTCTCTTGGTGGAAATAAGCCAGTCACACTTCTCTCACCTTTGTAGGTCTGAGGACTGAAGCAGATGACAAAAACAGCTGTTCTCCATTCCTCTCTTCTCATAGTTTTTTCCTGGCAGAACATCTAATTAAGTTTTGCTTGGTTGCAGTTTATGTGGTATTGAGTAAACAAATCCATGTATTTACTAAAGCAAAAGAAAATTCCCATTATCTGGCTGGATCCTGCTGCTTAAACCACAGCCTAGAGCCACTGCTGTATCCCATGTAAAACTACAGGGAAATAAACATCTGAGGCCTGGTGGATGATGGAACTAACACTAAGAAGTACCTATACTTAGCCAAAAAATCACAATATACTGGAAAAGTAGATAAGAAGAATGGATTCTCATTGGACCCAAGTACTCGCTAGAGGGAAGGAAACTACATCATCACCAAAATAAGTGTCCTGTGGTTAATCCTGTGTTTATTAGGACAGCGTCTCTCTCATTAAACCAATAGCCCAGATATTTTGAAAAAAAAAGCAGCAAATCTCTAGAGTAGGCAATAGAACATGCTCTAGCTGAAAGCTGTCAGTTTATTGCGAATACAGTGTAAAAGGCCTTTTCTAGAGCCAATACAACCATCCCACAATTCGGTATCTAGAAATCTGGCATTCTTACCAAGAAGAAGAAAGATTAACTAAAGAAGAAAAAAACTGTTGCAATTCAATAGTATATTTATCTTAAAATCTGAGGTCTGTTTTCCCCCTTCAAAGTCTCATGTAATTAAGTCTTTTCCAGCATGCAGAGAAATGACAAAAATACCCCCAAAATATTAGCTAACTGTTACAATAAGAAAATAATCACAACTGAAAAATGGTGACTACTCTCTGAAAATTGTAAAGTAAGTTTAATACAATCAAGGAGAAAAAGGTGTAAGACAAGAATAACCAAGCTCCAGGCAAGACTAACAGAGGCAATTGATGTTCAGTTCACACTAAAATTAATGAAAACTATTTTAAAGCCACTTAATCAAAAAATTTTACCTTTTAACCTACAATGACATTTCTCCTAATTTAATAAAGGAGTTCTATTATAAAGTTCCTAATAAAAGATGCAACAAAGTGCCACAATAAAAAGATATTTTAAATATGCCTGAAGTAAAATGAAAAATAATTCTTCATGTTCTTCTCTATATGAGAACATTTGTTCCTATGAATGAGTGTTTCCTAGTTTCTTAACTGGATTCTAATTCAGGAGTGGGGACAGTATTATTACAACTGATTTCCAAACACTATTAGTTTGGGACAAAAAAATGAGGTTTTTGCTGTCACCACTTTTCTACGGAGACATCTAAATAGAACATAAAACCTCATTTCAGTCAAACAAGATATTCTGTACCTTATTCAGCTCTACTGAACAGATGCACACCCTTCCAGAATTTATGGGCTTCCTAAAACATTCAGACAAGTTGAAGAGCATACAGCTGAATTATACCAAATACAGCAGACTACACTGATACTTTCATCCTAAAACCTTGACAGCTCTGATTATCTACCAAAGTTCTCTGTCCCTCCTCTTACATCTTCCTTCAGCCTCAACTGAATTGCTCCCAGCTGTTCTTAACCTTTCTATGTCTTTCCATATCTAACCATCCCTCATTCCTCCTGCATCTTCTTGCAATGCTCTCCAAGCCATGTAGTACCCAGCTTCCAAATGGGTGTTAAGAATCTTCAGAGTTAGCTGAATCCAACAATTGTCAAAAGGGTTTATCTTTTAAACAGGCTGTGCAACAAGAGATCACGTTTTGTAAAGGTAAATTGTAAAGGTGCGTTGGTTTCCAAGTTCAGTGTTGTGAGTGACTGAGTGCTTAATGACTGTGTTTGATTATGGAGTTCTACTTCCCCACATTTCAGCTTCTCTCAAGAAATTTACTAGGACTCCGGGCAGATTTGTGTACACACAAGTAATTTTAAAAGCAGATGAAAGTTTTTGGGGAAAGAAGTGAACTGCAGCCAGCTCTGAAAGCAGAGGTTTCAAAATGCCTTTTTCCTCACTGATTTGCCTGTCAATTTGCCAAGGAACTTTAAAAAAGATAAATCAATGAAGTATGGTCAATGTCAGAGAGTCCAAAATTGTAAGACCTCAGTCATGAGATTAAAGAGTTAAAAACAACAAGAAGAACTAAAAGATCTTTTTGTTACTACTATAGCTTTTCTTAGTGTTCAGCTTTCAAAGTCTGTAGTAGTTTGATTCCAGTTGGGAGGACACTCGTCTATAGCACAGAGAAACTGAAATGTGTCTTATCTTTTGTGAAATAGCTGATATTCTCACCAAATCAACAAAAAAATTGGTTAATAAGGAAAAAATATGCACCACAAGCCAGGGAGGAAAATGGAGAATTGTGGCAGTACTGATGCCATTTCTCCCATCCTTCCCAGAAAGGCATGGAAACACTGACAGTTTAGTTGACAGTGAAGAGACAAAAGGAAAGGACTAACAGCTGCAAAGAGCTGCTCCCTTTTAATTCCTCTGCAAGGTACACTCATCAGAGCAAAAATGTCCCAAAGACTTGATTTGCTACCAAAGTACAACCTTTTGGTACTTACATTTTTTGTTGTCCTCTGAGTATCAAGGCAACGTCCCTTGAGTTGCTGGAGGATTTGAGCTGGTTTGCCTGGGCTTACAAATGAACAGCTGTTATTAGGATGGCAGCGTCAGCAGAGTCACCCACCAGCCTTACAACCACCAATCTTTGGAGTGCCAAAAGCGATCCGATATCCAGGCTGGGTGGCCTCATCAAAAGCATCCTGGGATTCCGCTCCATGTTTGTGTGCTGACTACCTGTGCCAGCATTAGGTATTGTGTGTCTAATCCTCAAAACTAATGAGGTCTAGCTCCAGATCCAAGGCAGGCTCATCATTCTCAGTCCCCCTGAAGTGAAAAATCTCCCAGGGACATAGCATGCTGGAATAACTAACTAAGGTGCTAAACATTACTATAGCAACTGGGGAAAAACAGAGGCTCAGAATACAATTCAGTTGCATTTTCTACTTCTTTTATCATTCATACTCAATCTTTACACAGCTGTAACATAGTCCTTTGGCATTATAAACCTTCCTATTTATTACAAATAAAGCAAACCAGTGTTACTCAGCATGATTGCATTTGCTTCCCTGGAGATTCACCTTGCACGTTCATTGACAGGCTGGCTCTCTTTCTGTGTCAACAGAGAAAATTAAAGCTTTCTGGCCTAAAGTGAAGTGAAGAAGAGCAGGAAGCAGCATGACAGAATGTATAATGAAAACATTCTTTCAATGTAAATCATATAGCTCCTTTTTTAATTAAGTGTTTCACAGTTTTTTACTGTAACTCTCATCACATTGTAAGAGGCATGAGGGAGATCTGAATGCCGATTTTTTCTGGTTTTCCAGCTTTAGTATTTCCCTGGTAGGTGTTTGAAGGAGCACAGGATATGGAGTTTTACTTGACAGCATGACCATTTTTGTATGTTGAAGCCCCAATAATTTTTTTCTTCTTTCATTCTTTTATCCATTTAAATGTACAATGTTGAATTAAGAGAATTTAGTCTGTCAAAGAGTGTGCTAAAGGGTACTCCAATACCTGGATACCAAAATTGCCTGGGACTAGGGACCAGACTCTAGATTTGCACTTTACGTAACAAAGATTATGCCAAAAAAATAACACTATCTATCTGAAGAAAAACATTTCCCTTTTCTCGATTATTACTGTGTGGGTTTCAGGACTGGATTTCACTCACTATTCTGGCAATTCCCTCTAGCTTCATAACACTCTGCTGAACTTTGCCATAAAAAAGCCAGAAAGAAAATTCATTTTCTTTCCAGAAACATGAGTTACATCCTTTATTTTTTCTGTTGGCCTCCAGATCTCAGTAGAAGATGGTGATGTAAGTTCTATGTGTGTGCCCTGCAATGACTTCTTTGTATGTAAAAAGACCCCTTTTAAGGTTGTTATTATTAGCTCTATATATAGAGAATGTTTCATTGAGGTGGGTGTATTTATCTTGGATGGTCTTTGATGAAATAACTCCCTTTTTTATCATGCATTTTATCTGAGTTTTGGGACTGGTCTAATAATTTTCAGACACCTCAGATTAGGTGCATATTCTAAAGAGATTTTTAAAATTTATCTTTAATAGTCTTGTACTCTCATATTTGGAGTAATCAGCATTTGCTCCACTGCACAGATTTTTTTTTTCACTTCTGTTTAAGGTGGGCCTTTTAATATTAATCCTAATAATGTCCTACTCCACTTAATAGTTCTCATATTTGAGTAACTGATTTGTTAAGCTGAGTCAAATACAATGAAGGCTTTGATTTGCATACATTTTGATTACTTGTAATTAATGGCTGGCAAGATATGACTAATTTATTTAATAAAAGCAATGCTATAATTCATATTCGCTGGCTACAGTATAAATCTGGAAAAAGAACATAATGGTTTCAGGAAAATTTTGAAAAAACCCTTCACAACTGGAAATGGGTTATAAAAACTAATACACCATGACTATTTGTAAAAGACTTCCAAATTTTTCTGTTTTAAAGGCATATGTGTGGTATTTGTCAGATAAAACTAGTTCATATAGCATTAAGGATAACTGTTGTATTACTTAGAAAAACTCTGAGCATGCTTTCATAATCAAGTAGTTGCTTCATCATCTGCATTTTTAGAGTAAATTTATATTTTATATCATTGAAAACATTCACTGTTTATAAGTAAATACAATATAATCAGCAAGAGAGAAAATTTATGAGAGTAATTGCTGAAGCAATAACAAAAGAAAATGCTACATGAACAGAAAGACACAAGAGGCCTGGAAATATCAATCTGTATTGTGTCTCTTCTCCCTTCCTGCTTCTCACCCCAGCTCATCCACATGCTCTGGGAAACAGATATCAGTTAATATGACTCATCTGGAGCAAGGTCCATGTGGATAGGCCAACCTGTTACGTGCATGCCTTATTAGCCAGGAGGTTGCTATGAAATAGGAATACAATGACTGAGCTGTGCCTTCCTCAGAGGAGTCATAAATTTCTCCTTTATCCTGATATTTGTTTCCATTAGACTAGTAGGAAAACATATTTGAGTACTCCACCATTTTTCAAAGACGGTAAAAACTATCCAACACCAAAAATAATGGGGGTAAGGGACTTGGCAAAGGGATCAATGTGAAAATTATATAAAAGTCATTATTTTATGTTTTTTTTAGGAATTCAGGTCTAAAAGGATGATAAGTTAAAGCTTTCATGCTCTGTTTTATTATTATTGGTATTTTACCCATCCTAAATGCAGAAGAATTAGATGCTGATTAATTTCTAAAGTAAACAAGTTTTTCACAGCTCATAACTTGAACCCTGACTTGCAGTGAGCACTGAGTCTGTTGCAAGCCCCATGGGACTCAGTGGGGTTGAAACGTCTTGGATAGAAATGTGGAGCTGCCTACCTAGGTTGTTTTACTGGCAATATTTACTCAGTCAATATTTCTTTGGTAGCTCAGCACCTCATAAACTGAAAGTTCTTTATTTTCATCTCTGTGAAGCACAGAGGCTCCTAGTTTACATATAAGACACTTGTTAAAGTTACCTCCACCAAGGGAGATGACTGAAAAATCTTTTAGCACTGTTGCAGTAAATTTTCAGATGCCAGGTGCCTAAAGAGAAATGATTCTTCATCAGGTCCTTGATTTCTTTGTTCTGCAAAGCTGAGCAATTACAGTGCCCATACCAGACAGTGTGCATTTAAATGTGATAGGGTACCCCACCTTGTCTCCAGATGCCACTCCAGGAAGACATACACCTCCAAACCTACTGTGCTGGATCTGTCTGCTCCACATTGACATCTTGGTAACCATCTCCACAGACACTTGGCACCTACGTTTATGCATCTATGTCCCACCATAGATGGGCAAATTCACAAGAATCAGGAATCTCTGCATAGATGAGATTAAGACATCTTTTTAAAAAATTAAGTCCAGAATAGGCAGGAGCATTAGAAAAAGTACTGAAGGACTCCAAATTCATGAAATTTTTTAGGGTTTGGGAATGAAATGAGCATGTTTCACCCAGCTTTCACCAGGAAGATGCTGCCCACACTGAGGGCTCCAGACAAGAAGAATTTCTTAAGACTTTGCTTTATCACTGACAAGCTAAGGAAGATCTGTATACTTCAGCCAAAATGATTTGATTTGTCCTAAAGAGCATCTGGAGGAAAGGAAGAAATTGGACCTCTCTCTCCCATCACCTAAAGCACTGACCCATCCAAATTCACAGCACACTAGCCTGAAAAACACTATAACAACACCAACCCAATCCCTACTTTTTTGATTATTTATTTTGATTTTATATTTTCTGTCTTGGAAATTATTCTCTGAGATGTCTAACATTATATTAAAGAGGTTTAAAGAAAAAAAAAGGGATATAGACTTTCTGGGAAGTGAAAAACAAAGCTTGAAAAGAAGACTGGAGGAGGTTAAATGGGAGTCATTTGTGCAAATGGTAAGTACCACTCAAGAAAGGTCTTACTTCCTTTAGTTCTAGTACCAGAACTGATGAGTGTTAAATGCACTGGCACTGCAGAATGATTGGTAAAAGAATTGAAAAGTAAAATAAATTGCAGCCCTTACTTTCCCTAATTAAAACAGTTTAGTTACACCAATTTACTGTCATGATTAATGCTGCAGCAGCCAGGCAGATGTGATCTATTAAATGATTCTGCTTTTGCCAAAAGGAATTAATTCAATACAACTGGATTTTATAAAATCTTCATTGCATCTAAACCTCTGCATCTAGATCTTCACAACTTTATGGCATGTTTTACATTCTTTTTTTTTTTAATGTTTTATTATCAGAGCATATTCTATGCTTTAAGGTATTTATAAATATGCAATCCTTTATCTGTGTCCTCTATTGAGAACACAGTTACAGTGTAAGGCTTTTTCTAGATCATGGTGGCAATTATTTCAATCTCACCAAGAACAGGAATAATCAAGAAAGCTATGGTTTAAATGGCACTGGACCTCCATCTAGTGAGAAGAATTGTGCAATTTTTATGTTAAAAGATTTTCATAAGCGGAATTATGCTTAGCTGCCAGAAGAGATGTGGATATATCTGCATAAAATACAAAGGATAATGTTGTATTTTATGCGAAAGCTTCACAAAGTCCATAATTTCAGTTTAAGTGTCAATGATTGCTCACAGATCTTAGTAAAGGAAACAGACATTGATAAAAACCTGCTGTAGTCAGACACATGTGAGAGCTGATCCTGATCTTTTATTGCAATGCCATGCTCCACTGTCTATCCAGTTTA
This sequence comes from Rhabdornis inornatus, assembly GCA_013397075.1. Taxonomy (NCBI): domain Eukaryota; kingdom Metazoa; phylum Chordata; class Aves; order Passeriformes; family Rhabdornithidae; genus Rhabdornis; species Rhabdornis inornatus. The sequence goes on along the minus strand of VWZS01002158.1, from coordinate 1,963,330 downwards.
AAGACCGAAAAAGCCTCTCAAGCCCCTCTTCTGAGGTGGGGAGGCACAGATATGGATTGCACAGATATGGATGAAACACACCAAGGTTTGCATTTTAAAGGTTTGAAGACAGGCACCTTAAAAATACAGACTTAGGCAAATCTGATCTTTCCAGATGTGCCTAAGTCTGTATTTTTAAGTCAAGGTGTTAAGTGCCTGACTCCTCCTAAGCATCATGGCAGATGGCTGTCTGCACCTATTGCCACATAAACACCTGTAAAACTTGTCCTGAGGTGCCAGACTGATGCCGCGCTCTTCTTCCCATTTGGAAGGGAACTGCAGAGTCAGTATCTCCTCACTGATGCCCCTGCAATAATGACAGTCCAACATTCCACAGGGGGTTGCATCAAGGAAATCTTCATGACATCACTGTAAAAATTTAATAATTTGATTCCATAGCCTAGACCTCACTTCACTTTAAAAATTTTGGACATCACCATAAAATCTAAGGCAAGACACAAGCCCATGTTCAAAGCAATGCTGAGTTCTTGTTTTAAAGATGATACTGCTACACAAACTGGAGCTCTGCATAAAGCCAAAGTAAACCCCAGGTAAGGTCTATAAAGAGAAAAACAACTCCTTCCTGAAAAAAAAAAAATTAAAAATGGCACATATCATCGGACAGTGTTCATGACTTGCAAATTATAGATCACTGAGATATGTTTATCCAGACTGAAACTCTCTAAATAAAAGATAAAGACACTAGACATTCAGTGAATTACATCTAGACATCTAGACAGTTACCAAGGCAGCTTAAAATACCTTTAATGTGTTGAGCTGTTAAATTGCAGGATCTGTATTTGGCACACAAATCTAAGCTTAGCTCACATGGATGCTTATTGCAAAATCCTGTCTAATAACTATGTCTCTTTTTTTTCTGCATTAGCAAATGAGAGTCTGGCAGGTTAGACATTGGTTCTGTGTATCAAGGTTCTCTAGACTGTTTTTAAGAGGACTGGGAAATTAATTTTCCTTTTTCTGTGGAATTACCTCAGGGTACTGAGAGAGTATTGGCATTCTATTGATCCTGTCTTATAACCTTACTACAGAATAAATGTATCTGTCCAAAGATAATATACATCAGCTATTTAAATCCATGTCTTAAACCATGTAAAGAGGATTTGTTTAAACAGTAAAGAAGACTGTGTCTGGGAGTGGTGCCCAAGAATGTTAGAGGAGTTGACAAAAATTCAGACCGAAATGGTTTCTCTGTAGCTGTAATTATAAACATACCATAATGAACTCAAATAAGTCACTATTGCTAATCAGGGAAATCCATCAGTCATTTGAGATATGTTCCTCAAACAATGCAACATTCTGGAAATAGGACATAAGGAATTATTGTAGAAATAATTGAGAAGAAAAGGAGGAAAATCTCTTAAATTCCTCCTGACCACTGCATGTAGTTTTTGTCACTTCATCTTGAAGAAAACAAGCAAGGGCAGAGGAAAGGATTACCAAAATGAAGAAGATAGGAAATAGTTTCCTAAGAGCTTTGGAATAGATTCCTGACAAGGAAATACTGACTAAATTAGGATAATTTGCCTGAAAGGACACAACTGAGAGAGGATACAAATGACTCTACCCAACACAGTGCCAATAGAAAAGGGAAACACCATTCAGGATCATGAAAGTTTGGCCTCACCTTTGCTCCCTCCTTTTCTTGTGCCATTTTTTGTGTTGGAGGAAAGCCTTCCTGTGTCCTTGGGGATCACAGGTGACTGGGCAAGGAATCCACTGCATGGGTTCTTCTTATGAGTGCCTTCAATGCCTGTGACAACAGGATGAACATTTAACAGGAGGGATATTCAACAAAATCAAGGTTCCAGGCTGTGTACCAATGGGCAAGGCTTTACTGGGGTTTGGCCAGACCCACCACAACCCCAAATTATAGCTGGATTTCCTCCACTATGCTCTCACTATACCGCCATGTGGCTTTAGATTGTGCTCATTTTACAAGCCCTGAAAGTGCTTTTACAGGGCAATGGTATTTTTCTGCCTCACCTTCATCTTCTTGATGAAAAATAAAGAAACTCCCTAAACTCCCTAAAATTTCCTTGCTTATCTTGGAACTTCAAGAGCTTTTGCAACCCTGTCAAAGTTCAGGAGCAAAACACAAACACAGAGGATAAATAGAATAGCTTCAGCCAGCTTTATTCAATTCCTTCAGGTGCTAAAATTTCAAGAATTTATAAAACATGACAGAGAAGTTTATATAATTTCATTTTGTGCAATAAAAATATATATGTATGTATATTTCATTAAAATTGCCTCTGATGTATTTACTAAAGCAAAAAGAAAATTCCCATTATCTGGCTGGATCCTGCTGCTTAAACCACAGCCTAGAGCCACTGCTGTATCCCATGTAAAACTACAGGGAAATAAACATCTGAGGCCTGGTGCAATAAAGATATATATGTATGTATATGTTGTTAAAATTGCCTCTGATGAAAGAGTGACAGTAAGATGAAGAGCTATTTAATGAATATTGAGCTTTGCTGCATGCAAAATGCATAGGAATGCAAAAACAAATGTCAGATGCGTCATTAATGACATGGCATTTTTCTTCCTCTTTCTCAACTCTCTGAATACTATGAAGCCCACATAAGCCTTAAGAAACTTCCTGTATTATTGTCAGCCACAGACTTGACACCTCACTCAGAATAAAAATATCAAAGCAGTTTGCTTCTTTCAGTTGAAAAGATTCTCTTTATTAGCAGGAGACTTGTGCTACCAGATGACATTTAAAACTTCCCTCCTTCCCTATCCTAATTTAAAACATTACTTTTCAAGGCTGCACAGAGGTAATGGATTGAGAACAGCTTATTAACTGGCATAACACAAAAGAAATCCAGCACTAGAAATGAAACAGAAAGGTTGCAAGAACACAAAAATTGTGTGCATGAAACCACTGATTTCCCGAGGCTCATTGCACCTTGCTGTCATTCCTTTTTAACTGCCTTAGCTTGTCTGCAACCACTACTACTTGCAGATAAAAATATTCTCGTATACTTAATAGAAGAGAAAATGTGATAAATTCTAAGGGCTTATTGTCAAAAAAATCCATCCAAACTTCCTCTTGAAACTCAAAAGAACTATAACTGCAAAGAATCACTTCACCTGGATAAGGTATCTGAAATATGGCCGCAAAATTAGAAGGTTCTGCAGCCACATGTACTGTTATATTCTGCCTTCCTCTAGGTATGTTTGGCATTAAAATTTACCTCATTGCTTTATTATCTTGCAAGGAAATAAGGAAGGATTGTACATTCATACACACACATAAATCCTCACACAGAAACTTATCATTGGTGTACATATATCCTAGTTATTCTCTGGTGTTTGCCCATTTTTAGTACAGCTGTCATACTTCATTACATCTTAAATTCAAAATAAAGTAAATTATTATTCCTTTGTTCTAGTCTGCATATTTGTTTATTTGTTTGAATTTATTCTATGTGATTGTATTATGCCACTCTGCAGCTATCATTTACATTTTTAATTTAAATTCCCCAAATATTATGCATGTGTGGATTTACTTAAGAGATAAAAAAGGGGGGGGGGG
>VWZS01002158.1:1911611-1959704 GCA_013397075.1 Rhabdornis inornatus | reverse complement strand
GGGGGGGAAGTTCTGAATATGCTATTACTTTGTTCCCAGCATATGCAGTAACTTTTTGTCATTTTAATTTCTTGTGTTTTTAAAGTCCTCACTACATTTCCTTTTGTCCAGTTCAGAAAAGTTACTCTTACATACAGCAGGCTCAGGTGTGATCCTTCACAACTATTTTTAGGATGCGCTTGCACTAAGATTTATACCATTCTCTGGAGGTGTCTGTCTCTCCACACTGATTAAATTGGCAGGCTGTGTGATTAAGCTTCTAATTTGGTCTTCTCAATGCTGGGTTTAGGCACAGGCTGTTCTCAAGGGTCTTGGCCACATCACCTGCATATCTGGCATCATTAAGAAAAGCACTTCCCTTCTTGCAAAAAATCTTCACTGCACAGACAGTGACAATTTATTAAGTCCTTGGCCATGGAAACAGCAAAATTCAGCAGTGCCTGACCCTCATGAGAAGACTTTGGCCACTTCAAATGGATATCTCAAGCCAGCTGCCTGTGATTTTCTAAGTCCCAGATCAGTATGTCAACACACAACTTGAGTTCAGCTGATGAAGACTGGGTATGTGAAGGGTGAACATGTACAAAGCCCACCAAAGCAAGGCTCCTGTTCAGGCAGTATGAGTCGAGGATGCTACTGTCAGTACTGCCAGGAGCTAGTCTCTGCTTCTGGTCTCCTTTTATCCCAGATCTTGCCATAAGAGCCATCCATCATTTTTCTCAGTTTTATTCTTCATTACTGAAACACGTCATGTATTTGCATCCTGAATTTCTTAGATGATTATCAACTATCACAGAACTTTATAATTCAGATAGGGATGGAGAATTTTAAATACTTTTTTGTTTCAAACAGGGAAACAAAAACATTTCTGATCCCTTGATTCTTAACCATCCATTGATAGAATCACCTAATTTTTTAGGTTTGAATAAACCTCTTAGATTATTGAATCTAACCCAGCACTGCCATATCTACCACTAAACAATGTCCCTAAGTGCCACATCTTTTTAATATCTCCAGAGATGGTGAGTCAACCATTTCTCTGAGCAGCCTGTTTCAGCGCTTGACAACCCCCTTTTGTGAAGAAATTTTACCTAATATCCAATCTACGCCTCCCCTGGAGCAACCTGAGACTGTTTCCTCTTGTCCTATTGCTTGTTACCTGAACAATAAAATCTCTACTAAGCCTCGTTTCTCCCCTCAGCTGCTCCTCAAAAGACTTTTGCTCCAGACCCTTCACCAGCTTTGTTGCCTTTCTCTGGATATGCTCCAGCATGTCAATGTCTTTCTTGTAGTGAGTGGCCCAAAACTGAACACAGGATCCAAGCTGCAGTGTCCCAGTTCAGAGGGGCTGGATACCCAGAGAATAACTGGTCTTCCTATTAAAGACTGAGGCAAAGAAAACATTAAGTATCTCAGTATCTTCATTATCCTTTGACATTCTGTTTCTCCCCACACCCAATAAAGGTGTCTTATCCTCTTCATCTGCTAGTTCCCTCAGGATCTGATGGGTACTTCTCATCAGTCCCATGGACTTTTGCCCCTCCAGGTTCTTTAGATGATCTCAAATCTGATCTTCCCCTACAACAGGCAGTTCATTCTCCCAGTCCCTGACTTTGCCTTCTGCAACTCAGGTGGTGTGGCTGAAGCACTTGATGGTGAAGACTGAGTCAAAAATATTGTTTAGTACCTCAGCCTTCTCTACATCCCAGGTAACCAGTTCTCCTCTTGCCTTACAGAGAAGGCTCAAATTTCCCCTAGTCTTCCTTTTATCATTGACATACCTATAGAAGCTTTTCTTGTTTCCATTGATGGCTCTGGCCAGAATTAATTCCATTCCAGTTTTAGCTTTCCTGACCTGATCCCTGTCTGCTCAGAGAATTTCTCTATATTCCTCCCAAATTGCCTTTTCTTGCTTCCATCCTCTGTGGGCTTCCTTTTAGTGTTTGAGTTTGTCCAGAAGCTCCTTGTTCTTCCCTTTGGGATGCATCTTTGCGATGCATCAATCCTGAACTTGGAGGAGGTGACCCTTATACTTTACCAGCTTTCTTGGGCCCCTCTTCTTCCAAGGTTTTATCCCATAGTCTACCAAGCAGATTCCTGAAGAGGCCAAAGTCTGCTCATATTATAAGTGAAAATGAGGCCACTGTATGCTTATCCTCTTTTAAAAAGTATGAATCCAGGAGATAAGATGTTGTTTAGAGAGAAAGGCAACATTTTTCTTCCAAGTAGTTCTCTTTAAATGTATGTTTGTTTGGTGTGTGGGATGGGGTTGTGCTGTAACTATTGCACAGTAAGAAATGAGAAGAGAAAGTTCATTAAATGGGCAGAAAAAATAAACATCAGTCAGACCTGCTTGATCTATTTCACAGAAATTAGTGCCTCAGGAAAGTAAATATGTGGATTTCTCTGACAGAAAGAACAGTTGCAAACTGTAACAAACATAATAAGAAAAAAAATGTGCCACATGGTGAGTTTGAATGAATCACACACAACTGTACATAGTGTGTTCATAGCCAGGAAAGGCATTTTTCTTAATGAAGCCCTTGCTGACTCCTTCAAACACTGTTATTATTTCTGCAACTCAAAGGTACAAAACACTAGCACAAACTGAAAATGGCTATATCATTCTCCTCCCCCATCAGAGTTTAAAGTTATCTAAATTTGGATAATTTTTAGATTTACATTACGTTTGATTAAAGCGTATTTTGGAAACGAAAGCCTTAGGATAAAACCAATGGCTGTGAAGGCTAAAAAAGCCTCGAAATAATAAATCCAGCCCCTGCTGGAACACAGATTCAGCACTGCAACAGTGAGAAAGCAAATCAAATAATCACTTTGGATTGCCAGAAGATCAGGACTCCCCAGCAGCTGCCTTTTTAGTTTCTTAATGGGCACCAACAGATGGAAAAAAACTGAAGAGAGCAGGCTTGTTTTCTCTGCCTGCTGAATTATTTCCTTCTTATGCCTTTTTGTCTATCTATAGCTTACAGCTCTATTTACTCAAAATTATTAGAGCTTTCTGTGAAACAGAAACTTGGAGGAGCACAGAAGGTCATGTATATTCTTGCTGATACAGCCACCTGTTGTCTTGTCACATTCTCAGATTTTTTTACTACTGACTTGCTCAGCCTTCTTCTGAAAGCCCAATGATGTCAAATGGGACCTTGATTTCTTCTTTTTACTTTTGATGTAGCAAGGTAACAAAATGACAAAAACTGTCTGCCCAATTTTGTAACCTTTCTCTAGTGACATTTGTCCTGCCTTTAGCAAAAATCATCACGGTCTTACCTCCTGACACTCACTCAACCATCATGCCTGATGGTGCCATGGCTTTCCAGACAAATAGTTTTGATTCAAGTGCACAGTCAGAAAGGCATGAGAGACGAGCAAGGCAGATTATTCATATTGAAGGCGCTTCACAATGGTAAATCAACTAAGACCCTGGCTTATTTTCAGAAGCAAATCGGCTCTGCTAGAGATTAATTTTTTCTGCAGGACTTTTGGCAATGTTGTTATAGCCTGCTGAGACACTCTGGACTCCCAAAACCCACACTACTAAGGGTCTCCAATATGCTGTCATTTCTAGGTCAAGCTGGTTCTGAGATAAGATTTTTATAGAATATATCATAAGGCATTTCAAAAAATGAAACACCTACATTTTTTATAGGCCCTTCTCTGCAAAATAGGCATTATCTAATTATGTTGAAACTTTCCCAGAAAAAATGTACCTCTGGCCACAGCTCCACTCTACCTGGCAATTTTAGATGGAAAATACTTTAAAAAAACAACAAGAAAGGGGTAATCATTTGTTGATTGGATCAAGATGAAGCAGCCAGAGTTAGACTTAGAACAGAAGGCAATTCCTATTTTATCTTTGGATTTACTGTACAGCATCTGTAATTTCACCTGTTCTTATTTTGCAGGAAGACAAGGAGCAGAAAAAAAGACAGAGCTGAAGATAAGTTGAAGAAGGCCATGGGCACATGTCTCTGACTTTCAGGAGCACCCAGGGGAAATTCATATAACTACTTTGGTGGCCTTTTGTCACAATCAGTCTTCTGCTTCTCTGAGAAGCTGGATGAACTGAGGTACCTATTTAAGAGATTTTCCCAATTGCTTTCAAACTTTAATTGACCAAGCCTTTAGACAGGTCATCTATGTATCTATCAGACTTCTTCCATGAAGAAATGTTAGTTTTTATTTTCAAACACAAAGGTTTTAGTTCAGTGTATCTAAATGGTTTTGGGAAGATCTGAGATCCTTCGGTTTCTAATGAAACCAGTCAACTGTGTGGACTGAAAGAGCAGCTGGGCAAGCACCCTTCCTTTGGGGTAAACCTTGTTAATAATACTTGCACTAGGAAGTATTACGCTGCCTTAGTCAGCATCAACATTTTGTTTCAGAAATTCTGCTACACGATCTGTCAGGTTATATTCACTGTTTGAGGATTTTAGGAAGAAGCACTCAAATTAGACTTGGAAATGTTCCAAAGCAATGACATATGCTAGGGAGAAACCCAGGAAAAAAAGGACCCCACTGAAAAAGAATGAGAAGAGGTCAGACGTGGCATGTTATATGGGCTGGTAGTAGCCACCTGCCCAAACAGCACATGCACCGCTCTAGGCTACTCAAGGTCTGTTCTGGCTGTCATTTCGATCCTAAGGGGAGGCTTCAGCACTCAAAGAGCTTGAGCTGGCTCCAGCGAGCTTCATAGTTCCCCACATGCTTGGTTTCAGCTTCCTGCTACTTGGGAAGAGCCATTTCTTCTCTATACCAGTTGCCAAGAAGAAAACCATCAAGAACAGGGTTTTTTTTCCTGCTCATAAAGGGTCTGGAAAGGAGTATGAAGTTACATCCTTGATAAATTGAAGTAGGGCACACTAGGACAGAGTGACAAAGGAGATTTAACCAGTAAAAAAACAATAGCTCCCATCTCAAAGGGCTAGGATTACATTTCCCATTCTGAGTTTTGACACTGTACCCTACACTCCCAGTGAAACCACTCGAGAAGTCTGACAGGAAATCAGGAAATCTGCTGGTCTAAGTTACAAGATCATAAAATATTAATAATTGTAAGGGACATTAAAGGTCACCTTGTTCAAATCCCCATTAGAACAGGCAGCTCAAGATCTTATCCAACCTGGCCTTGACCACTGCCAGGTATGGAACATCTACAACCCCCTCAGGCAACCTGTTCCACCCTCAAAAATGTATTCCTAATATCCAACCTGAATTTCCTCTCTTTCAGTTTGTACCTATCACTCCTTGTCGTATCCCTAGAGTTTCTAGTGAAGAACCCCTCTCCAGCTTCCCTGTTGGCCCCTTCAGATACTGGAAGGTTGCCATGAGGTCTCCAAACAACCTTCTCTTCTCCAGGCTGAACAATCCCAACTTTCTCAGCCTGTCTTTGTAGGAAAGGTGCTCCAGTCCTCTTAGCAACTTTGCGGACCCCTCTGGACTTGCTCCAACTGTTCTATCTGTCCTTCTCATACTGAGGACACCAGAACTGGACACAGTATTCCAGCTGGGATCTCACAAGAGCAGAGTGAAGGGGGAGAATCCTCTCCCTCATGTTGCTGGCCACACTGCTTTGGATGCAGCCCAGGGTTCAGTCGACTTTCTGGGCTGAAAGCTCACAATGCTGGCTTATGTCAAGGGTTTTTTTAAAGATCCATATAAAATTTTAACTATAGAGCCAAGTTTTGGTCACTGCAGCCCTTCTGGACACCACCAAAGCTCCCTCTCCTAACCAGACCTGAAACTGATAAAAGGAGACAGCAAGAGATATTTAGGTGCTTGTTTCCACCAGTCTTCTGCACAGACAGACTTCTGCTGTGGCCCAAACTGTAGGTCCTGAAAGAACATTTCTGTGGCCGTATGTGGCAGCCAGGGAGCAAAGAAGTGAAGAGGCTGGCTCTGCCCCAGGATAACACTGACAGTGATAACAGTCATCATTGATTCTGGAGGCAAGGACAAGGTTCTTGCCTTTACCTTGCCCTTGGGTGATACAGACAATGGACACTCACGGGATAGTGGCCCCACAGGTGCTGGTTTTGTGGCGTTCAATGTAATGTCCAGGCCATCCAGGAATGCAGAACACTTAGGAAAATCCATCAAATGTCAGGTAAGCGTCCAAATGCATGTTTTATCCAGACAGAGAACATGGAGAGTCCCTATTATTACAACAGGAAACCAGGAAAAAAAGACAGATTAGTATGTGTCATTTGCCACATCACAAACTGATAGCCTGGCTTTATTGTTGTTACTTCACTAGAAGAAAGAGGTCGTGGGTCTGGCACTGCATCTGCAAAGATGGGAATCGTGTTTGGCCAAGGGATGTTAGCGCTCATAAGCAAGCTGATCCTGATGTTTCTGCTGGCCTGAGGCATCCATCCACCAGAGGAGACTGGTTTGTGACTCTTGGTCCTCTACAGAAACCCTGGTCAGGTCTTTCCCTTGCCCTGAGGGGAGAGACACGGAGCTCCAGATAATGAGGGCAGGCTGCTCAAAGTTTGAATGGATGTCCCAAGTTTAGGCATAGCTTGTTTCCATTGCAGATGGGTGCCCGCCCCTTGAGCAGTGAGTCGAAGAGAGAATTTTGCAGCCCTTTTGAACCCTTTCCATTAAGAGTAGGCAGAGCTGACACAAGTGATGCTGGAGAGGTGATGCAGACAAGCTGAGGGAGAAGTGTGGGTAGAGAAACCAGTGCTGGGGAGACATGACAAGTCCATGAAACAGCGAGATGGGATTTACCTTTGCCAAGCTTTGCATGCAACTGAAGCAACATGGAGATAAATGGCTGTATCTAAACCAAGTGGAGACCAGAGCAAAAGCCAGACAACTTGTAGTGCTCCCTTCAAGGAAAGAAGGCTTTTTAAGGTTTATGTCTAATTCCACTGCTAGAATAGCAAAGCACTCAGGGCTTCCCAGAAGACAGAGAAAGGAAATTGAAGAATTCAAGCTGTAGTGTAATGAAATGCGCTTTCCACCCACTTAGATTTAAGACTGTGATTCAGTACTGCATTTATGCAGTTTCTGGAATTGAAGGGCATTGTGATGCATCTAAATAAGATTTCTGAGCCAGTGCTAGCAGATGGACCTCAAGAAAAAAACCCCACACAGTCAGATAGCTAAAATAAGGAGACATTTTTCACCACCACTATTTTGGTGATGGTGTCACCCTCTGTCATCTCCAATTCCAACAAAACTAATAATCTCTTTAAGAACTGAAACACATGGGAGATAAAAATATCAAAAGCAGAGATTAGTCAATTTAGTAACCCCACTGTTTTCTGCACAATTTGCATCATCTGTATCATGTGTCTGACACTTTGACAAACAGTTACACGCAGAGCCTTTTTTGGAATACAGGACATCAACCATTAAAGATTTTTCCATGAATATTACTGTAAAAAAATACATTAATAGACCTCTTGAGAAACTGATGGCAGCCATACTTGATAATTAACTCAATTTTAAGGAAAAAGTATAACAGACTGTAAAATTGCAGTTTTATTATTAATTTGCTTTATTAAAATACAACTCTAAAATTAAATAAACCAATGAGGCATTGAAAATCTTTTACACCTAGTCTTAATCTTAACAGAGAAAAGTTTCTTCCACTTTAAAGTTGCACAGCCATTCTGCAAATTTTATTTAGTGTTTGTTTCCCTACCAAAGCAGCATTTGCATTTCTTATTCCTGCATTGAGAAGTCCTGTACTCTCACTTGCTGTTTAAAAAAACTCAACAAACAAAAAATGAAAAGTCAACCAACCAACTAAACAAACAAAAACAATGCAACCCTCCCACCAAATTTCAGGACAATGTGATTGCTCCTTATTTGATTTGGACAACCCAGTTTTCACCCAAAATATTCAGTTTAATCTAAGGGAGATAAATCACTCCAGCATAATGCAAAACACTGCCTGTGGTTTCAAGCAGATGAATAACTATCGCTTTCCAAGTCTAACCTAGGTGGGGATATTAAAAACAAGTAAATTTAGACTAGCATGTAAAGCAGAAAAGTTCAGTCATCCTGAGGCAGACTGGAATAGCTTATAAATTAGGAAGACATATGCACTGATTTAACATTTTTTTGCTTCTGAGACTTTCAGTTACAGAAATTGCCGTACTTAAATACGTCATTACCATTTCATTCACTGCTTAAGATAAAATGTGGCCAAAACCATCCATCTGTTCATCTTTAGCACCCACCCAGACAGAATCTATGGTGCCAATTTCTACTCAGAAGTACGCTGAGGTAAACCAGTAATAACCACTTTGACAGTAATGTATTCAGGTTTAATATAGAATAAAATTTGTTTCCTGTTTGGCAGCTCTCTAAAGACTAGAAAATCTCCTTCAAGCCCTACCTAATATTTCTTCTGAAAAAATCTCCCTAGAGACCTACCTAATACTTCTGGAAAAAATAATGCTTATCTACAATAGTGTTTAAGTCATTCTTTGGCATATCAGTGTAAACACTCTGACCATTGTTTAACTGCTGGGCAATCTGCTTTAAGGCATCATATTTTAGAAAAGCATTATATAATGTCACAGGATATTGAATAAGTAGGAAAAAACCTCAAATAACATTCTTTCTCCAGTATCAGGTTCTCTAATTAGAAAATAAGATATCTGTGGGATATTACAGGAAGTTTTGAATGTTCTTCAAACATCCAGTTTCACCCTGCATGGAACAAAGCTACAGAGGATTGACATTATGACAATCTTCAAATCAATCCACTCTGTGTCTCAAATGGCTTCATAAGCATATGAAACCTCACATCAGACCCTGCACTCTCATGCTCAATGGAGATCACAAGTGAAATAAAGTTGAGAGACCTTAGAGTACAGCTAAAGAATCTGTGATCATTCTCACTCTCCAGCAAAAGCCTGTGATAAGTATGTTTCTTAGTAGAAACATATTAAAGGGTGGAAACCTTCAATAAGTTGAGTTGATTCTGTCGCCCATATCAAGGTCTGGGAAAAACCCTATGAAAATTCCATTTTAGGATTTTTCTGGTAAGAGTAGTTGGAACTGACTATCAGTTTCTGAGAACACTAGTGGCTGCTGAAAGCCCTCCTAATATTAGTGGTTGATGCCTCTAATCTAAATTATTCATATGGGTTCAAATCTATAATCCTAATTAGAGTTTCGTTTCACTTCTGCAACTCCCAAGCTCTCTCAAAGGCATTGGCATTTCTAAATGTCAAAAAATAAAATTATTGTGTTTGTAGTAAATGAGTGCATCTCAAGTTCACTGCTGTACTTTCTACTTGGCTACAGAATATACATATATGAAATGAGCATTAAAAATAAATTGATGTTACGTTTAGAAGGACCACCCTCTAAAAGTCATTTGACAGCTTCAGAAATCTACTTTGAAATCATGAAACATATCCAATCCAAATAATTAAAAATTCGTTAAACTCTCTTCAGCCTGAGTATTAGAAACATAGTCACCATTTCCTGATGAGACTATGACCAATGGAAATGTATGCCATGACACAGTGTAATAGGTGAGGTTAAAATGGCAGTATCTGGAATTTAGAAACTTTCCTCACTGCATTCTTGCAGTGGGGGTATTAATTCAGCTGTGTGACTTTGTTGGCTTTAGTGGGAGTCATGCAGCAATATCTGGCAAATGGGTTTGTCTACACATTCTCATTGATTATCCTATTTTATTATGATTCTCTCATACAGCAGGGTAACCACAATATAATCTATATTTCTGTCCATTTTCACATTTAGCTTTGCTCACACGGTAAAGCTACATTGTCAGATCAGAAACTGCCTCCCCATGCATGAAGAGTTTTCCAAAAAATTGAGTTTTTGCAGCACCCATACTTTTCAAATAAATGTACTAGTTCTTGCAAGGGCTTAAACCAGTTAGGCCTTTAGCATCTCTAGCAAGGAAGAAGCTCCTGCCTAGTTACTGATCCCCATGTTGACGTCTAATCAACAGATGATGAACTATTCAGTGCACTGGACAGACCTTGCAGGAAACCCTCCTGATGCATCTGCAAATGTGTTGATATAAAGTTTAGAAAGAGTTCTTGGAAATTCATCTTGCTTATCCCACATGCTTGCTGGGAATAACACTATGACACTGGACAATCTTTCTTATTCGTATCTAAGACAGCACTAGGTTAAAGCAACCTGGACTGTGCACCATGGTCCCAGAGAACATTACAGTAACTATTATGGTACTCTTGTACCACAGTACATCACAAGCTGTGTTGTAGCTATATTTAGGTCCTGCATTGTGAGGACAATTCTCTGTACGTGGAAGTGAAAGACTGATTTGCTGAAGATATCAAAAATACCATCGGAAAGGGTGGATGAGAAATGTTGCTGGACACAGCTTGGAGCTAAGAGATCAACTTTTAGACAAGTTTTCCTCTGTGCTGTATTTTATATTAATTTTTTTAAAAAAATATTTAAAACAATATCATATGACTGTACCATAACACGGAGTGGTATAAAACAACCTAACTAAATGTCACTAATAATACAGTTATTAGATACAGAATATGACAGTAGCAACATCTTTATTATTATTATAATGCTGAAATATCAGTCATGACAGAAGTTGTGACTTATTTTTTTAGCAACTGAAAGTCAAAATCTTAAGGTAATGATGAAAAGATACAGTAAGTTAGCTACAGGTAAAATTAATGGATTGAGTTACTGTAAGAAAGTAAAATATGATGAGTCCTGAAAAAAGGGTGAAGGTGAGTGCAAGGCCTGTCATAAGAATCACACTGAAGAGTCTGAGAATTCTCACCTAAAAATTTGAGGGGCCATTTGCAAGCTTTAAGTAATGTAATACAGGAGAAAAACAAGGTGTTCATTACTTCTGCTGCTGACAAAGAAGCAAGAAAAAACGAGACAACATTGGCCAGTCAAAATTTGAACTAAAGCAATCTACTGCCTCTTTATACCTCTGAGTAGAGGGGAGTATTGTATATAATCAAAAGACAGTGGGAATGCCATGCCAGGTACCTCATCTGCCCCCTCACATAGCACTTGATTCAATAAAACCATTAAATAAGTACCATGGGATAATCACAGTGTAATTCTGTGCTTCTCTCTTTTTGAAGCAAACATGAACACTTAAGTCACAGACGAAAAGAAGCAAACTCTTAACTTCATCATACCACACTTTGGAGATGCAAAATTACCCCCCCTGCCCCCAGTTTAACCTTACCCTCCTCAAGAACCACTGGAAGCAGGTGGGCATTTCTGAATAACGACTCATCCTCCTAAAATAATTTTCTTGGATAGAAGGGATGATTCACCACCTGAAGATACCTCAAGAGCATATGGGAGTAGTTTAGATTAGATGCCTAATCTTTTAGTGCTGAAAGTTAGGTAAAGGGAATCTGTAATACAGTGACTATCTGATATTTCCCAGATCCAGAAATGAAAAAAATAAAATAAGAAAAACCAACACAAAAGAAGATGCATTAATTCACCTCACTCTCCTAGACTTACACTGCTTTCCAGAGCTGGCAAATAGTTACTGTTTATTCTTGACAAAATTCAAAGCAAATGCTGGTAAAAGACATGTACCAAGTAGGTAAATGCAGTAACAAAGTAACATTTTACTGTTTCTTTTATTTCTCACATTGCTATTATGGAAAGGAGACACATAGTTCAGGAAACCATAATGAGTCCTATTATTAACTTTCAAATACAGACCTCTTAAAGCAATGTGCCTTTCACTGTAAGACATAAAAACCAGCACAAAATCATGCTGGTCCAAGACACTGGCACCAAGGACTTCAAGAAATATCCACCCTGTCTGTAAAACCCACCAGCCAATATTGACTGAAGAAAAAAAATCCAAGTTCAATTCACTGCCTTGTCAAATTAATGTTTCAGAGTGGTAGAACTGGATATATACTCCCTGCAGGTTTAACAACAGTGAATGTTTCCCAGCTCCTAATTCCTGCTGGAGCTAGAGGGTCTTTTGTTAAATAAAATATCTCAGTCTATAATATACAGAAACTGGAAGTAGTAGGTCCTTATTCTCAAAATAAAACATCTTCTGTATTAATTTCACATGAGGATATTTCATAGCAATGTATGTCTTGAATTATTTCTTCAGCAGGAAGAGGTTTCATTCCACATGCAACTATTTTTATGGGACAGAAGTGAACTGACACCGAGAGACCACCACAGTCCTTGTGTTATACTCGTCCTGGTGGCAAGAAAAGATCATACATTAAAAAAGCCATTTGTTATTTTTAATATTCCCTTGCAAGACAATAATCTCAGTTTCTAGCAACCATGTTAAAACTAATTCCTCAGATGCAGGGGAATATCAGGGAACAGCAGGAAACTCTGGGCAACAGCATGTTCTGATAGCATATTTAAAAAAATTTCTTTTTCCAGAAGTTCAAGCACATTAGTACCTAAGCCACAATTGCACTTCCTCTGCATTTGTCAGGAATGGTTGCATTATTAGTATTGAATGAAAGGGTCAGAAAAGCAATAAAAGCACAGATTTTACTATGCATATTTTACTATTTTACACACTTGTAAGCCAAAGTTTTCTATCGCACTCTGAGCTCAGCAGGGTATCTTACTATTTGTGGAACTTCATATAGAAGCCTATGATTAAATATCACTGACTGGAAACGAGTTAAATTAAAAGATCACTGGCTAGATAAGTTCACTGGAAAAAAAATAAAATTTTATTTCTTGAGACTTATTCACTAAGAAATTTTTATTAAGTTTGGATAAGAAAAGTGATATACAGGCCATCAATGCATTACAAATACCAGTTTGTTTGGGGTTTTTTGCTCTACAAGATCCATTATACTTCCACGTCAGAAATATTTACTCAGGTTTATATTTTCAGCATGCTTGCTTTTAGTCCCTCTGTCTAGGGCAGGCCTCAATCAGAAGATTGGCTCTAGAGGGTCAAAGTGCAGTGCCTGTATCATGATATTATGTGATAGTGATTGATATGATATTATGATTCAGGCTCTTTACCTTCCACCCCAAAATAACTTAAGTTTAGTAAACCAGGTCATTTGAAAATGGTACCATCTCCCTTGGGCAAGACACGCATTTTACATCACCATGAATGACAGCTTCATCATTTTCCACTCCAACTGGGAAGAAGGATGGTACAAAGGACAATAGCAATCTCATTATTTTTACATATTCAAAATCCAGTAAGAAATATGTAGCAGTAGAGCCTTCCCTTTTCCAATGTGGCCATATCTACTTTTGTGGACCAATTCTAAATTATGAGATTCATTTTGTGGAGCTTAGTGTGGATAAGTCTGTAAACATAAATGACAGTGATGATATTGAAGACAACAATATGTACGTACACATGCACACGCAGTCATAGATCACAGAATATTCTGATTTGAAAGGGATCCACAAGGATCATCAAGTCCAACTCTGAAGTGAATGGCTGATTTGATACAAGGATTGAGCCCACAATCTTGGTGTTATTAGCACCATGCTCTAAGTACACTCATACAAAAAATTATTTAGTTCTGGAGAGTGTCATATCTTTTATACTGGTGTCTGCCTAAGTTCAGAAAATTAGGACCTACTGCAGAAACATAACCCAAAATTTTCCATGCCAAATTATTCTTGAGAACAATTACTCCACCAGCAGCAGAAGAAAGGAAATCTGGTTTCCCAGTTTACAGATTATGTATACTTATGCACTTTCCCCTACATTAACTACATGTTTCTCTTTGTTCCTTATAGTTTTGGATATAACACAATGTACTGAAGCCAGTACAAACAATAACTGTTCTATGTCACTCTAACACCAATTTTAAACTTAGTGCTAGTATCAAAATTTTGAAAACTATTAATTTTCTCAACATTTTTATAAAATATAAGTATCGTTCCAGATATGCAATTGACCTGTGTCAACACTGCAAAATCTTTACTGCTGTAAGACTGAAAGCTATACTTACTGTAATCAATTAATCAGATTTCCCCCAACTTATTTATTCCAAACCCTTGCTTAAATGATTTGCAGCCTACAACACAAAATGAAGATACAATTAAAGAAGAGAACCTATTTCTAATTGCACATTCATTTTTAAAAGCCATCCAGTCACTTGATATACATAATAGAAGCAGAGGCTGTGGTGATCTTTAAACTGAGCTGCAAAATTTCTACATATGTCAGGGTGGGAGAGATATGAGTTCAGATTCCCAGGCATTTTGTCCCTGATTATTTTTCATATACTCTCACATATGGGGAAACAGATTGCCCTTTCTAAAATCTCAATCCCTTTAAATTGGGTAAGGTTTAACATTCAGAATAAGTCATCTGGAAAAAATCCATCAAGCAAAATTACGTACAAGATATAGAACGCTTTGGAAAAGGTGTGAGATGTTTCAGGTCTGAAATGAGAACAGAACTGAAGTTGAACATAACCCTTATCTACAGCTTCAGGTCAGCCCAATTCTATCTTCAATTTATTTGCCTGTTTGAGTATTGAGATTGTGCTTCATGGTGGCATCATCATTCTCATGTGATAAGGCATCTCCCAGAACACCCAGCCAAACATGAGCTGCAGAGTGTTCCTGGGACAGTACTAAACTGTGTTGAGATGCTCATTAAGCCCAAAACCAGTTATTGCTACAAGGGCTAATGATGGCTGCAAGGGCTTCCTGTAGAAGAAGAGAGACCTGAATTTAAGTCCTTGTGTCATGAATACATGGGTTTTATTAAAGTCCTGGGTTCTTGAGGAAAAGAGTGGGCATAAGATAACTGTATCATCTCTGTAGGTTGGAATTGCATTAAAATCCTGGACACTTGCAGGGCTTTAGTGTGACTTAAGCAACTCCATCACAGTCAGATGAGGACACAGCTGCTCCTAGACATGCCCAAAGAACCTACTTCACATAGCTTGGAAGTGTAGACACCAGCTGACCCTCAGTACCTCCAGGTACAAGGCAGCATCTAACGAGAGGTTACGTTTACTTCATTTCTCTAAAAATTAGTGTCTCTTGTGCCTTACTGGTCACTTCATAAAACTTTGGATAATAATAAATATTTCTTTCATTATGTCAGAATAGATATTTTTAAAAGAAACTGTGAATGTAATGATCAGAACAGTTAGAAAATATTTTGATTTCTCTGCTAACAACTGCTTTGTATATTCTGTTCTTACCTTTGGGGAGATATTTTAAACTCGAATATTTATTTCAAATATTTTCAAATATTTTACTTATTCCCAGATTTTACATATCCTACATGTACCATTATTAGTGGGTTAAGTTGCATGATCTTGTAAAGTTTATGAATTCTATTGAACAAATATTGAAATTCACCTCACACAAATCCTACACTAGAAAACTACACCACTTACAGAATCACCCAAACTGAACACAAGAAAGAACAAGACCAAAGAAGCTCACTCAAACATTTGCAAGGTTATTGGAAGAAATTGAGGGGTTTGGGATTTTCCCCCCTTCTATCATTTGTACCTTGTATTTAGCTAAGCTGGTGGATAAGCGCAAATTGGGAGGACAGAATGAAATCTTTATCCTCAAAAAACTGAATATCCAGGTGTGCTTTTTTACTTAAGCAAGGTGCAAATACATATTTCTACTCTGGCACAAAGCTGCATAGATGACACCATCTTTTGTGACTCAAGAAAGCACTCCTGTATTTCATTTCCCTCTGCTCTCACAGCTAGAATAACCATTCTTCTTTTAATATCGCTAAAGTATATTACAGGTGATTGCTTTTCTCTGAAGAATTATGGATGCTGGAATATATTTGGGGTTAGGATTTTTTTCCCCTTGGTGATGCTCTGGTGTACCTCTACATTTGAGTAGAGGCTGAACCTTGCCTTACATTCACCATAGATGGTGATATGGTTCATGCTGATCTTTTGCTCCTGCAGGAGTTTTCCCATTGGTGAAAAAACAGCTTTCAAGGAAGGAGACTCCAAAACAGGCTCTGGCCATGGTACTATTTGTGGCCTCTGTGTCTGGGGAGAGTATTTCATCATTTTTCACACTGTGTTTTGCTTTACATCTTTGTGCATATTACAGTTTCAGCCCCCCAGGAGACATTCTGCAGAATCTGTTGCTTAGTAAAAGTAACCTTCATGGAAATTAGCTTGAACTTCAAAAGAACAAAACATCTTTCATTAGTCACAGGTTTTCAGTTAATGAATTCCTCTGAGAAAGTTGATTAGAAAAGCAAACTTTCCAGAATCAAGTGCCACCAATGTTGACCTAGGATGAATTACCCTCTTGAAAGTGTCATTTCTTTGTCCTCTTTAAATTATGTTTGACATAGTTTCTATCAGTAGTCAGGCTTACCTTGACAATGGCACTAATAAAATTAAGTTTCATGTAAGTGGAATCAGGATCTTACACAGAATACAGCCAGAAAAAGTTACTACAGTCATGTAGTCTGGCCTCCTGTGTAATATAAATCACATTAATTAATTAATGTGCTAACAAAAGCACTCCTCAAATTATCTCAATATAAAATACTTCCAGAAATTTTTTCTTGAAACCTGCTTTAGTTTTAAAAAAATCTCCTGTTGTGTGATAAACATGAGGTATTAAGGACCAGAAGGGCACCAGAATTGCTGCAGACTCCTATTGAGAGGGTCAGAGGTAGGGACCTACATCTGCTGCCCTGAGAGTGAAATCAGCCACCTCTGCGGCTGTGTCAGGTCGTCCAGGTGACAGAAAAGCAGCTGTTCAATAGAAATGCTTGGCAGGACTGACACCTTCCTGCTGAAGTCCTGGTTTCCATCCCCCACAGCACCTACCCGAAATCCTACATTTCCAGTTCATGTGGAGGAAGGCAGGGACCTAACAATAAAGAACTCATCTCTTTTAAAATGAGATGCATGGAAAAGGACTTATCCCTCAGCAGGATGGTTCAACACGTGCTGCTGAAGAGGCAAAGCGAGATCTGAGTGCCTCTCCCACCACTTACCTGGGAGGCACACCACAATGCAAGAGGTCACAAAACTTCATGGGGACAGAATGAGAGGAACAGGTATCAATGAGATGCTGGAGATGCTTGGTGATCAGGACATGCAAAGCTTCAGCTCCCACCAACATTTACAGGATTGCCCCTGCATTTTACATCAGGAAATGCAGGAGCAATCCTGTAAATACCCAAAGAAAATCTGAAATCCAGCAGGCAGTTAGGGCTGTCTTCAAGGATTCTGACTTGCCCAAATTAACAGGCTGCAAAGTCAGGTCCTCTCAAGAGAGTCTCTTGGCTTTGTTCTTAGTTAAATTTAGTCTTACAAATCTTCCATTGCTCCCTCTATCTAGTCTAACAAAATAGATATAAAAGCAGCTCAGCCTAGGCAGTGATGTCTTCTGGATTTCTACATTTGACATAACAGAAATGGAATAATTAACAGAACTTCAAAAACTCCTGCTAGAAGTCTGGGTAATCTTAGAAGTGACTTTATAAAGTCTTGGAACATGGCATGTCAAAGACCAATTAATTAAAGATACAAGGGCAATGCACTCTAGTTTAACAATACTAACTCGCGTTGTAGGTGTACTCACATGGAAGCAAAGTGCTCTAATTCCTTCTGAAAAATTGGACCAAACTGAGCCAAATTTAATTTTTCAGGAGAAAACCCACATCATGGTTAGACATGCAGGAATTCGCACCTCATCTAAAAAGAAGCACTAGAGGAAGTGAATCAAGTTCTACAATGCCCAATCTTTTTTTTACAGTGGAGTCATCACCAGAAATAAAAAAAATTGTTCAGGGCTTTTTTCATTCTGTTCCCCTCACTTCTTTTGGAAGGTAACCTTCCAGAGGAGCTCCTAAAATTTGAAAGCATTCACTCATCTCCACTGGCAGCAAAAGAGCCTCAAGTGATTGGTGGAGCTGTCTATGCTATAGATAGCTAAAATATCGGAGATGTATCTCATCATATACACCTACTTCTGCATATGTCCAGAAGTGCTGCAGCAGTGATGGCAGTAAGCCATGCCCATCCCAAACCAGAATTTACAAAACAGGCTTGACATTATCTATGCCACAGAGAAGATTCAGCCATAGGCGTTTTCAGAGCTCAATCAACAGCTTAGGCTGCAAAAAAAAGTCCATAAATGAAACAGAAAATCTTGGTAGACCACTCCCTTAACCTAATAATTCAGTAGTGAAAATATTAGGAAGATGTGGTTTGTTGTTCTCAGGATCGCAGGGGATTTTCAACAGTCTCTTCTCACCTCTTGAATTGGTGGATTATTACCTAATCTCAGTTAGGAACAGAAAGGGCACCCTCCCTCACCTCTGTAAAAGCTGTTTCATTTTTAAAGACTAATTAAATGCTCAGAAGGGAGACACCCAGGCTAGAGTAGTTACTGCACTGATGGAAAGAGCCTGGCTTCCACTGCTGCTCTCCCAACAGCCAAACTGTGAAACTACGTCATCATCAAACAGTGGCAGGAGCACATCCTCCCACTTTCTTCCCACACTCACCCTTTCTCTCCAGCCCAAGGAGTGTTAAGTGTAAAAGAGCTCACAGGAGGGACTGATGGTACCGTTCATCTCCTCTAGATCAGACACAGAACACAAGCTGATAAATGACAACTTCAACTCCCCTTCAGTGAGGAAGGGAAAGAAACCCAAGTCCAGGGAACCAAATTCAGAATTACTACCCTCACAGTTAAAGTGTCAATAAAGAAGAAAGAGATGATGGAAGAGATGTCATTTCATCTCTCTTCCTTTGAAAGGAATTAGTTTTACAGAAAAATGCAGCATTGACACCTGAAAGAACAGTGGGGCTCAAACTATAGCACTGAGATTTTCATATAGGCTTCAGTGGCTCCCTCTTGCCATCCTGGGTGTTCAGGCAAGACCCTCAGCCACCAAAAACTTCCCTCTGTCTTTGACATAGACCCTAAGCCCAGTACATCAAAGGAAGACAGTGTTAAATTTATTACAACTGTGATTACATCCCCTCTGGAGATCAGATTAACTGACTCTTGGAGGTGGAGGAACTGTCATTTATTTCACTAGACCTTCTCTTTCAAAAGACAGAGAACCGTTAGTTGAATTTCTACTCATGATGGCAAAAAGGCCTAATTTTATTTCAGGTCAACCACAGAGGTTTGGATTGCAGTAACCTATTGAAGGCAGAGCACCGATTAAATGAGGAATATATCTCATTATTGCTATGTTCTGTGCCCACACATTGGCAAAGCCGGTTATATAGACAGGGTAATAATATAAGCCAGGAACAAGTTCTAATTTGGTATTTATGAACACTGTGTTACTTATCAGTACTGTAATGATTTGGTATCAAGCTGCATTCACTATCACACAATAAGGCAGAACAACATAACCCAACTGTCTGTGCATAAATATCCATACATCAATTTTAAAAACAAACACTGTCTCTGTAAGGGGCACTTAAGGAGTCTCATTATAACTCACATTTTCCTCCACCACACAGTGCAGCCACTGACTTATGGCTGTTTTACCACTGACATTTGAGCAGAATTGGGGTTGTCTCCATGTATGCCATTTTGTTTTGAGAGCAAGCTGTAGGAAATTTTGTTATGCTGGAAGCTCACTGGCAGGTCGTGTGCCCAGAACACTCCTAGAGACACAGGTCAGCTCAGGGATTCTTATTCAGTCATGAATTGGCTGAAGATGGATGAAGCTCAGTTGCAGAAAGATGACGTAGAATAAAACTTCTAACACTACTGGGGATAAAACAAGGATCCTGCACTAGCACTAGAGGCAAACATAGGTGCTTCTATAACTCCTCTCCTATGATGGCACTAATGTTAAAACCAGAGGTGGTAAAACTCATCCTCAGCCTGTCATTAACAGTCCAACCCGAACTCAAGACAGCAAAGAGTGGCATGGGGTGAGAGGTTTGCTGCCTCCACAGCTTGCTCAGGGACCTCCACCTCCTCCTGCCACCACTGTACCTGCTGCAACAGTGATGCAGAAGAAGCTGCCTTGGGGGGGCACCAGAAGATGAGGGAGGAAAAACTGGCCATTGCAGAAGTATGGAGTCTCAGAATGAGACTGCATTCTGCACTCTGCAGCAGCTGAGCGCAGCCATTTTCAAGCAACCAGAAATATCTATTTCCCCCCTCAGGCACTCTTTAGGGACATGTCTTTATCACTTAGAGATATCACTCTAGCAGCATTTCTGCTAAATCATTGCCAAGCTGAAAGTTTTCCCCAAAACAGCCAAGATGCTGCACTTGTTTCACTCTACTACTATGGGGAATAATCCATCACATACAAACATACAGCACTTGAATCATAAAGGTCACTGTCTTGTGTTGATATGAATCATGCCCTGCAATACTACTGCCTGCTTTATTTATTGCACAGCAAGATGATCTTAATTACTTAGTGCAAGCTAAAAGGTAGGACACCCAGTTCAGGTAGCAATTTAGGAAAGTTACCTTCTTATTAGGCTGTCTGCTTGCTGGATACTATTCCAATTGTTCTAGGTATCTTGACATGTCTCTACCCCAGTGCCTCAGAAAAGAGCATTCTGCAAATGCTTTATACAATAAATATTTTGGCTTAAACATAAAACCACCTAAATCAAGCAATCCTGGTTATTTCATAGATAGATAAAACAAGTGTTTGAAACTGTGGAGGTGGGCATTAAATACAAGAAACAAGTGCACATGCAAACAAGAGAGTCAATTCTAAAGACTTTTGCTACATTTCTGGAGAATTTTTATGTTTATTTTCTCTTATTTGTTGTTGTTGTTTCTCAGGTATTTTCATGAGTGTATTATGTACAGAAAAGACAATGCCATTCTTCTTAACAGCTTGTTTTAAAACAATAATTCAAGGTTTCTCCACATCAGAAAATTNAAAAAAAAAAAATCAAACCAGTTTAAAGTAGTGGCTCCTAGAAAACTGGACTTAAGATATTCCTCACCATTCCAACCACAACAAACTTGTGCTCTGAATTTTTAGTTTTCACATTAAAAAAAAATTAAAATCTCTTTCAAGGAGAGCATTGTTGAATGATTTAAGAATTAAAAACCTCAAATGGTTTCAGAAAGATCACTGAAATCTTACAGTTATTTACACATATGCCCAAAATAAAATATGAAAGCATTAAGAATACTAGTGAAAAAAATAGTGACAGAAAGCAATGAGGCAAAACAATTTCCTTCTCTATATACAGAAATAATTTTACATAAGTAACAAGAAATGTCAAAAATACACAATTTTGAGTACAAAATAATCATTTCAGCAATAGATTTGTACAATTGAGAACTGTGTAAGCAGCATGCTTTGACTGAATGAATTAAACTGCAAAATACTTCAAAATACATTCATTTAAATCCTCCATACTAAAGATGTCTGAAAATAGAACATGGGGGAATACAGATTAGTAATGATTATCATCTCTGGAGAGGAAGAAAATTATAATTCCCCAGTAAAGTCAAGAAGTATCAGTCTGAGTTTTTAAAATCCTTGGTCTTGGTCAAGACCATTAAATTGCCTCAGGAGGCGTACTTCTGCCAATATGTATGTGTTTTAACATTACAAATCTCAGCGAGGTTGTGCAGGATTCTTGGCAGGATCACAGACAGCAAGACTGAGCAGTTCAGAGGTCTTCAGCTTGGTTCTAGGACTTCAGCTGTAATTATCAAGGCACTGCTCTCAAGACAGTACATATACACAACAGCTCAAATGATTCTGTAAACACATAATTACCCTGGGGATATTTCTACTCTACCTTTGTTTCTGTTTTTGAATACCCTTTTGTTCACTATATGCTTTGATCACCTCAAAAAAACCTAGTAAGTGTGAATACTGCATCATTATGGAAATCACCTCTGACTTTGGGCCACACAATATGGGCTTCTTTTCTCCAAGGATCAGTAGATGCAGCTTTGACCAGAAACCTTGTTACAGTCAGTGTAAACAAATGCTTAATTATCAAGACAAATTAACTGCCTTTGATGTTTGTAATTTATACTTCGCAGCCAGTACATATCAGAGATCACGAAAATCCCACAAAATGTTTTTCCCTCCTCCTTCAGAAATGTAATTTCACTAATATTCCTGTATTGCTCATCTTCTTTCCTTCTTGAATTACTGTGTTTTACAACATTCAAATCTCTTGCATCAAAGAGCTGGAAGACAGCAAAAAATACCTGTTCCTGCCATTTAGACAATGTACACTCTCACTCTGTTACATTAACTCTAAGCACAATTTTGCTGCTTTCAGAGATAAACATGTATGACAGCTTTGAAACAGAAAATCCATACTAACCAGGTCATAAACTTGTGCTGTCAATGTAAATGTAATTGAAAAATAAAAGCCTTACTGCAAAGACACACTAAACCACTCTGCTTTATAGTGGAACTCCTCTAGATCAGAAAAATCTATACTATCATCAGTAAAAGTGACAGCATGGGAAAGCATGGACATCGATAACATCACCGCTGCCAGGTGCCTTTACATGTAACCCAGTGTCAGCTGGTAGCTTTTTTTTTTAATTAAATTACTGAATTCAAAGTCTTTCCTTTTATACTCATAAAATTTAAATAATGACAACAGTTTGACCAATAGTTGTCAATAAGAAGAACACAGCTAACTTAAATTAGTTCTTTATTGAAGACATTTAAAAAAAACCTGGAGTGTGAATGTTTTGTCACCCTCAGGAAGCAAGCACTCCCTGGACACCCACATAGGACAAGGCATTTCCTTCACACACATGTGTACTGTGTGGATACATAGAAGTAGATAAAATTGCTATTATATTTGCTCCTCTGGTACAAGAGCAATGGAGACGTCCCCATGCTTTGGGGACTAAAAAACAGATGGAAGCAAGAGAAGCCTAAACCCCAGCTCTGGTTGTTTTTTATTGTACATCAAGCCTTCTGTTCTCAGTCACAGCCCAAAAAGCTGATTCTGCAGGCATTCTTCCCAGCCTCAGAGGAACTGGGGATATGGCTCCAAAGCCCAAACCTAAGTCTTAATTCTACCTGTCTCACAATAAATATTTATTTAGCTGATTGGAAAAAAAAGATCTGAGTTTGGTTTGCTATCATCAAGGAAAATCTTTGTCTTTCTGCTTTCCAGGAGGATACCAGCATAGCCTGACATTAATCAGAAAGGTAGTTTGGCATTTTAGGGAGAGAAGCTGATGCCTAATAAATGAGAACAGCGAGTAAACCCTTGAGGCAGCAGCCACTACACAGACAAAGAGGTAATGAAAAAAATCAATGTGAAGTAGTATCAGAGGGAAAAGGGGAATTTAACTTACATCCCCAGCAAACTCTGCTGGTTGACTGTTATAAGGGGTAATGGCTGAAAGTGAGTCGATTTATAAAAGATATAGAAGAAATTCTTCCATGTGAGAGTGGTGAAGCACTGGAACAGGTTTTCCAAAGAAACTGTGGATGTTCCATCCCTGTAAGAGTTCAAGGCCAAGTCGAATGGTGTCGGTGGTGGTTTTGGGGTCCCCATGAGATCCCCGAGACTGCCAAAGCAGCCCTCAGTGACAGGGCACGCTTCCAAGTCTTGTCCGGATAGAGTCTGGCTTGCAACTTGCCTTCAGACCAGCAGAGTGAAGAGATCAGAACATGAAGAGAGGCACAATTCCATAGTTTATTCTATGAAGGTATCCAGTCTAGCATATTCAACGGTTGGGGCTTTTATATCTTTTGGGGGTCTTACATTTTGCACCAATTACCAAGAGAATTCTAAATTCTAACCAATCCATGAAGGACTTTATGTTCAAAACTAGCCTATAGATACTAAAGGAGAATGAACCACTAATATTACAGAAAGATAACAGGGGGTCCACTAATGGGGATTTGAATTCCTTTTGGTATTCGTCATTAAGCAGGCAGTTTCTTATCTTTAGGGTATAGTTTTCCACGGGGCCTGTTCTAGGGACACAGAGAGGTTTTCTGCTTTGGGAATGTTTTCTGCTCCCTCCACCGAATGGGGATCTGAGTAGCCTGGTGGAAGGTGTCCCTGCCAATGGCAGAGGGATTGTAGCAGGATGGCATTTATGGTTCCCTCCAAACCAAGCCATTTTATGATTCTGGTTTTGATCCAATACTTAAACTGTAAAACAAGTCCAGGATTCTTCTTCTCCCTGTAATTACTATGTAGACTAAATCCTAACCTCAACTGTGGTTCATTTGCTATCTGTGTGCTGGTTTACCCCACGATTTCTAATCCTATCCCAACAAATGCCTGACAGCATGATTTCGGCAGTGTAGAGCATGCCTTGCCTTATATGAGCTCCAAGCAGAAACAACATTACACCAACACAGTATAAATTGCAGGCCCAAAAATCACTATTTCAGATAGGTTTTCAGGCATATCATCAGGTCTGGATAACTTGTAACAGCCCCAAGTAACAACTACAGTCACCCTTTATCCCGTAACAATTTTAACATGAACACTATTCTTCTAAACCATGTGTTAGCTTAAATCTCAGGTCATGGTATTTTTGTTGCTTTCTCTTTCATTCCTCTGTTTTCTCCTTCTAACTCTCCTGATAACTGGGCAGGTAATTTTGATCGATTGTTAGAAAACCAGAAAATCTATGACTCTACATGGAGCTATACCAACATAAATCACCCTCCTAGAGCTTACATGGGTCTTTCATTGAAATTCACCAATATAACAAATGATAAGAGAAATAATAATACACTTTCAATACAGAACAAAATATTCAAATGAACAAACTATATAGTAAATTTTGTAAAGTGCACAAAATATTAATGGAAATATTAAAAAAAGGTTTTTAATGTTACCATGAAAACTTCTGAAATATTGTTAAATTAGATAGAAATAATCTAATGAGACTTTTTGGCTCTAATATATGGGTAGACAGCAGCAACAGTTTTCAAAAAAAATTACACCAACGAAATACACTGTATCTTAGCAGCATAAAAAAAGTTCCTACAATTAGATAAAACTGCAGGCCTAGTAAGCATAAATCTGATAAGATGTTCCAAATATAGTTTTCATTAAAAGAATGGATTTCCATGGAATCCTAGAGGTAACATTTGTTATTCTGTTTACATTGTATTCGAGTAGTAAACCAAACTATAGCCAATCCCGCTCCCTCCCTTTATCTTCCCAAAATTGCACAGAGTACTGAAAACTTAATCAAGTTATAAGATATGGCCACACTGAAAAAGCCATATGAAACAAAACAAAATTCAGCCTAAAGCCTAAAAACAAATGACCCCAGCAAACAACAATCATTGTCAAAACCACTGCAGTTTCAAACTACCGACCGATGCTCCCCACACACGTAGATGGCACTGGGCCGGATGCGCCGCCTTGTGTGGCCAGGGAGCTGTGGCAAGAACTTGAAAAATCTGGGCATCAAGTCTAAGCATGCATCATGAAACTTCTTAATCCTCCAGTAGTAAATCAGCGGGTTCAGTGCAGACTTGAGGTAGCAGAGCCAAAGGAGCCAAGTGCTTATCTCAAAAAAGTTGTGCTTGTAGTAGAAGTGGCTGTTGAATGTGGCAATAAGGCTGTAAGTGGTGAATGGTGCCCAACAGACTATGAAGACAAGGAACAAAATCAAGATGGTTGTGAAGGCACGAGTTTTAAAGCTCATATCAATATTCATCTGAAAAGGTCTCTGTAAGCTCATGAGACCAAGTTTGCTGGCCTGGCTGAGACATATGCTATCAGGGTGGCTATGGATACGAACTGCATTGTGGCGGACGGTGTTGAGTATGCCCATAAAAGAATACAGCATTACCAGGAATGGAATAAAAAAAGAAATTAGCAAGATAATTATCACGTAGGCTCGGTAACCTGGGCTTGTAGAGTAGCCAAAAACACACTGAGGTGCTCTCGAGGGTATTTGCAGGTTAGGATTCCCTACTGATAACGGAAAAGCAACAACAAAGGATGCTGCCCAGGAAATCACAATAAGAATCTTTGCACGGTAGGGGTTCAGTTTATCTTGCCTCTGAACTATAATAAGAAATCGGTCAATACTAATAATAAGAAGAATGGCTACCCCCTCTATGACAAAAAGCCAGAAGAACATGGCAGAAACTCTGCAAAATATATCCCCAAAAATCCACTGAGTGGTAATGATTGTTATCAGAGCAAATGGCATGTTCAGCACTGCCAGCAGCAGGTCTGCAAAAGCCAGGCTTGCTAAGAGGATATTAATTGCAGATCGCATAGCTGCCTTCTGGTAGACCATCAGGCAGACAACAAAGTTTCCAAGGAAAGAAACCAATAGGATAAATATCATAGCAGCAGAAAGAATGATCTGGAGTGGCAAACTCAAGCTCCTGAAAACTTCTTGTGATGGCAGGATAGCTGTGGTGTTTACCAGGAAAGTACTTCTCTCAGTGGTGAGCACAGCACCTGAACTATATCTCAATGGCTGTGTTGTCCCACTATGAAGCAAGAACTGGGGAGTGGTAAAATTCGTATAGGCATTTTCATAAACAATGAAAGTAGCATTTGAGGTCCCAGAGTGGGCCAGCGTCAACATTGCTGAGAAAACCATTGCTTCAGGAAAAATGAAAACAGAACCAAAGGTCTTCAAGGCATTTCATCTTGTTCAGGCAGTATTTTGAACTGGTCATGTAACAATCAAAATTCAAGGTTTGAAAGCATCAAAGTTCTTAAGTTCATGTCAGTATTTCCACCTGAAAAAGAAGAAAGAAACGTAAATACACAAAGTAAAACTCTCTGAAACCAGTGGGAACCTAATGATTGGTCAGCTTACCTTAATGAGAACAGTATCCTTAATATACGTTTACACTTCAGGTTGACACAATTTACTTAAGCACCAGACATGGGAGTCTCGTAATATTTGGCCTTTCTCTCATAGGTCATATTCCCATAGTCTTTCTGGTACTGTACAATACTCTCAACTCACCACGCTTTTCTTCTACCATTACCAAGGCTGAGAACTTTTGTGTTTCAAAACAAACTTTACTGATTAAGAGCGAATAAATCAAACAAGTATTTTTATTTAAATGTCATAATTTTTGAACTAACTTCATTACTTTGTTTTGAAATTGCCTACAGGTGGAAACTTTAATAAAATTTCTAAATAGCTTAAATAGTATCAGTGTACTGCCCATTTGCCTGTTTGGTAAGCACTGAAAGCCTATTTATCCCAGTTATTGCACATAATATAGAATTCTTGGCTCCATGTCAGTCATCCACATCAAACATGTCAGGAAAAGCATGCAAAACATCCTAACCTGTTATTATGAAATAACTCATCCACAGGATAAAATAATTTCTCGATTTGTTTCATTAGGGGCTGACTCACATTATGGTGCAGGAAACCATCACTTCTTTGGTCACTATAACTCTTCTCCTGGCAGTAACCTTTCCAGCTTCCACTGGTCTGGGCATGTTTTTATTAGTTCATCTTGGTATCCTATATAATTTAACCGCGTGCACTTTCTTTTTCATTGTAAATCTAATCCTTAGACATCCTGCTGGACTCCCTCCCTTGTCATTATAGTAATAGAATGGTTTGGGCTGGAAGGGACTGTAAAGATCTTCTAATTCCGACCCTCCTGCTCTAGCAGCAACACTTTCCACTAGACCAGGTTGTTCAGAGCCCCATCCAATGTAGCCTTGAACACTTCCAGATATAGGACATCCACAACATCCGTGAGCAACCTGTACCAGTGCCTCAGCAATCTCACACTAAAGAATTTCTTCCTAATATCTAGTGTGAGTCCCTCATCCTTCAGCTTAAGACCACTGCCATGACCTTGTAGAAAGTCCCTCTCCAGCCCTCCTGCAGGCCCCCATAAGTACTGACACAATGCAACATTTCCTTTTATAGTTTACAAGCACTGTCTTGTTGCATTATTACTACTAGTACTGTATTGTTACATATATTTGTATGTACATATTCTTTACAAATAAAATGCAAAGGAGTTGAGAGCTCTCTCTTTTCAGTGCTAGCTCCTCCCCTCTGTCTTGGACTATTAAATTAAACACTCTCAGAGAACACTGGCATCTGATCAAGCTGGAAACCAGAAGGATTCTATGCCCTTTTCAAAAAACGACCGCTACAGCCAGAACATAAAGCGGGCTTAACCTCATTCATTCTGGATGACTGCAATAATCCCTTCTGGCTGTTTTCATGTTCATCATTAGAAAAGGGATAAAAGCATCTTCAGACGGCAATCTCTGTCCTCCATCTCTGCACACAATGACAAGCTTGTGCTACTAACACAAGCACCTTACGGTAGCACAAACCCTGCCCACAATATTTATGCAGGTTCTGTTTAGTATCAAATGTCAGGCAAAAATAAAGAAAGGAAAAAATGTTTCTTATGAACACAAGGACCACAGGCTTTGTGTAGGATAAAAACTTTACCCTTTGCTGGAAAAATCTTCACCAAGAAAGAAATTAACTTTAGAGCCGCTCTTTCACTCCCTTCCTCAACTGGCCAGGGGAGAAGTATTACAAAAGGCTTGTATGTTGAAGTAAGAACAGGGAGAGACCATCCACCTGTTACTATGACAGGCAAAACCTCAACTTGGGGAAATTAAGTTATTATCAATTAAATCACAGTAGCGTAATGAGAAAATAGAGCTAAATCTTAAAAATGCCTTCACTCCACCCCTCTCTTCTTCCTGAGTTTAAGGTTCTGCCTAATTATCTCTATCTCCTCCCCACCAGCAACACAGAGGGACAGGGAACAGGAGTTGCAGTCAATTCATCACGTTTTTTCTGCTGCTCCTTCCTCATCAAGGGAAAGACTCAAACTCTTCCTCTCCTCCAGTGTGGATTCCTCCCATGTGAGACAGTCCTCCATGAACTTCTCCAATACAAGTCCTTCCCACAGGCTGCAGTTTTTCTTGAACACTCATGTATGCGTCCCTTCCACTGACATTGGCTCTACTGGTCACAGAGGAAGCTTCTGGCAGCTTCTCACACAAGCCACCCCTGTAGCCTCCCTGCTACCAAAACCTTGTCACACAAACCCAATAGAGAGTCATAAAAATTCTACTTTCTGGAGGTCTTACTGCCTGAACGAGTTACAATTTTCTATTTTGTCCTATTGTTTTTAAAAGATTGCAAAACTCAGAAAAGTATATAAAGCTATCTACATTAATATTTTGCAAAAATGACCAATTCCATTGACTTTATTATAGATTTTTTTCTTTCCATTCTTTCCCTTTAAATTTTATTTTTACACTAACTCCATTAGAGAAAACCTCCATGTTAATTACATGCTAAAACATATATACTAGCCAAAGCTCTTCTTTCTTTTATCTATATAAACTTTTCCTCTACTAGTCTTTAACATTTTTTAGAATAGAATACGTAACCAACAGGAAAAAGGTTAACACAACTTTCCAGAATAAATAAGAAATATTTCAGCAATGAAGAAGAAAATCTCACCCAAAGTTCCACTGAGGTTTATGATTCCACAAGCTAAGAACACCATGAAGGAAAGGAAGCTGTAGCATTCTGCAGGGACTGCAAAAGAACATAAATTCAACAAATAATTCTGGACCTAAAATCTCGAAGCAAGAAAATTAGATCCCCAGGGTAGTATCTTTTAGAGCTGTGTAAGTAATAAGTCAGCAAAGGTAACTTCTGCATTTCTGACTGACTTTGTATGGGTCTTTCCACCAAAGTTCTAAAAGAAACTAATCTGCCATTAGATAAATGTAAAACCCTCCTACAGACAATAATCAGTTTCACATAGGAAACAAAAAAAGGAGCAGTTAGTTTTATAGAGAGAAGAGGTCACCAGAATGATCCTACAAATAAAATCTTTACTGGGGTTCAAGCTCTTTAATCTACAGAGGAGAAGAGGGAAATGCAAAACCATGACATTTGCTGATGATGAACACGAACTGTTTTTCAGGTCAATTTAATAAAAACAAAGGTCAACTATAAAAAGGTACAGAGGGCTCTCTCGAGAGTTAGTGGCAAGCTAACCGTCTACCCCATAAAATTCAGCACTAGAGATAACTTTTTTCAGTACAGGCATAGCTTTATCTGCATAGTAACAGATGCTAAACCAATATTTACCACCCAGAAGAAAAACAGATCTTCAAATTTTCATAGTCTGCTCTAGGAAAACATCAGCCATGTGTTCAGAATTGTTAGCAAACGAACTGAGAAGAAAACCAGGAGCCAGCTATATACACTATATATTTAGATACATCACCTGCTACAATATACATCTTTGGCATCTCTTTCAGTGCTATGTTCAGTTCTGCACCACTTGATCTCTATTAAAAAGCAACTCAAAAAAAAAGGGATCATAGAGGTCTACCAAGGTTTTAGTGACACAGGGAAAGTGAATGACTGCTGTCTCTCATAAGAATAGAAAAAGTCAAAGAAACCACAAAATGCCTCTGGAGATCATCTTCTCCAACCTCTCCAATCCCTCCGCTCAAGCAGTGCTGCTTAGTAGAGGGTCACAGTAGAGAAAAATTGTCTCCTGATACTCAGGGGGAATTTCCTGTTTCAGTTTCTGCCCACTGCCTCTATCACCTGGCACCACTCAAAAGATCTTACCTCTGTCCTCTTTGTATCCTCTTTTCAAGTATTTATATACATTGATAAAGACTGTGCTACCCTGCATTTCTCAAGTCAGTAGCACCCAGAATACAGCAAAGGACAAAGGACTCACAAACTATAGATTATTCCTAACAAACCCAAAAAAAGAAAGAAAAATAATCTCACACATGTTCTCCCACAATCCCAGCTCTCTATGCAAATAGCTACATCCCCTTTTGTGCATCTAACCTAGTAAGAGGACTGCAGGCTTTGGATTCCATGTTGCTCCTGTACTCCTTGCTTCCTGATGGCTGCCAGCAGTACCCTTCTCTGTGCTCTGTTTACCACTCTGAGTATGAAGTGTGTGCAGTGCATACAGAATCTGCATGCTCTGATTTGGATTTACACTTATCTAACCTGCAGACAATGCTCTTTCTTTGCTATCATCCTTCATGGAAGTGACTGA
Organism: Rhabdornis inornatus; assembly: GCA_013397075.1. Taxonomy (NCBI): domain Eukaryota; kingdom Metazoa; phylum Chordata; class Aves; order Passeriformes; family Rhabdornithidae; genus Rhabdornis; species Rhabdornis inornatus. Next base: position 1,928,737 of record VWZS01002158.1, on the reverse strand, counting down.
CCAATTCAGATAATAAACTCAAGAGCTTCCATTCTGTTGCCACCATACATAAATTTTTCTCCTTTTTTTCCTCGCTACTTAAAGGCCTTCTTCCATGAGCATGCACACGATTATTAAACATGTGCCTCCACCGTTCTTCCTACCCTTCCAACTTCTCCAAAATTACGTAAAGATAGAAATATAAGATGAAAGAAACCAATAAGATAATTTCACAGCAACAGCATTTCATTCCTCACTCGCTCTTTGAGAAAGGTAGATCCTGTAATTTCAAAGCCCCAGTCCTCGCTGAATGGTAATCACACAGCTTGTAAAAGACAACCATGCTTTGATAGTCTAAATGGGTACGTCTACTGATGGGCAGGTACTCAAGCAAGACGCAGATAGGTACCTTTTCGTCACAGCATTCTCACTTTTGGAACATGTACTCTCACAGATTCTTTTCAGATGCAAAAAAGCTTCATACAATCACTTTTTTCAATTTCAGTGCTGAAATCTACTGTGTATGCACATTTTCTCTCAGGCAAGGTTCTCACTTATATACAACTTTCTTTTTATGGAACATAATAGACACAATTATTTCAATGAAGTACATACTTAAAGCTAAATAACACACAAATTCCATTCATCAAGTATAATTATTGCTAGAACTATGGCGTCTGTTTTTAACAGCTTTAGAAGCTAAGAGGTTCCTGTTCAAAATTTGGATAGCATGCTCAACTGGAAATAAAAGATTATACGTTATATGCAAAGCTGACATCAGTCAAAGCCAGGAACTGCAAAAAAGACAAAAGAGGAAACATAACAGTGCCATAATAACAGTTAAGTTTAACACAGATCAGAACACACTATGAACAGCTGCCAAAATGTTCAATGACTTAATAAATTCGTCTGCTAAAAGCAAGCATGTATTGGCAACACTGACCAGCACCAAGATCCAGCATACAAAAATGATTCTTATTCAGAAACCTGACGGCAGCACTGCCTGGTACAGTGATCCTATTTCTTTGGGATACTTTAAGTGGTCCCGGAAGCTTCTGCATGCTTGATAGCTACTATCAATGGTTTTATTTTACAGGCAAACTTTGGTTAAAAATTATTTTTTGCAACATAAAAAACATTTGAAAAGCAAAATATTGTTAGGGGAAAAACAACAAAAAGAAGCATGAAGGACATGGGCTTATTTTGTTTTCAAAAGAATTTATGTGCCACAAGAAAATACTCAAGTACGTGCTCTCTGACACCACATTATTGTACAAAGCAGCCCAGGACATACATCCCTCTAAATACGAATCAAGCATTGTTTCCTATGCAATTAAGGAGAGGCACGAACATGTTACAATGGAACCCTTTCTGCTAACACCAGTGAAAAGAATGAGTCAGAGCACAAAGCAGCAGGGACAATGTTCTTACCCACCTAAAAGTAACCAGCTTTTCAATTTTAATACCTATTTACATATAACCTAAATTGAAACTAATCAACTACACTGCATGAGTAGATGACCCATAAAACTGTTCACAAGAGGCATTATTTTAATTTGGGAAATTGTTCTTTTTTCCACTCTATAATAAACACTGCTGTGGCAATTTTCACAGAAAAGTACTGTAGGAAACAGTCACCTCTGCTTTGGGTCATTTAATACAACTAATTGCCCTCTCGATGATATTTCCTTATAACCTTAATTCAGAGAGCCATTAACTGTCAAGAAATGTCAGTCATGGCAGTCATTATCACTACTGTAAACCACAAATATTCAAAATGTAAAAAATAATTCTATTTTCTTAGCTCTTGGGAAAAATCATGTTCTCAAATTACAGATCATGTGAAAGGACTTGGGCAGTTCTAGGTTCATTTCTAGCTCTGTCATATTTCCCCCGACTTCTAACTTTCCCACTAGTTCTATGGTTACATTAACCATAACCACGATGAAGAGCTGAGTGAGTACTGTAGTACCTTGAGCAACAGCAAACATTGAACATTATTGAAAACATACTGTTTTAATTCATATCCTCTGCCTAGTTATTAACATGCAACTAAGAAGTTGAAAGCTTCCTAAAAGATTGGATTCCTAAAATTTAAGCGGATCTTTGAATTATGCATGCAATCTCTATATGTCAGTGTAGCAAAAAAAAACCCAAAAAACTAACACACAAGACCCAAAGCATACCAATCCAGACAGGCTCCCATGAAGAGCAGGAATCATAAGTCATCTTGTGCTGTTTCATTCAGCTAATTATTGTCTTCCCAAATAACCTGCCAAAAAAAAAAAAGTGACATATTTACATACAAGGCAGGACAAGAGCAGAATAGCAAAGTTTTCCCTGTAATAAAACTTTATTTTTACTGGGAGAAGTAGAATGTGCTGTGTATCCTGACAGAAGGCAAATTGCATGCCTCCTTTCTGGCAGAAGGTATAGAAAGTACTAAGGTATCAAAGTTTCATCAAACCAGAGACCCTCAGCTACACACCTGTGGATCATAGGAATCTCACCATTTCATACCAGCATCTGTCAGGGCTGGAGTAACACATCTTTTCAGGTCTCATTCAGCTATGTTTATTTCACTTGTAGACAAGCACACAGCAGCCAGCTGCCATAAGTCTTACTAGATGTATCAAAATAAATTCTTACCCTTAACCATCAGGATCCTGATCTTTATATCCCTGAAGATGCTCAAAACAATAACATTTAAATCTACTACTGAGCATCATAAAGAAGGAAAACAAGTTTTCCCCAAACAGCAAAGATAACAGGATTGGGAAAACAAAGTACAAGAAAACAGGTCTAGAGAGGAAGAATAAACCATTAAGTTTCAATGCACGACCTCAGCACTTCCTTTACATGTGCTTGTACCAATCAATCATCATCACACAGCTAATATACCTCAGATAGCTAAACTATTTCTGCAAACTGGGCCTAACATAGTTAAAAAGCTGCATATTGTCATGAGTTCATGACAGAATCAGTTATCAGATATCATCAGTTCTTAACTGAGAATGTCAATTTTCAAGGTGGCTTCACCTTATACTCTTAGAAGGGAGCCATAAAATTTCAGTGTGCCTTGAAAAGCGAGTTTATGTCACACCAACAGTTTTAAGTGACCTAATTAATTTATAAATATTGTTTATACATATATGTATATATACACATATATATACAAAGAGGACAAATATATGAGACACTTTACATGCATGTTTTTAAAAGGCTACATAACTTAATTTCTGCAAGAATAAGCTTTAAGAACATCTCTAAGTCACCTCCACACTGGAACAAAAGATATCAGAATCTTTCAGGAACAGGTTTCTAAATAAATGATGCACACAGGGGCTGAAGGACAAACCAGCCAAAGAGTTTACAATGGCCTTCAGCAAGGGAAGCAATAACAACAAGCTGAACTCCAGACTGCCCATAATGTACTGACCCCTCTGATCATTCAGTGCTGAGTTTCTGTAGCTGCAGCCAACTCAACACAGACTTCAAAGACCCAAAACATAAGGCTTGATTTGCCATACTGGAGTCTGCTGAGACATCTGCCTTCTGCAGAACACATTATCTAGCCACAAGGGAAGCTGGTGTCTGAAAGATTTTTCTGATAATCTATTAATACAAGTTGTTTTCCATGAGCACAAGAATTCAGTCTTCACATTTATTCCACAGAAAAAAGAGGAACCTATGTATAAAAGAGATAAAACGTAGCCATTGGATTATTACAGACCTTCTCCATTTGGTTTGTTCCCTCTTTAGTGAGGTAATATAAACTGGTAATCTTCCCTCTTCTGCTTTCTCAAGTGCCAAAGAAATGAATACATTTGCAGGAGCCTGGACAAGATTAAATACCTCAATAACCTGTAAGATCTTCCCGCCAGACAAGCAAATCCTCTGACACAAGAGCCATTTCCAATCTCTACTTACATGATCATAGAAAATATTCCCAACTCTCACTAAAATAAAATCTTTAAAATCAATTTACACAAGCATCTGAAACATCACAATGAACTAGGAAATTCTTTCACTTCAAGCCTCCAAGAAGGAAAAAAACAGAAGTACTTTTTCAAAGTAAATCTGGAAAATTTTATTAAATTGGAGTACCTTGCAGAGCTTGCTGGGCAAGATTGCTTTGGGTAGTTTTCTGCTGACAGTTAAGGGTTAACACTGTTTCATAATTAAATTATTTTTTTGCCACTCCATTATAAATGATTAGTCAGACTTTTTTCTAAGAACAGAGAGGAAAAGCTTCGTAACCCTGCAAGGAATTTGAATGCAAGGACTCCTGATCTGGCAAGGAGCTCTACTTGTGATATTACAACCTTGGTAATATTAGTGTTTAGATCTGGCAGAGCTACTGATAGGATAGTCCTGACCTTTTCCTCCTTCATTCACTTATTCCTGAACCCAGCTTCCCAATCCCAAAGCAGAAGGAACAGACTGGACTAAAACAGAGTCTAGCAAGCAAATTCAAAAGCTTCACATTTTTGGCCTGAAGCTATAAGATGCTGGGGAACACAGAAGAAGGCTTAAGATGTAGATTTCGCTTCTACATACTAAGAGGTATTTTAACTCAAGACAGTCTGTCCTGTGCCACAAGCAAGAATGCTGCAAAACCCGTACTTACTGAGGAAAATTTGCATCTTACTTTGATTCCCCAAACCAGGAGCTGTCATTTCCAAAGAACTGAAATAGTGGAACGAAAAATCACAGAGACCTTAAACATAATTAAACTGAAAGGTGTTTTCCACAAGTATTCAGATTACATTAAAGACTTAGCAAGAGCCTAGAGAAGATCAGAAATATTATGAAATTGCATTTCAAATGAGTCGTAATTTTGCGATGTACTTTATTGACAATTCTCTGCATCTCCTCATGCCTAGTCTATAGCCATATTTTATCAAGCTTTCCTAACATTTTCTTGGGATACTAAGTCGAACCACAGGCAACAATGAAGTGAAATACTGAAAGCTTACATCCTTCACAAAAGAGTCAGTCCATCAGAAGATAATAAGCAAGCAAAAAAGTCTGCTTCAAGTCAGAAAGCTTTAAGAGAGTTGTCCTGAGGTTATTTTGGCTTTTCAACTACAGAAACTTCTCCACTATATTCTCTGAATGAAAGACTGAGCTCTGTGAAAATGTTCCACTTTCATACACCTTAAGGTAAAGATCTAAAGGTTCCTTGCATTACATCATTCTTACTTCCTCTGTAGCGACCTAGTATACCCAATATGCACTATTGCATTGCCTTCTGCTAAAAACAAGCAAAGACGATTTTTTTGTCTGTAGTTTGGACAATAGCTGTTAGCACACTGTCTTCTTTTGTAAGCAAGTGCTTACAAAATTCATTTTATAAATATGGTAATGCCAGCAGCAGCACTGTGCACTGGTGGAATATAAGCTGTCTCTCCCTCAGAAACATGCCTATTTCTTAAAACAAAATTTATTTTATCAAAAATTCATCTCTTTACAAAAAGATGCAGGGATAGTAGTGAAAAAGTGATTAGAATGACCAGATGTGTACACTCTTTGCACTGTGCTGCCCACAGGTTCCTGGTATTTGATTTAGCTCCCAGAGAAAAGCGATCAGACCTGATGCTGTTCTTCCCTCAGGGATTCAGGTCATGCTAGAGCCAAGTTCTGTGCCTGCCCAGGAGTCTTGCTGCTGCAATACAGGTGTTATGGATCTCACTTCTTGGCACTTGGCTCACACGGAAGAGGTGCTGGTAGCAAGTCAAATGAGGCGACCCCTGCTCACAGCTTCCCGCTCTGAGAGTACTCAAAGCCCACAATGGTAAGATTTAGCTGTGAACTAAGCAAAGATTTACTTTATATGCCTACTTATAATTTAAGCTTTCTTCTCATACACATACACATGTGTACATGTGCATATATTTCCAACACCTATTATCATCTCTCTTCAACCACAAACATAAAATGCTTAATACAAAAAAAAAATCTAACTTGTAAAGTTCCTTTGATTTTTTTCCCCCCATACTTTGCTTTTAGTCTAAATTAGTCTATTAAAATGAGCTACATGTTACTATTGTAACTTATTTTTCTTAATATAGAAACAGAGAATAAACAAACTATAGAATTCTTGATAGTTATCTGTGTCATCAAATTGATTTGATAGCTTCAAAATTATTTTTGGGTCATGCTAGCCAACTGGAATAAAACTTTTAAGACAGCAACCATTTTGGAGACACAATCCTAGTCAGAAATCTATTCACACTAGAGATTAAAAGACAGTTAAATTAAGAGTTCCCATCTGGACAAGTCTCAGGGCAGGATGACGTATACCAGATATTCAGACCCTATGCAATACAGGCACTAACAATTTCTGTACAGACCCAACAAGCAGGGCTCATAACATGCATCCCAAAGAGATAAAAAAAATTGATTACATTTGCAAGCCAAAAACGTTTAAATGAGCTAGTCTGATGATTTTTAAAGCACACTTTTTTTCATATAATACAAGAGATCAGTACTTCAACTTTTTCCTGGGCTTTTAAATTATAAAAATGCAAAGCAAACAAATATGTGCATCAACTGAAGAATTCAAATCCTTTTTAGGAACACTTTTTTTAAAGTACCTTATAATTCCTTGTTACAAATAAATTAACAGCTAATCAAAGGGATTTTTGTATACTCATTAGTTCTGTGCTACTTGAGACCTTTCAAACAAACAGAAGACCAAATCAAATGCCTTCCACAGATAGTTACAGCAGTTCTGGGTTCAAGAACTTTGTATTTAAGAACCGTTTCTTTCCATGGAAAAGCTCCTTCAGTAATAAATTAGGGATTTTCACACTATTTTTAAAAAGTAGAGAAATAAAAAGCCAAAAATCTGCAAAAACACTTACCCCCAAAAAGAACAACAAACCAACCAACCAAAAAAAACTCACTGAAAAATAAAAACATCCCAAATCCCTCAAACCTACAAAGAGAAGTATTACCTTACCAGAAAGGTGCAATCCATTATTCCCTGTTGTCTTCCACTTTCATAGCTAAAGATCATATTTCCCTACTCAACCAAAGGTTGTTTAAGTATGCTCAACTAATGAATTTTGCAAATAATAACAATAAATACTGTTTCTTCAGTTATGGAGAAGTTTATTTTGTCTCTATTTAGATATGAAATTGAACCTGAGAAAACACTGTATGAAATTTATCATCCTGCACCCAGAATAACTTTAAATAGCATAAATGTAACATATAACTTCTAATTCAATTAGAACTGTTCAGTAACAGCTGAAAAATTCAGACCAGGGGACTTGTAACAATCTTTTAAAACACTGAAACACACAGAAGTTAGAAACAACTCAAAGTTATGGGCATGATTTATAAGAAAACAAGTGCAATGACATCTGCCACAAGATCAGAAAATTAAACCCTTGCCTCTATGCTCTCTATAAATCTCTTTATAGAGACCAATGATAACGCTGAAATTAACATTATTCAGCATAAGACATCAAAAACCAACACACAAAAAAATCAGAAGTTAAGCTTCTCTGGTATTTCCAGCTCAGGAGAAAATCAGAAAAAAGTTCTTTTAAAGACCCAGTTTTTTCATGGGTCCTACTGCTCCTTCCACCACACAATGAGCACAGAGCGACTTATAGGTAAGATTCAAGGCATCAGAAGCAACCAGGCACCAGGACAATTAACCTTGCTCAGTTCCAAAGCCCCTCTCCAAAGGGGTGATTATAGAGGAAAAGTCATGTTTTACATGCCATGAAGTTCTAGTCTGTGCCTAGCTACTGTTCCAGTGAAAAGACGGTGGCAGATCCTGATCTGTATGCAAACCGACAGCAGTCATATAAATACGATAAATCCAGTAATTTGACAATCATGGAGGGAAAAGTTGTAGTGCCTTAATGCTATCTCCACAAAGACCTCTGTTGCCTACCTGGCAGAAAAGACCAGAAACAGTTCTCTCAAACATACTCTAAGTTACAGTTCAAATGCTGCATGTTGAGAAGGTTTAACACTGCTGGAACAATGACACATTTTCCAGAATGTGTTTTACTGGAAACAGTTTAATTTCAATTTACAACACATAGAATGGAAACTCTACCAACCACCTGTACATATCTGAAAGCCTTCCGTAGCTTTCCACTTCATATTTAGCTTACAAACTATCTTTGCTTGGCAAGTTCTCACCGTTTTCAGTCTTACGAAGAACTCTCCAGACCTTTTTGTTACAGAAGTAGCTAAGGCAAGTTTCTGAGGCTCCACAGACTGAAACATCACCTGTCCTCCTCCCAGTCCACCTTATCAACAGGAGAGGTTGTTATCTGTCCTGCAGGCTCAGCTTACTTAAGTCTTTATCCCAATTAGCTGCATGCTTAACTAGAATGTCTAAGGTATGCTTGCCCTTTTCACTGGTAAGGAAAAAACCCCAAAACACCACCTCTGCTGTACCAGTCATTAACCCTGGTCTGGAAACCTGCTAGGAAGAAAGAGCCAGGAATCTTCTTGGGCAGAGCAAGTGCCAAAACCCCAATTCAATTCCTTTGTTCTGAGCAACTTCATGTACATATATCAAATAGCTATAATATAGATGTTTATACATTAAGTTCAAAACCTGTAACTTCACCAGGCCTGTAGAAGCTCTGTTCTTTCCCAAGTACTCTGAAGCAACTCAGCTCACCTCCTCATATCAGTTTTTCAGTCAGACCATACTGCTGCCAAGTCTTTACACACTGTTACCTATCCACTCGTCAGTAGTTTGAATGATTATTTAAGAACCTGTTTCTCTGTACAGCTTCTGTCCATTTTCTAATTTCCACAGCAATTTTTTGTTCAGTGACCCACATGCCAGGTAGTTTGAGTGGGAAGTTAAGGTACCTTCTGTAAATACTAATAAAGCAATGAAAATTAACGAACCATAAAATACAGGAAATTAACTTCTCATCACATCATCTAGCTACCCACCTAAATGAGTTTAAAATATCAGCTTCAAGCAGTCTGATATTCTAGGGACACCCAGTTGCCACCTCATTTATAGTCTGTTTCCTTAGCAACACTATAATCCATCTGGCTGCAAAAAGCTAAATTCTCAAACCATATCCTCCTGTACACCGGAAATAAGCTCAAAACCATTTATATTTTAAACAGACATGGTGATTACAGAGCATATAAATGAATCTGAAAAGGCAATAATGTCCTTAAAACACACATGCAAATTCTCACTGCTCTAGTTTGAAAAGCCAGTTCCCATACCAAGAATATCTTCCACCAAGAGTTTCAGAAACGAAAATACTTCATCTTTGTTTCACCATGTCCAGCTGAAGAGGCCTTAAGAATTGCACCTAGTCAATCAGTTCTCTAAGACTTTTCAAAGAGAAGTAATTTGCAACATCTAGGATGCAATGCTGCTAATGGTGGCCAAAAATACCCTGATGAAAGTTGATCACATTACAGAGTAGAGCCACTTGTTTTAGAAGTACTTACTCTTCAACTTTTTGCATCTAAAACTATAAACATAATCTATACAAACTAAACTAAAAATCCAATCAGTAACTTTAAACATTAAGAGTGTAAAAATAACAGATTCCAAATATTCAGGAAATCCAAGTGAAGTACTGGAGGGTAACACAATTTCCCAATGAAACTGGGTAACATCAGACCTTCTACCACCAGGATGAATGGATACAATTTTAAATCACAGAATGCGTCTTAAACATACCTCATGTTGCATGAATTTGGCAATTTCAACCTTGCAAAGGATATTCTACATATCTAGTTATGTCGACTAGAACCACCACTGCCTGTATCTCAAAAGCTCATCAACAGCAAGCCAGTCTTTAATCCACAGAGTACCTCTGGTATGCAGTGAACCATTTCAGTTCTGCATAACTTTGCATGACTCAGCTGTACGGTGGTAGCACACAAGTCCACATTACCTGACCTCCAGACAGCAGCGAAGAGAGATTTGAGCAGGCTGAGCATTGAACTGGGTAGGCCTTTTGGCAATGTCTGGCAAAACTGCTAAGTGCTTATCAATAGAAAGCTCCAACCTCTGACCTTAGAGAAGTCTGTTTCCTCACCAGCATCTGGTTTCACACACACCATCTCCCTCCTCCCCTTCTTCCTACTAGGGCTGAGACTGACCTCACCTAATTTCAACACAGCTTTGAGGTAACCACATAAGCTTACTCAGGAGTCAGACAGATCATGCATTTCTGGAAAGTGAATTCACCTAAATCATTTCACGTATTTATTTTATTTCTCTTGTTTTGTAACAGTACTGTATATGAACACCTCTGAGTACCTATAATGGTCTGCAAACGTCTGCCTGAAAATCTGACTCATGCTTCTATGTAAGAGCAACATAATGCTTAATAGGTACATTCTGAAATTCTGTAGTTTCAGCAAACTACAGAAATTGCCCTGTCAACAGCTGACACCGGCCTCCTCAAGGAGTGATTCACCAGGGCCTCCCTTCCTGGAGTTAAGATGCTGGGATCCTCAGTGTGCTCTGGAGTTTGCCAGGATCCCACAAACACTGTGCCAGAATCAAGATAACCCATCTTTTCCATCATTTCAGAAGTGTAAAATCTTGGAAGACCACCAAAGAGACTCTAACCCAATGTCTAATTCACACTCATTTATATTGGCATCAAGAAACAAAGAATCTGATTATTTTTCAAATAGCTACATATCCAAGAACACGGAGAAAGACTTTGCAAACAGTGCAAAAAACCAGAGAGATTATTCCAGGGCTATTTTATTTTCAGCCTTGCTGATAATAGCTTGAAGTATATCATCATATTGGCAGTGTACCATGAAGATGCTTTTTCAAGTCTATAATTTGTGGTGGCCTTGAAAACACGTATTTAATCCAGTTCATTTGGATCTAACAGTTTAACATCATAAGTGCTATTACCTGAGATTTCATGCTTTGATTTGATATCTCCAGAAAAGATGAATGCAGTCAGAAATTGCCTTCTTATCAAAATGAAGGCAATGGGGAGGGAAAACACTCCCTACTTCAGTCAGCAAATGCACTCAACCACATCCCTATCGTCATAATAAATGCAATGGAAATTTCTGATGGCAGATGGAGATGCCCCAATATCAGTACCGCATAGTATAACTTCTTATTATAAATACTCTCAACATGCCTTTATGAGTCATTATTAAATATTGCCAAATTTATTTTAAATGTCACCTCCTTATCATAAGCGACACACTTGGAGCTTGAGCAGACATGCTGAATGAATTCAGTCATGTAAAGGATAGAATTAGCTTTTCTCAGCTCTACCAACTCACGAACACTTCAAACCAGAAATAAGGCATGTGGTGGGAGGCCCCATTGCAATTCAGCTGATTTTGCTTCAAAATAAAGAGGTAGTTCCAGGCCACATGATTTTCCCAGAGTACTCAAGCATATGAGGGTCTGGGGTACTAGTGGGCATGCGTGCACTGTAGAGAGAATGGAAGCACAAATATAGCACACACATTTCTTCTACATTTCATAGTGTGTCTTTGGCTAGATGTAGGAAGTTTGGATTTTTGTTTGGAGATCTACTCTAGTTTTTAAAGTCATTTTGGTAATACAGTGAAGCACAAGAAATTTGGATATGAATTTTAAATCATTATATACACTTTGGAGTTTAAAAATGCAAAAGCATATGCACATATAGTTAGTAATATCAAAATATCATGTACATATTATCTTCAGTGCTTTTAAACACATCCACAAGTCTCATGTAAGACTCAAGAAAATGGTCTAGAGAAAATTCAGAAGTGACAACTGACAGGAGTCAAAATCAAAATTATCAAGTACTAAAAGGCTTGTTGGAGTATTATCTACTGAAAATAAGAACTTTATCAAGATATATAATGTATTTTCAAATTACATTTCAAGTCTTTGACAAAAAGAAAGTAATCTCTATTTTTCACAAGACATCAGTCTCTATCATTATACAAAATTAACTTTGTGCAATCCTTTGAAAGGATTAGTAGCAATAACCACTTCTAAGTAGTATCAGGTTTTGAAGTTCTAAGACAGCTTTAGAAAGGATTATTATTTCACAATTTGCATTAAAAATACATGCTTTTTCCTCTGCTTTGTTGCACAGTTTTCCCCTTGTGCTCAAAACAATCAAAACTAAACACCTCTTGTTTGTGAAATTTTCCACCCTCGCCCCATCACTTTTCTGCCTTTTTAAAAGGGAAGATAACTTGCACTAGACAGTAGGGTAATGAAGATAATTTAACTTTTCCTGAAGAACTGAGATACAGAGATGAACATCACCGCAAAAGAAATACACATTGAAGTTAATTATTAAGCATACAGAATAGGCTGCAAGTAAGACATGTGATCATATATTAAGCAATGACAAGAAAATAAAATACTGGAAAGGTGCTCACTAAGGATTAACCTTGCCTCAACACAGCTGTCCTGAAAGCTGGATAGAAAGGCTAAGAGCCATTGAGACTCTAATGACATAAAGCAGAGAGACACTGAGCAAATAATACAGCCATAGGTAGAATAAACTACTTTCTCAACAGGCTTATTTTTCTCCCCACTGACTGTGCCTGAAAGGCTAGTTGAGACTGCCTCAATGTCAGTATAGTACTCTGCAGATCATTTCTAACAGAGCCCTCAAAAGTACCCTGTAGTCAGTGGGTTTAAATTTGCTATGCAGGGCATCCATACACCTAACAAGGTGGAAAGAAAAAATCACAGGATGACATAGCTGGCTTTCAGAAGTTCAGCCTGAAGACTTGGATTCACCTCCTAAACCATCAGCATCTATTTACTACACACAACGAGGCAGTCACCTGATGAAAAATACAATGCATGATTATGTGTGAGAAAGGAGAAATTTCAAATATCTAATCTGTTTCAAAAAGCAAGGCTAGACAAAGACTTTTATTTTGCCCCCATAAACAAATAAGTAATCCAACTGACTTGACCAGCCTGTTACTGAATAAAGTGTGCAACCATGGCTGGAACAGAATTGTTTCTTATGTACTTGGCAAAAGTTATCTATATTCCTAACAGAAAGTGTGCTATTAAGCATTAGAAAAATATCTGTTGCTTTTAAGAGCACAAGAGCCTCATTATTCTTGGAGGTTCACAGCAAAGGACCAAGACAATTGACACAAGCTACAATACAGTAACTTCAATTAGGCCTTAGGGAAAAAACTTCACCGTGACAGTGGTCAAACACTGGAACAAGTTACTCACACCAGCTGCATAATTTCCATCCTTTGTCATATTCAAAACACAAGTGGACATGACTCCGAGCAACCTCATCTAACTTTCAATCAGACTCAGGTCTGAGCAGAGTGGTGGCCTACATGACCTCCGGAGGTCTCTTCCAATACCAATTATTGTGTAGTTCTGTGCCCCAGCCTCAGTTCACCTAGCTTATACCAGCGATTACTTCCTCACTACAGCCTGCAAAATCCAAGCACTGGATCTGAAAGCCAGTTTCCCCTTTGCTAGTCTAAATTTGATCTGCTTGGCCAGCTGACCTGACCCATGCAACTATAGGGCTGCACACTAGATTAGGACAAAACAGTCACACTGGGCAAATGTGAAAAGCAACTACAAATTATTTATTAAATCAACAAATAAAAGGATGTGGCAGAAAAATGTAGAAAGCAGCAGGGCAATAAGATAGCCCAGAAAGAAACAGGTTAGTAGAATATTGCAGGAAAAGCTACAGTAAAGTCACCAGACAGCATCACCCTGTAGCCAACAGAACAGGAACTGTACATCAAAGCTTCAAGTCAGTCGTATTATAGTACATAAAAACTAGGAGGTAATGTGCGTGTGTGAAATAACAGATGTATAAAGGCTGCTATCTCTCTTCATTGTCAATCCACCTATGGGTCACGACCTACCACTATACTTTAGACAGTTACAGCCTGAGCTGGCATTTAGAGGTTCTCACTCTGCTAACGACAACAGAAATTACCAAAGATATCCCCGAAAAAAAATACACTTTTGCTTCTATTTCTTTTAGGGGTAAAAGAAAAAACAAAAAAAAACACTGAGAAAATTATACACCCAAGAACTATGTTAAAAAAATTAAGGTTCGAAAGTCAAGCTCTGAAGGTTTAAAAAGTAACAGTTAAACTCTGTGACTTCAATTAAACCATGGGACACAGGCTTTAGCTACTTTAGCTACGTCACTAAATACAACTTTTCCACACAGAATCCATCTTCTTTCAGAATGTGCATTGTTCACCAAGATGAACAAGCTTTCAAAACCCTGCTTTTTCCGCATATTTTACGTCACGATGTCACATTTAATCAACATGATTGAAGCCTTGCTTTAGTAACTACAAGGAAGAGAAAATCCAGGAGAGATGCAAAAGTCATCATAACCAGTCACTAATTCTGGTTGCCTTATTTGAGATGAAAAGCGTTCTGAAAAAAATTGGGTCCTAGATAGTGTAAGGCACAGTTCCCACAGGCCACATCATCACTACTTCAAAGCTCTAAATTTCCAAACTCTTCTGCGCTTATGTGGCCTTTATAATACTCTTTTAAACACAGCTTGTGTATAATAAACATCTAGATTGAGGTAAATTAGGTTACAGTTATGCACGAGATTTCTCAAAGTGCGGTTCAAACCAGTGGGACTCCTTAGATACCTCCAACACATGTTTAAGTGTAAATACACCTTACAGAACCAGTGCTTTTACACAGGCAGGGATAAAAAAAAAGATAGCTCAGCTTTCCCCTAAATGACACACAGAAATTGCTCAATATTAATAATCGTATTTTATAAGGTTTCATTCTAATGAAATCAACAGGAATTTCACTGTGCCAAGCTGCCTATTTGGGAAAGTACTTTAGAACATTAACCCAGTCCCATCACATACTTCAGGTTTATGTATCTAAGTATTATCCTCAACTGGAAATGAGATGGTTAAGCAATTTTCCCATTCAAGGTCAAACTGTGCTACTAGCTAGGCTAGCAAAATAAAGATTGCCAGCAAATCACTGAAATAAAAAGTACACCATTCTATTAAAGTATTTTATATGTCTGTGAGAGGCAGCGCAACCTGACAATTTTCAATCTGAAACTACTTCTGGGTACCACAAGTAGAATTTCTTAGATGATACTTACACTTCCTCTTGCCTCACCTAATTTTTAACAACTAAGTCTGACATCCTTTGGAGCATTAAAAAAGACCAAAAAAAAACCAAACCCAACCTGCTAATTGCAACAAAAATAATTATGGAAGTTGTAGCTGCAGGCCATGGACCTTTAGATCTAGCCACCAGGACTGCTTAGGGACATGCATTGCCCTGGGAGCACATTCCCAGACAACCAGAAAAAGTCAGGTAAGTCTCTTCCTGATCCTCTTTACCTCTCCTTTACGGACAAGTGGGAAAACCACCAAGCCTTCACATACTTCCCCTTCACCCACATGCACAAGCAGAGAAAAAAGGAAGAAAAGAGCCCAGGCACTTCTAAGCAGCTGAGTATGAAAAGCAGCAATTTATAGTGCCTAAGATCCTCAATGCAGGGAAATTAGATCACTATGATTGAATACAGAGTTAAGGGAGGCTACGTACAGATAGTCTACCTGTTATGTAGTCTAAGTCCACACCAGTAAACCAAGCAACACCAGGAATCATTCCCTGGAAATGGAATTCACTGTCACACAGATCACTGAGCTGCCACACATCAGCACAGCATCCTTCTAACACAGGCCAGCTACAGGTCTCTCATGCAAATTTCCTGTTCTGGAAGGCAAGAGAGTTAAACAGCATTGACAAAGGCTAACCCACAGCACTCGCTTCAGAACCAGAAAATGGTCTTGGGTCAATTTCATTAACCGCAGAGTAACAATCACAGCCTCTCCAAGCTTTATCTGCTATTGCTCCTAGAGGAATATTTTAAAAGTGGCAAATGCAATGATGAAGCACACAAGCATTGCCTGATCAGCAGCACCTGACAAAAGTCACCCACGCATTGTAGCGCACAAGAAGAAAATTAGAAACTCGTAGAGCTCATCTTGCCTTCTTCCTGTTTCCTCTGAGTAGGCAGACACTGCATATGAACTACTAATTTCCAGGGTCTCATTTATCTTTTCACTTAAAAAAAAAAGATTTATACATTTAGAATACATTCTTACAGTAAGGCTACTCTCTAACAAAGGAGTAAGGTAGAATAGCTAATAGAATGTACTTCAGAGTGTTGATCATTTAGCAGTAGATATTTCAAAGGGAAGTTATTCAGAAATTATTTTTCTTCTAATTACTAGTCATTACCAAATTTGCTTCTGTAGGCTAAGAATGTAATTACCAGTGGGTCTATATTGTTATGCTGGAGCTACAGCAACGTTGGTAAATACATTTTCACAACAGGTAACTGTGCAAAAACAACAAAAAAACCATATTTGACAACTGACAATATGCAGCTATTCTGTGTTACCGATCTTGAAACAAATCTCTCTGACATTTCTTTACATTTGCAGTAAATTTGAAATGATCTATTTAGAACTGCCCTTTTCACAATCTGATGCCTCTGACGCCTTTGCTTTAATGTTAGAATGTGCAATATGTACCACAGAAAATGCATTATGTAAAACCCATTTGTCACTGCTTAAGCATTCATTATCCATTTAAGTAAGGAAAATTTTGTTTAACAACCTTCTTGGGCACGGATCTAACTTTCCAGCCATGCCTAGCTCTAACCACTGAAAATTCCTATGTTACCTGTATCTTTCTGTAAACGAGCTATTTCCTTGGAAAAGTGTTTTTGTTAATTTACACGAAAAACTTTATCATATGCTTTGTTATATACATACATACATATATATATATATATTAGGCTGCACTGTATCATTTGACTTTTACAAAAGAAGTTTGGAAAATCATGTGGCACACCCAAACAAAAATCACATACTCTCTTAAGTAGATTAAAAACAAGCAAAACCAAGCGAGACGTTTCTATTTATTTTTTCCAGGAGCGACACGTACACACCGCACCGACACCGGCAGGTTTAAGAGAGGAGCACAAGCAGCAGCCCGATGAGCAGGTGACAGCAAGCAGACAGCTCCCCCCGTGCCTCCGAGCAGTGTCCCGGAGCGCCGGTCCCGGGGAGCCGGTGGGAGCCAGGCCGCCTGCCGGGACGGAACCCCGGCCGGAAACGCGGCC
>VWZS01002158.1:1797543-1911269 GCA_013397075.1 Rhabdornis inornatus | reverse complement strand
CGCCGCCGCAGAGCCCCGCCCGCGCCGCGGCTCCGCCTCCCGGGGGCGCGCGCACGCTCCGGCCGAGCGGCTCCCGCCGCCCCCGGTGGACGTGGGCGCTTCCCGGCGGAGCGGCTGTGCTACCCCCGTGCCCCGCTCCCGCAGGCGGCGCACGCTAGGCTCAGCAGATCCTCAACCCCCCCGGGTCATTTCTCACTGCCCAGCGCCGAGCAGGCTGTTCCTGTAAAGTTAGAGGCGTCTCCTTAAAAATCCAGGTAAAAGATGCTGAGGAGCAGGATTAACAAATGCAAAGGGGCGCCAAGCCTCCTGCCAGGCAAGGACATAAATACGGTATGCGCTTAGTGGTACCGCAGTCCTGGTGTACAGAAAGGGAAAATTAATGTATCTCTAAGAGTCACTTTATTATATAGAGTTGTTCCAGCTGATTTTTAAGGACTAAGACAAGCCGTTATGTCTTCTCATTGCCCACACAACTAACTTGTTAAGGAGGATCTTCCAAACAGGATTGCAATAGTTGCAATGCTAAGGTTGCATAGTATGTGGCATTGGCAGCCATACCACTTCCAAACTGGGATAGGGTGACTAGTGATTCTGAGAAAGGCCATAGATGATGATTTCAGGCCAAAGACAAAGCTTGGTGTCTGAAGGAAGGGTCTTTCATGATCCCTATTCCTATTCGAAGTGCATTTACCTGATTGCCAGCAAACACGTCTCTCTCTACATCAGATCGCAACTGCGCAGTGAACTCAGACCGTTAAAGAAGAGAATAAGGAAGCTTCTAGTTCTCCCAAATGGATCTCTTAAGCACACAGCTGATGGGATGCCAGCAGAATGCTAGCAGCTACATCTAATCAAAGCACTGATATTGCTTTGATTTCTGAGGAGTTCAACTCTTGATTGAGTTCGGCAGCCCTGCACCCACAAGGCTGGGAACTGCAAGGCAGAGAAAAAGCAATTCTTTCTGTCTTCTTTACAAAATTCTTGACTAAGTAAAATTATTTCTTTGTTCTTAAATTTTCTTTTATAAGTGGATGTGAGCACTATTTTTTGGTTGCAATCTTCTGTCAGAGTTAAGTTCAGTTCTCATCACTGTTAAGTTCTGCTGCTCATTTTGAATGCAAAAGAAAAGACCTGAAAAGACCTTTGTTTTTTGGGATGCACTCTGAACTCCTCTCGGATAAATTAGGCACATCTAACCTGCCGTGCAGGGGCTTCTGATTTGTCTTGCTGTGGTTGGATAAAGTTTTTAAAGGGGTTTTCTAGCATAGGGGAGACATGATATATTGATTCATTTTGAAAATCCTCAGATATTATCACTGCACTCCATCTTGTGGAAGAGACAACAACGTGTTTTAAAATTATTCTGTAGTGGTTTGAGTAATTAAACCTAACAGTATTTGGTTCATACTGCCAAAGCAAAGAACTACATATAGCAATGGATACAAGAAATTGCTTAAGTCTTAATTTGCCTAACTGTACCCAGTGGATTTGGGTAAATGTCCCTTGGTTTTAGATATGAGCTTCACATCTTTTTTGTTTTGGAAAGGAGCTCTAGGAAAGCATTCGAAGATCCTAATTTGAAAAGTGAAACTAAAGAAGAAAAGAATCTGCTTTCTAGGTGAGGTTGCTAAGGAGCACTCCAGATTTGGGAGAGATTTGGAGGTGGTGATCTGTTGAGAATATGTGGCTGGGGTAAAGACTCTGCTAAGCAAGACTGGGGCTTGGTCTGTGTGGTTTGGGTGTTTTTTTGTATCTGGACAGGGTATTGAGGATCACTGTCNCCGCTGCCTGCCGACGGCTCCGGCGGCCCCGCCGCGGGCACAGGCGCCTGACTCCCGGTGCCCACGCAGCCTCCTCGGGGCGCCGACCCCTGAGCAGTCCTGGCACGAATCCCTGGGGCTAGGACGCCTTCCCGGTGGTGGGACCGCGGCCGGGAGAAGCGGCACAGCCGTGGGCGCTCCCCGCGGTTCCCAGCGCAACTCTCTCCGCCCTCCCGCCGCCCGTCCCGCCGCCCCTCGGCCGGGCAGAGCAGCAGCCGGTCCCACGGAACTGCCGCGGCCGCGCCGCCGCCGCTCGCGTCGCGTCGCCTCACCTCACGATGTGACCGGAGCCCTGCGGAGCCCAGCGCAGCACAAGCCCGGCCTGAGCCCATCCCTCCGGGAAGTTTCCTGCCATCACAGTGGTCGGAGAAAACAAAAGCTTCAGAGCCGGGAGCGGGAGGAGAAGGAGAAAGGGCAGCGTAAGCAGAGGAGTGAGGGGCATTGCTCGCCCGCCGCGCCGCTGCCCTCGGCTGCCGACTCCCGCCGAGGGCAGCCCGCTCAGCGCTGCCTCCCCATGTGCTTCGGCGGCGGCTTTGCTGCCCGGGCAGCGCCGCGAAACCGGCGGACCGAGGAGCAGGCAGAGGAGCCAGCGCCTCCCTCCCTTCCCTCTGTCCCTGCCCGCCCGCCGNAAGGGAAAATTAATGTATCTCTAAGAGTCACTTTATTATATAGAGTTGTTCCAGCTGATTTTTAAGGACTAAGACAAGCCGTTATGTCTTCTCATTGCCCACACAACTAACTTGTTAAGGAGGATCTTCCAAACAGGATTGCAATAGTTGCAATGCTAAGGTTGCATAGTATGTGGCATTGGCAGCCATACCACTTCCAAACTGGGATAGGGTGACTAGTGATTCTGAGAAAGGCCATAGATGATGATTTCAGGCCAAAGACAAAGCTTGGTGTCTGAAGGAAGGGTCTTTCATGATCCCTATTCCTATTCGAAGTGCATTTACCTGATTGCCAGCAAACACGTCTCTCTCTACATCAGATCGCAACTGCGCAGTGAACTCAGACCGTTAAAGAAGAGAATAAGGAAGCTTCTAGTTCTCCCAAATGGATCTCTTAAGCACACAGCTGATGGGATGCCAGCAGAATGCTAGCAGCTACATCTAATCAAAGCACTGATATTGCTTTGATTTCTGAGGAGTTCAACTCTTGATTGAGTTCGGCAGCCCTGCACCCACAAGGCTGGGAACTGCAAGGCAGAGAAAAAGCAATTCTTTCTGTCTTCTTTACAAAATTCTTGACTAAGTAAAATTATTTCTTTGTTCTTAAATTTTCTTTTATAAGTGGATGTGAGCACTATTTTTTGGTTGCAATCTTCTGTCAGAGTTAAGTTCAGTTCTCATCACTGTTAAGTTCTGCTGCTCATTTTGAATGCAAAAGAAAAGACCTGAAAAGACCTTTGTTTTTTGGGATGCACTCTGAACTCCTCTCGGATAAATTAGGCACATCTAACCTGCCGTGCAGGGGCTTCTGATTTGTCTTGCTGTGGTTGGATAAAGTTTTTAAAGGGGTTTTCTAGCATAGGGGAGACATGATATATTGATTCATTTTGAAAATCCTCAGATATTATCACTGCACTCCATCTTGTGGAAGAGACAACAACGTGTTTTAAAATTATTCTGTAGTGGTTTGAGTAATTAAACCTAACAGTATTTGGTTCATACTGCCAAAGCAAAGAACTACATATAGCAATGGATACAAGAAATTGCTTAAGGCTTAATTTGCCTAACTGTACCCAGTGGATTTGGGTAAATGTCCCTTGGTTTTAGATATGAGCTTCACATCTTTTTTGTTTTGGAAAGGAGCTCTAGGAAAGCATTCGAAGATCCTAATTTGAAAAGTGAAACTAAAGAAGAAAAGAATCTGCTTTCTAGGTGAGGTTGCTAAGGAGCACTCCAGATTTGGGAGAGATTTGGAGGTGGTGATCTGTTGAGAATATGTGGCTGGGGTAAAGACTCTGCTAAGCAAGACTGGGGCTTGGTCTGTGTGGTTTGGGTGTTTTTTTGTATCTGGACAGGGTATTGAGGATCACTGTCTTACCAAAAAAAAAAAGAAAAAAGTGATGAGATTCACTCATGTCTTTCTGAAACTGCCTTTCATGGCTTGTGACCTTTTTCCTCTTGATGTTCAGAGCTGCTTTGGGAAATCAAAATAGGTATTGAGGCAACAACTGTGAACCATTGCAAGGACATAGTCATACATATTTGTGTCTGACCAGCTTCAGAGAAAATTGAGAAACTTACCTGAGTTCGCTGCTATAAAAAGGTTAAGGTTATAATAGTTGCCCTAGGGCAAGCTTGAAGATAAAGCCATTTAACTTTAATGAATAACTTAAAATACAAAGGGCTAGTTATTCTAACTGTTCCTTGGGCGGAAGCAAAAAGGTTTTATTGAAAGAAGACTGTAGAAAAGCTTAGTCATTCAGACCCAAAGAAGCAGGGAAAAACAGGTCTTGCATGGGAAGGAGTTAGGAGAAAATTCTATTGTACAAATGAGGATCCTCTGAATTACCTCACCCCAGAAGTAGGTTCCACAAGGAGAGTGAACTTAATTAGCAGCCATGAACTATGCTTTTTCTTTTTCTTTCTTTTTAATTTCCTTTTTTGTTTTTTTTCCCCATAAGTCTCTCGTCTCTTGCAGTAGCAAATACCAGTAATGCCTGTGCCTCTCCCTGTGATGTGGCATGGAACAGCAGGGCTGAATGAACCACTGGCCTTTTCTGTTTCATTTACCAGGGAGGGGGTTGGACAACAACTTGCTGAAGGCTAGTGTGCTTTACTGCTCCAGACTGAGCTGTCTGGTAAGGGGTAGAATTGATCTAACTAATGCCTCAGTGCAAACAAGGCCTTGAAGGTGGAGTGTCTGTCTACTATTCTAATAGTGGAGACAGGTCTCATTAATTCCTGATGTATACTAAAGGCAGGCAATCTTCACTGACTACAGTGTTAGCCTTTTCCAGACTCCTTGGTCATTTTCCTAAAGCAATGACTCACTACTCCATCACTGCTCTGATTACATTAAATTGTTACTATTATTACAATGAAAGTAACATAATGTTTATGTTAATCCACTTTGTGCGCGACTGTCAGAATTCTTACAGTCTTCCATTGAAAGAAATCCACACAAGTATTTTGGCATTATTTGGACTCTTTCTGATTATGCTTTTCAATATTGTATGTAAAAACCTGGAGCAAATGACCAGACCTTTTTGTGAAACCATTAGTATTGTGTGAGGGGAAATCAGGACATTACTGCTCTTGAATATCTACTCCAGTTCAGCCTCACAGATTTTTTTTTTTTTTATTACAGAGCAGGCCAAGAGTAATGTTGGGGTAACAGGGAAGATTCCCCAAAATGAAGTCTACTTTTTCAAAGCATTCAACATGGATGATAAAGCAATGGAGTTAGGTTTGGGGTTTTTCCCTAACAGTAGCAGTAAAACATGCAGATGAACAGAACAAAAATCAAATGTTAAGAGAATTTATATTTGCATTTACTTTATTAAGCAGGGAGTTGTATACAGTCTCAATAGAGTCTTGAGTTTCAAGGCTGCCTCTGAACTCTGTGCCCAGCAGAAGAGACTTCAAATGTAGTTTCTTCTATATGCAACATAAAAAAAAAAAAACCTTATCATCCTTTTTGCCCGCTTTTTTCTTTGTAATAGAATGAATTTGAAGACATGAAAAAACACAGTATAGTGTAACAAGGAAGAGACAGTACTGAGGACAGGACCTTAGTAGATTATTCATGTGCTTGAAGTTACACAAGTATTTTGTTCTGCTTACCACAGTAACTGGAGCAAGGGAAGAAAGACTGGGTGAGTAAGGATTATAGTGGAAAAACAGGCTGTTATTTTGAAATGGAAATTCATGACATTGCCCTGAGAATTGGTGCAGAAGGCTGGTGAATTGGAGCTGAGTTTGAAATGTAGCATGAAAATGCTTTCACCCCTTTTCTCTAGAAAAATTAAATCCTCTAGAGCTGTGTTTCCAGTGGAGCATGTATCAACTAATCATTTCCTCATGGCTTTGTTACTTTGTTTTCTATCCTGTCTTCACTCTGAGAGGAAGAGAGAAAGAGAAAGCATGTTGGCAAATTTTTTCTCTTGCCAAGCAAATGTGAGGTAGTTTAGTATACAATTTCAGATATTGCCACACATTCAGTGTCTCTTGTCCTCTTTTGGCCACCTGACTGCTATTGAAGTAATTCATCCTTTATTTCTTATAAGATGAAAAGATGGTCAACAAACCCCACAAATTCACCTGCCTCTCAAAGGCCATTTGCTGCTTCACTTGCTACTGTTTACCTTTGAAGCAAGATAAACCAAAGCTCTGTTGCATCTGTGCATCATCCACATCAGCACAAAAAAAGTGTTTTGAGAAAATTCATATTTCAATTTCCAAAATTCAATCCACTGAGTTGGACTGTGGATTTTTTTTTTTCCTCAGAGGGTGGCAAGAGACCCTAGCATACATCAGGTATTTTGAGTATACATCAAATGATATCTCTCCTCTAGAAAGGCTCACTGAAGTTCTAGCTGTGCTTTTCCCTCTGCACTTTTTATTTATAACCTATCCAAGACCCTTTCAAGTTGCAGGATCTCCTCATCAACAGCTTCCAGGTCCTGTTGGTTGTTCATGTCACAAGAAGAAGGAGGCTGGATGGACAGATACTTGTGACAGTGAAACCTGTGTATATTCATTTCATCATCCTCCCACATCTCCAGGCAGAGCATCACTGGGAAGCATCCACCTGCTCCTTGGTTAACCTTCAAGAAGTGATGAGTGATGTCAGGGTTTTTCTGCTTCATGCCCTCCTCCAGTTCCCTAGCTCTGTGTATTCAGTGCCATAACTCTTCCCTTTCTATCATTTGTTGTTTGTTGTTGCCTATTTTTCATCCTTTTTTCAATTACCTATAGCCATCTCCCTCCCTTGGGGGTCTTCAAAGTTTTTCTTATACAAAATTCTGTTTTTCTAAACAGAAAGGCGAATGGAAACAGCAGCAGTAGGAGAAATTATTTACAGAGTGCACGCAAGCTTGGCCACCTTCTTCAAACTCTTTTTTTGTACACCCCTACCTTCTGTGGCTCTAAATCCTTGCCTAGTCCTTTCACTGTCCTTTTTTGGACTTGTTGTACATGAACTTATCCAATTCCTGTCTGAACCTATTGCTTCCACAACCTCTTTTGGCAGCAAGTCCAGAAGTACACTAGCTACTATAAAGTAATATGTTCTTTTTATCTGTTTTAATTTAATTCCATTGAATGAGCCAAACTCTGAAATGTTATGAAAAATATTCATCCTTATAGCCACCTTCATGATTTCATAAAGCTTAAACAAGTCTCACCACTGCCTTCTCCCAGTTGAAAATTTTTGAGTCTGATCTCTTAAAACAGCCTCTCCCTTTAATCCTGTTAATAATTCCAGTTGTCTTCTGTGTATCTTCCCTACCTTTTTCATGTCCTATTCCAGATATTAAGACCAATTTCTTTTTAGGTCCTGTGAAAAATTACTTTTACCATCTTTTGTATAATGCATGAATATGTCTACTGATCCCAGTGCTGTAAGTCTTCCAAAGGAACAGCTCTACCTGGAATGCAGTGGAATTCTTATTTAAATAAGCTAAAAAATATCTTTGTTATAAGGTAGATGAGGTGAAAAATCAGTAGATCCTAGCTAGGAAGACAGCAGAGAGAAAATTAGAGTTGCCTTTGGATCAGTACCTGAGACCTAAGATTGAAAAGCCAGCTGCTTATTTTGGGGCTACTGGTCTCCATCCTAAGTATGGAAAGAGGAGAGGAAGGGGTGTTCCTTAAGCATCATTGAAGTCTTCAGAGATTTTGGTTCTTTTTCTTAATTTGATTTCCAATTTTTAGATGCATAAGTGCCAAAAGTGAACAACTAGGAGGTTTTTATCAGAGACTTTATGACATTGTGCTGTTTGTATGTGTGGAGATAGCCCTCATATGATGCACTCTTTGACTTGAAGGCCTTGCACTAGAGTTCAAACAAAGAGATACAGACTGAGGAAATAATTTTTTATTAAAACCTATCTTCCTTAAAGAACTAATTGCTTTCTAGAAATCAGACATTTTGCATATTACGTTTTTCTTGGCAAGTTATCTCTTGTCAATTCAGTATTCATAAAAAATAGTAATGTAGGACACCTGTAAAGGCAATTGCACAGACAGCAGACTATTCTTTTATAAGGTTCTTTGCTGTTTTAGTTTTATATTTTAAATCCAGACATTTTACGTTCCATTTTATAGCAAGTAAAAGAAGGTGCTATCTTTTGGAGGTTTTTAGGGCATAATATAAAAAAAAAATACATAAAATACCTATTTAAAAATTAGTATTTTCACATTGTTCTATTCTTATGAATGCTGATTACTGGAGAGGAAAGGATTGTTAATATGAAAGCCCTATGTCCTTTTAAAGGAGCTCTGTGTTATTAAAAGTAAACAAGTTTGAAGAACGAACCTTTTACTAATGGTCAGCATACCCTCTCCATTTTTGTCTTCAGATAGATCAGCTGATGCCAGATCTGATATTTTGGTTTTTTTAATGCAGGGAAGAGACGATTTCAACAAAATTGTGTTTTAACCAAAAGAACTTGATAAAGCCATCCTTTTTTCAATTTCAGATCATGTTTACTGAAGCATATTTCTGCAGATTGCTCTACATAAAGTCTTTTCTAATATTATGATTGATGCCTATAAATACACAGGCAGTGAGATGGCAGTCACCAAAGAGGGAGAAGAGCTATGAATAAATTTAAGGCTGAAATTTAGAATGTTTCTAATGATCGGAAGAATCAGATTCTGGAATTTCAGCAGAAGTCTTGATGGGATGATCTTTCAGTACAGAGATGACATATGTGATTTCTAGCTCTGCCAACTTAATCACAAGACTGTAACACAGCCTGCAGTCTTTATTTCTTGTGCAGAACCAAAAAATAAAAACCCCAAACCTGAATACCACAGTCTAAGCATCCTGCTGTCTATGTGGGACATAGCTGCATTTCTAATTTAGGGGTTAAAGGAAAAAATCCACTACACCTTGCCTGTGCAGACAGTGAGCTCTTACTGAGCTGTGGAGTTATTTAACGTAACTTTTGTGAAAGGATTGGTGGAAGTTTTAGCACAACTGTTTTTCTGCTGGAGGGCAGTGCCATCAGAGTAGAGCTGGCAGAAAGGCTCATACAATTGTATATTATTTTTTTCAGCAAAAGGTCAGCCAAGATTAGCTCAAAATACATTAAACAATAGGTTAAACTATGCCAGCTGACTTTGTGCAGAAGTAGATTAAGAGTGCTCACAAAGGCCATTCTACAAATGAGCTCCAGAGGCAAGTGAACTTGGAAAGAAAGGACAGCAAGAGGTTCTGCCATTTCTGTGGTGACTGACACAGCTCAGTATCTGTATCCATGCAACCAGTTATTTCTGCTTCAATCTGAATTAGTCTCCTTGCAGAGAGGACTGTTGAAATATTAGGCTTGTAACATTTCTGGATAGGTTGAAAATGCTGTGCTTCCAGATATATGCATTCTGAGATGCTTTCTTGTGGTGCACTGAGAAATGCCTGATAGATGGAAGGAAAAATCAATGGGCAACACAGACTTGTGCTTGCTTCCATGCTGCCCTGATGCCCATTTCTTCTTGGCCTGTTTGGATGGTTCTGTACCACACTGCTGGTCCTTGCAAGTGCTGAAATGCTGCTGAATGGGTGTTTGACACCTTGACCAATGAATGTCAGTAGATCTTTACAGGAGCAAAAAGTGAGAAACATGTACCAAATGATAACATCTACTTTCCAGCAGAGAGTGACTTACAAACTTCCTAAACCACTTGTTCTTCTTAGGAGTTACATCCCAACTGCTGTGTTTATTAACTACACATGAACTTTTACTTCAGTGTTGATTTTTTGCAATGTTTTTCTACTTTGTTTTTAATCTACTTATGCTTTTGACCTCCATAACATCTCATGGCAATGAGTTCCACAATTTAATTATATGTTAAAAGAAGGACTGGTTTGCAGGACTTGCAGTGCACTGTAGCTCACAGTAGCACACATTCCTCAAAGCCTGTTTGCCATTTTAGTGCCCTCGTTGCAAAGTTCCAGCCTACAGGGACATACAGAGAAACTAGAAATGGAAAAGATCTATTGTATCATAGTATTAGCTCCAGCCTTAATAGAAAATGTTTCAGGCACAGCTTGACATAATAACGTCAGTGTACTTAAAAGATACAGCAGGTCTCAGAACAGTCTGCAGGGTGTGAAAACAAAGACTTCTACAGCCCCCAGAGTGTTTTTCCTCAACAGAATGAACAGGGCAGGATTCATGCTAGAGCTGCTGTGAACATCTCTATTGGAATAGTTGATATTTTGAGTAGGCTTATAATTTTCCTGACCATTGTAGTTCTAAAGATATTTCCTGTCCTTCTTCAACAGTTGCTAGACTAACACTGTGTGCATTTCCTTGTATGGGTATTACAGAGATTACATTGCTGTATTAATGAGCCACAGTTTGTAAGTATCTTCATGGGGAGTAGGGTTGGTTTTCCATACCATAAACATTGGTTAAAGAAGAGGCAACAAATTGGTGACAGTTTACCACAGTCTAGAAGTAGAGCTCAGTCTTGAAACATGAAGGTAGTAACTCATTGTGGCAATTTTCTAAGGATTATGCAGGATTGCTTCTCACTGGAAATTACTTGATCAATAGTGGGTTCCTTATTTTTCCCCTAAGCTTCTGTATTTCAAAGAAATGGGAAATTAAGGAAGCATTACATCACTTTATTTTAGATCACATTAGAGCATCACAGTGGTCATGTCTAAGATTATGTAAGTTTTGAAATAAGAACAAAAGAAGAACTCAGAATAACCATAAATGATTGAAAACCACAGTTTCCTCTGGAATAATAAAGATCAGCTAGTTTAAACAAAAACTCCTTCAGTAACCTACTGAGGGCTTTTCCTAACAAACAACATCAACACTGCAGATTTATGTAGTGCGTTTATTTAGTGGCAATCCAAAGTGGTACACAGATGATTTATGGGAATTTTTCATGCATCTCTAAAGAGCAATCTCGAGTAGAAAAATTGTAATTATCAACAATAATACATTGTATTCTGGATCAGCAGTGTGATTTTTGGATATCTGGATAATTCAATCTGTAGGCAAAATATATGAGGTGCTGTTCATTTTCCACTTCTCAGAAAATAATAAGAAAAAAATGCTGAAGAAAATCACTAACTATGCTAAAAACATTCCTCCAAATCAATCCTCAATATTTGATTAAGATACTGTAGATTTTACATTAACACAGATATTTTTCTCTCAAAGAGAAAAACTTTATTATGGCTTTTTACTCGGGAAGTTTTAAATCCTTCAGTCCTCTTATTGGATGAAAATTTTTATTTCCATCCTTTTAAAATGGAAGTTTCTAAGCCTTATAATTGTAGAGAAAATATTATAAAACTGCAGCAAAGGTTCAGTAATTGTAAACCAAATAAACCCTAGGAACTCTGTGCTTCTTTTAAAATTCTTTGATGCTTGAGGTCAGTAATACAATTCTTGACAACTGGGACAAAAGACTTTATCATGCTTGGGACAGAACAATATTGTAATTCCTACCTCTTTGTAGCCATTTGTTGTAATGAGAAATAACTTAGATGGTTTTATAGCCTCACTTTGCATTCCAACAAACTCATACAGATTAAGTGACTCCAAAGTGAAGATGTTACTTATTTTCAGATGTATGTCCTTTGTTCCAAAGTGCCCTCAATTAATGGAAACATTCACTGGTATGCTGAACAAAGACACCAAGCTTTTGTAACAGATAAAATTTTGAAAACCTCAGTAATTCATCACGTCACCTGAGTTTATTTTATATAGATAGAAATGTCATACACATTTTAATTAGCACAGCATATACTATTGCTAGGTTTTAAACCAGGTACAGGTTTTTAATATCTGATAATATATGTAGCAGGAAGAATAAATTGCCAGTTTGTAGTTAGCTGAACACAAAATTGGCAAAATTTGGTACAGGGCAGTTACTTAAAAGAACCCAATTCCATCGACCCAGATCTCAAAGCTCATCATAGTTTTTTTTATATACTTTTAATCATTATAAGTGGCTCTGATTTATAGATATTTCTAACTGAAGCAAGCCTTCCAGACTGCACATGCATGAAAACCACCTACCCAGGCATATGGGGACTGTGGAGCGAATAAGATACAAGCAGCTCCACAATTGTGCATGGATTTTGAGGATAAAATGGATGCCTAGTGAACCATTAGCATCACCACAATAAGTTTTGGAAGTCTGGTCAAAGCTGCCCTTCTCAATCCCCACTGAGAATTCGCATAGCTAAAAATAGTAAAATGGCTTTATTCAATATTCCTATTCCTATTTTTTTTTTTTTTTTGATACTCAGCATTCATTTTAGGTCTAATTCTGTTCCAGGTGTTTGTGTTCTACAGAAGGTTTTTGTTTCTAAGTACACGTTGTGCGCTGGTAATTATCCCCCCTGCACTGTAATTCAAGCCTGAAAGTTGATTTATTCTCCATGTGTTCTTTGTACAATTAAATGTGTCGCCTTTGTAACTGACTTACATCTGACAAAGCTGATCTAAACAGTTGCAGAAATGTCTCATTGCCTTCGCAGTTATGAGCCCAATTAACTTGTCAACATTTTCCAATGGTTATTTACTACAGATTTACCACAGCTGTAATCAGCTACAGAGACAGGAGAAAGAAGGACAATTGGGGTAGGGAGTGTCCTTCCTTGCAGTTTTCTAGTAACCAGTGGAGCCTCATTATGCAGGTACTTTAGGATCTGTAGGAGTAAAAATGGTGATGGGTCAGAAAATCGCAAAGAGGTTTGTTCAGTGATTGTGATTTGACTCTGAAGCCTCCTGAAATTAGTTTTTGTATGAATTATTATTTCATTCTTGGTTGTTTCTACAGCCACATTTGAAAATGAGATTATCCTATCTATTTTAGGATACTTCAAATGTCATTGGCATGCAATTTGCTACCTAAAGACGGGCTTCTGCTGCTATCTTCATATCTCAGAATACCACAGCTGTGTGGAAAAGGTGAAAACAGAACAAAATGACAACATAAGTTATTGTTCTAGTAGCATTAGTCCCTTTCATAATTTGGTTTTTGCATGGATGCTGTATCACCCAAACTAAATTACTGTAGATCCTCCAAGGGAAGTATCACAATTAAAGTTGTGTGATTTAAATATAGCTAGAGACAGCAAGGCGCCTTGCTAGAGAGCAGGTCAGTGCACATTGCACTTTCTGGAGCTGTTGAAAGTGCAAAGATCAGAAGCTGTTGATCTAGCCTGACACCTTTACAATAAATACTGTGTTCAAAACACCTTCATTCTTTTATGAGACAGCAAGCAACTATTCCCTTTGAGAGGGCTCTGCTCTCACACTGAGGATCTGTTTTCTTCACCACAACCATCAGAGCAGCAGAGCATTCCCTCCTGGCAGGAGTGCAGGAGCAGCAGCAGCAGCACTGGTGCTGCCAGAGGTTCCCAGCAGCCTCCTCCAGCTCTTAGGTCTATCACTGTCCACTTGGTGGTGCCATATGGTTTGGGAAACACATTCGCTGTCAGGGTTCATCAAAACTTGTGATGTTCAGAAGGTTTGGCGCTCTTTGAAAAAAGGCATCTCTGTGAGTGTGGTTATTTTCAAACCTTGCTGGGGTGAGAGGAGATGCTTTGGATCTGGGAAAGTATGTATTTTGTTCAAACACAAAATCATGTTGATCTGTCCGTAGATAGGTCAAGTTGTAATTCTGGTTTTAAGATAATTCGAGTTGTAATTTTGGTTTTAAAATACCTAGGAGTTATATGTAATAAATATAAAATTAAAGTTGTTTCTTTTCCAAGGGGGCGCTGTGGATGAATGGAAAACATGGTAACTAAGGTGGCATAATGCCGGTACCTTGCTCCTGAGTGATCAAATGCATGTAAGAGTAGGTTCTGTGCTTAGCAACAAAAAGGTTGGCTTTTCAAATAGCTCCCTCTAGCCCTCCTTTACAGCTGCCACCCTTGTCCTCTGCAGTATGCATCCCAGGCTTCATACTTTCATGTTCATTAATCCTTTAGGCATTCAATAAGCAGCAGAAAATACATTTCACACAAAAGAAAGTAATTTAATTTTTTTGGCCATTGCTTTGGAAAAATACAGACCTCTTCCCTGTAGAGCTGTTGTGGAGTATGACTCATCCTTGCCCAACATGTTGGATGCTCAATTTAATTAGAATATGTGCATCTAAAGATTGTTGTAAACACTTGCTGGTAATAGCATATTACCATATTACCCTGTTTTACAATGGGAAATATAAACAATCATAATACATTTAATACATTAAGTTGTACATTTTAAGTCATGTTAGGGCAGTACACTAACAGAAATTAATTAGGGAAATTTTCTAATTATCATATGTTGGCTGCCTTACAAATCACATTGACATGAAAAATTGAAATAATGCAAATATTACTCTACAGTGCTGCTTAAATATTTTCTAAACACTAAATATTGTTACACAAATCTTTGATATCTACCTATGTGGTAAATCTGGATGGAGATCCCGTTTATTTATAATAATGAGTGAAAAGAGATGAAGTATTGCTACTTTCTTGTTGGTGATGGTATATGTGAAATAGGCTAACCTTTATAGAATCACAGACTAGTTTGGAAGGGACCTTTAAAGGCCATTTAATCCAACCCCTCCACAATAAGCAGGGACATCTTCAACTAGATCCAGTTGCTCAGAGCCCCATCCAACCAGACCTTCAGTGTTTCCAGGGATGTGGCAGCCACCACTTCTCTGAGCAACTTGTTCTAGGGTTTCACCACCTTTGTCATAAAAAAAAGGATATTCTTTATATCTAGTCTATCGACCCTCTTTTAATTTAAAACCATTCCCTCTTGTTTTATCACTATCTGCCTGTGTAAAAACTCTTCCCTTCCTTTCTTACAGGCCCTCCTTAAGTACCAAAAGTCACCTATAAGGTTTCCCCACAGCCTTCTCCAGGCTTCTCCAACCCCAACTCTCTCAGCACTTACTCATTAGGACAGGTGCTCCAGCCCTCTGATCATCTTCATAGTCCTTCTCTGGACCCCTTCTAACAGGTCCATGTCCTTCCTCTGCTGAGGACCCCAGGCTGGATGCAGTACTCCATGTGGGGTCTCACTAGATTGGAGTAGAGGAGTCCTCCCTTGACTTGCTGGCCACACTTCTTTTTCATTTCACATACACATATTTTCCTTGTTACAGGCAGGTGAAATGCCTTTATACTTAGCTGGGATCTAACCAACCCACACACCAGTGCCAGCACATGACACAGCACAGATTGATGATCCAGTAATTCTACAATCTTTCTCTCAGGAGATTGTAAAAAAGAACAGGAATATCATGTCTTTCCAAATGTGGCTTAGCATACTTGAGTAAACTTGACTGCTCTCAAAATCTAATACAAGAGTGATAATACCATATGGTTTTGTGTATATGTCTTTCTCTGTTGTAGGGAAATGAATCATATTTGTCTGTAAGCAACATATCTGTTTTCTCTTTTTAAAGTTCACTGACAATTACTGACTCAGGATGTACAGTATTTCATAACCCTAATGCTGTATCACCATGTGTTAAAAGGAAGGCTCTAGAGTGTTAAGCTAACTGACTTTAGTAATATCGTCTGTACTTTAACAGTGTTCTCACATGGTCAGATCAATAGCACATGATTTAAACATTATCGTGCCTTTTACTGCTCAGAAATCTTCACAGGGTGCCACTTCACACTTTCACAGAAGAGTATATTTCAATGTTTTTATCTCTCAACCAGAAAAATCCCTGAGCAGCAGAATCTGAACTAGTCTTATCTCTGAGAAATTTACAGACACCTTGGTGTTAATCTGAAGACCTAATTGTACGTATTTTTGATCACATGCATAATTTTTTTTGGTGGAAACCTGACCATTTTTGTAAATAAAGACTCACATCTAAGCTGCACGATCAGGAGTTGAGAGTCTAGCTCATTCCATTCACTTGATAAGGCTAATGGTGCACCCCTACACTGGCACAGGTTGGACTTCACCAATTCTGCCACAGTCCTTTTGTGGCAGATCAGAATGTTTTGGCTTTCTTTTACCTTTGATTCGAACTTAAGCACCTGCCAGAAAGACAAATAAGTATATGTCACAGCACTATCAGAGAGTCTTCCTGGAGTGATTTACGTGACATTACAACAATTTGGTGTATGCTCCTAAGGCAATGATCAAAAAAATAGCAACCACATTTCTTCATGTGTCTGATATAGACCTGAGGCATTAAGAAATTGTGGAATTTTTTGTGTGGTATCATTAGGAAAATGTGGGAGAACTTGAAAGTAAAATGTCACCTCACTTGTGCCTATCAGTACCATTAAACATAGAATCAAGGCATCATAACAGTCTATAAGAGATTGGTTTCCAAATATTTCATTAAGTTTGATGCCTTAGAAAATTAATAACAACTATGGATCTTTTAAGCATGTAATAAATGGAAACAATTTTCAGGAAGTGTTCAGACTGTAATGTGGATCCTATAACCTTATTACCAGAAAACGTTACTACAGAGGAGTTGCTAAGGGAAGAGGAGCAGTTGTGAGCTTACGTATAATTTTTCTACATTACTGTTCATTAAATAAAATAAGGCAATATTATTTCCATTGGTAAACAACAGAGGAAAAATGGGAATAAGTTTTGCCTGGATTTTTGCTCATTTCCGTGTTCACCCACCCACAGCCCTGGCTGCTGCTTTCCAGAGACAAATGCATTGTCTGGTACTAAGTATATATAGAGAAAACATGCAAGCTGACAGGAAGAGTGATGGTGTTACTATTGCAGGAATAATCCTTAAATTGTATATTTATATTCTGTTGAATGATTTCTTTGTCTTTTAAGTTATAGTGCCTTTTCCCTCTATTCATTGAATAAAACGTTATTTATGTTTTATAGATGAGGTGATAGAGTTAGTTCCCAGTAGAAACAGGAATTGGAAGGATGACATTCCCAGAAAAGGAGTAAAGCACAGATGGATGAAACCAAGTTTCTTTCAGATAATTTTTAATATTCTGGTGATTCTGAAAGATACTTGGCCAGGCATAAGCAATATGGAGTCACTCTTCCATCTTCCAGTCTTCTAGCAGAACAACAATGGGCAACAGCCACAAGTTGCAACAGGAGATTTTTGCCCAGCTGTAAAGAAATTACTTTTCCTACAAAGACAGTTAAGCACTGGAATGGGTTGCCCATGTTGTAGAATATACAGCTTTGGAAGTATTCAAAGCTTGACTGCACAAGATAAATTATTCCCTTACAATTTAAATTACTCTGTGATTCTATGAATTCAAAAATGTTTACAACACAGTGACCAGTGTTTTGAGGTAGCAAGTGGTCTTCCTCGTTCCCAAATGAAATGCTCAGTTCTTCTTCCAAGATCATTCTTCCTGCCATTAGATCCCAAGTCTCTAGATGGCTACCTGCAGTTGACTTGGAAGGTGCCCAGCCATGGTTAAAACTGTCATCTAGGTCCTGCAGGTCAGTAAGACCTCAGTGCTCCTTATTCCTGTTGCCTTTGTATGACCTTGATGGAACAAGGACAAGCTTTGAAAGTATTACAGACCTTATAGATGCTGCTAATGATCTGCAACTTTATGAGCAAAATTAAAAAGTGAAATAGAAATATTTTGTTAGCATGGCAAGAGATGCATATATAAAAAAGCATGCCTAGGAAAAGTCTATATTAATTTCTCCTACCTATAATTTTTTATTCCTACTCTGCAGCTAGCAGACCTCAGGAAAACAAATAGGTAATATTATTCCTAATAGCAAAACAGAGAAAAACATAGCAGTAAATCAAGTAATGTTTTGTGTAATGCCTTATACAAGAGCTATGGAGTGAAGCGTCCTTGCAGAACACAGAGAAAACAAATATTATTCTTGTTCTTATAGTTTACATTTAGTAGTTGATGGTGGTAAGTCACCTTCCAAAATGATGCGAAAAGGACCCTTGAGATGTCCCTGCATAAATTTAATGATGTTCTTATAAAAATCTCTGGCCACCTGCAGCATATATAGATTCGCCAGGGCTTTGGGGAAAAGTTTGATTTGCAGAGAGGGGTTATTTGCAAGGATTCAGCAACAACACCATCTACCTGCATCTCCTCCACAGCCTGAAACTCAATTTTTGTCTAGTGTGTCTAGTGAAAGGATACAACAGATAAGCTGTTTTCTCATCTTTAAGCCACATTTTTTCAGCTGCATCTTTAGATAAATACCCTGCAACTCCAGAAACAGTTTGACCAATTGGAATACACACTGGATTTTTATCTCTTAAGTAACTATTTTTTTATCATGAAAATAGCTTGAAAACCAACAGAATGTGGAGTTAGTTCAGATTCAAGTTAACTTCCATTTGACATAAGCTTTTGATGAAGACTGGAAAAATATAGCGTATCCATGTCTACTGCCAAGTGTAGAAAAGACACAACATTTGAAAATCCTTCATGACACATTCTTCAATCTGACATTTGAATATTTCTCTACCATTTCTCTCTCTCATTCAGGAAGCAAAAATAATCTGTGCAGGAGAAGGCAAAGGAGATGCTATCATTTCACCAAGGACAAAAGATGATTTTAGAAAAGGCTTTTCATGTTGTTAAAAACTAAAAACAAGGGAAATTGTCAAAGAGCCTGTGTTAAATTCAGGACAGAAAGGAGTAGTAGCACATCAAGAGCCCTATCTAATTTATATCACTATGTCCTGCATTTTGACTTTAACTACATTTAGGTTTTCATCTTTCATTTTCAGAAGTATTGAGCAGCTAAGACAGAGGAAGCAGTTCATTCTTCACAAAGTATGTTTTAAGTTGCAGCAAACTCAAGAGGATTTGAGTAAGCATGGCTTACAGTCAGTTCAGCTTTTGTTCTTGATTGAGAACTAATTACATGTTTTTGGCAACATTAAACATGTTATGCTAGAGTGCAATGTTGTAGCAAGGGCTGAATTCTGTAACAAATTCCACAGCAGCAGAATGATAGCACAAATTTTTGAGCCTAAAAGTCTAACAAGGGTTTCTCATACTGCTCTGTCAGTAAAACTATGTTTTTTTTCCTGAGCATATCTCCAAAACATTGCAGCTTTACTGCTTTCTGAAGGCTGGAGAATTATGTATGTATGTATGTATAGGGTCATGGACCCTATGCATCACAAGCAGGTATTTATGCTATTTGTTGAAAGAACAGACTTACTTTTAGTAGCATCTTCTCAGTTTTTAATCATAGCTATGTGTCCCTGGTAAAATTCAAGTAATTTTTATTCAAAATGTACTCAACAGTACATATATTTCAAAAGGGTTAAGAAGCCATGATTAAATGTCAACCTATTAA
This sequence comes from Rhabdornis inornatus, assembly GCA_013397075.1. Taxonomy (NCBI): domain Eukaryota; kingdom Metazoa; phylum Chordata; class Aves; order Passeriformes; family Rhabdornithidae; genus Rhabdornis; species Rhabdornis inornatus. Next base: position 1,891,982 of record VWZS01002158.1, on the reverse strand, counting down.
GAGAGTAACAAGAAAAATGGCTTCATTTCTCAAATTCCTACATTAATGAAAACTTCACAATATAAAAAGGATTTAATATTGAAGAATTGCATGTGCCGAAGTGAGCTGATAGAATTTATCTTTGTTAAATGATGACAACTGTGAATTTGTTCCCACAAAGGAAATCTTTAACTGATGACAGCTAATTGAGAAAGGCAGAACACAGTATGAAATTTATTTCCACTTTCCTCCTCTGCAGAGAAGCAAAGCCAAGAGTCTGGCATTATTTCTTCCTGGAGACATCTTCAGTAGCCTGTTTTACACTGATTCATTGCTATTCAATGCACTTGCTTTCTATTTATTCCAGTTTCACTATAGCTTTAGGTAGACAGTAAATCAGCCTCACTCAATGTACACAGTTAATTGCCTATCTATGAAACAGGACTAGAAACTTAACAGATGATACTTGTCAGCAGAGTAGAGGGGTATGAGGAGGACTGGATTTAGGTAAGGGTGGGAATGGTAGTAATTAGAACGGGGTAAACTTTGTTTAACACAAGTCTTAGCATTTAATTTTGAGATTGACCAAAGGAAAAAAAAGACCCTCTTTTTTTGTAAAAAAAAAGGGCGTCTGAACAAAATATTTTGTATTCAGCTTGAACTGTTCTTAGAAATACATGTCATCTTATACCACCACACCTAAATATGCTTTTAAAATAAAAAAAAAAAAAAATAAAAAGGTTTTAACAATATGCTTTTAAAATAAATAAACTGGGGATAATGCATTTCAGAAAATTCATAGCAGCATTTTGGTACATCTGCATTTTCAGCTTTTTGCCCCTAAATTTTGTGCAAGAAAAACATACCCAATTTTAATAACTTGTTTCCCCCTGTAGATGTGTCCAATAATACAGGTAAGCAGAATATATGGTGGCTGCAGCCAAAGGATAGCCACCGATGCTGACAATGGTAAAGACTTTCTTCTTCTCAGTTTTAAAAATATCTCTTTTCGTTTGTTTTCTGCCATGTTAGTGAATTAAAGTGGTTCGTAAAGTGGTCTGACAATTGCCTGAGCTAGCAAAAAGAGAGGAGGTGGACTGTAGGACTGGGAACAGGGTGGGGTGGTAAGGAACAAAGAAGGCTTCCCTTCCTGAGCAGCAGTGAGCCCCCTCCCCTGCCCACCAGGCTGTAGCCCCTACCAGTGCCCCACTGCAAGAAGGACTTGAGCCCCGCTACACTTGGTTGTCATGAAGAAAATTCATGGTGTGGAGGAATTATGCAACTGAGATAGCTTCCAGCTGTTAGGGGCATGGAGACTGCTAAGATAGGCTCTACCTAACATTCAATTTCTGCTTGACCTTAAGATGGATGCAAATTCGCAATCCCACTTTACAAGGGAACAGCTAACCATCAGTCTGTGGCATCCTTTAGGCTACAGTGCTGTGCTGTGAGCACCAGAGATTGGGACAGACGGCAGTGAAGGGTGACATGCAATGCACAACTCCCATACATATGGCAGCTGAACAAGGATCTAACCATCCAGGCTTACTGTGCTCTGCCCCTACTTCATTGCCTCTACTTCACACTCAACACGTTGCTGTCCAGTCATGAACTGTGTTGATTTTTTGGAACAAAGCCCTGTGCAATTAACAAAAGGGCATACTTTAGGTCAGAGGAAATGTCTCGAACACTCCACCTTTATCTCTTTTCACTCTGCCAACAGAGGCAATTATAACCAGCTCTGCACTCCCAGTGCACCTAGGTTACCAGTGCTGTCTGTTGTCCTTTCTCCAGACCCCAATCTCTGTTTAAGTAGAGCTTCCAGCAGTGACTTTACGCTCAGGCTTCCAGTTCCAGCAGCCATGGCAGGACTGACTCTAGCTTTCACCAGCACCAGATGAAGCTCATCAACAGTGGGATTCCTCAGTCCCTGTGTGATCCCAGCTTCCAGGTGTAGGTGCCACTGAATGACTTTTGAAAAAGTAGAGGTCCATGCAACTGCACCATCACTTCCCTCAGCTTACTAAAAACAGTGGCCTCCTGCTTACAAGACATCATGCATTTTCTATTCACGTGCAAGGAATCCTTATAGGAGATAACATAGGGTCTGTCCATCCCCAGTTGCTTCCCTCCAGGGTAATGCAGCACTACTCCTCTCAGGAGGCCAAAACATCTCACCTAAAATCAGCTTCTGCAGTTGAAGTAACCCACACTGAAAGGAGATTTTGCACAACAGTCACAAAAGAACCATCTTGACAGACTTATTTTTAAATTCTTTTCCTGGCTGCAGACACATCAAACCCCACTCCATCCTGCAGAGGCACAAGAGCACCACAGTGCTCTCCCTCCAGCATGCTACAGGAGATGTGCTTCTGTTACTTACTACTGCTGCTGTGTACATCTAAGTCTCTCTTTCAGACCAAGAAAACTAATGTTAAGTTTCTAAGAGAATTTAATCCATGGGATTTGTGGTTTTTTTCAGCAGAAAATACTTAGCTCTGGTAAAAATGCAGCAGTGCCTAAATTGTGAAAGGTTAACAGAATTCATTAGACTTTTAGATTGCTGGAAACAGATTTAATAACAGGCACCAACAGAGTGTTTTGATTGCTAATAGCACATCAGTTGGTGTGTAACTTGCTACAGTCTCAAGCAATAAAATCGGTTTGCGCCTGAAGCTCACCTGTTCTGGTCATGCCTGCCCTGTCAGTTCAACACTGGCATCATCTGATTAAGAGACAGGAAACTCCTGCATAGAAAGAGGCTTCAGGAGGAGCTGTGAAATGTGAAGCTTCATGCAATCTCAAATATGCAAGCATGATGCTCACATGTGACAAAATGAGACAGCCACCTTTTTTAACTTTTGCATTTTGATCCTGACTACTTGAGCTTTGATTTGATTTTCCAATACAGAAATATGACATTCCATTTTGTAAGTTTAATAGACACCTCTCATATATAATTTTCTTTTCTCCTTGAGCAAAAAAAGCTAGCTTAAAAGACAAGTCCTCTGTGCTGGAAGGCTACAGAAAAATCACATTTTGTACTGAAGGTCCCTCTGACTAAACTGCATGGGCAGCAGAGTTAAAACTCACTCCTGCCTCACAGCTCCAATCTTGCTATCTTGCCATCAGTCTGCATGAACTAAGCTACAATGATGTGGTGAGACAGATTACTTGGGTTCACATACCCCTAAAGAGTAGCTTTTGAAGATGTGAAAGCTAAATTCCTTTTGAAATCCTGTCCTATTTATAAGTTCTGCAGTGCAAAATGTGCTGTCTTCTCATCTTTACCTCAGCAGATGTGCTACTCTTAAAATGCAAGAGAGCTCTGAAGAAATAAAATAGTTGCTTCTGAAGGGGCAGAATACAACCAACATTTGCGTATGATCTGGAACAGAGCAAGAATGCAACTGCATGAAGTTTTCATAGCACCAAAGACTGGTTGCAGAAGGCTGGGAATAGACTTAATGATAGAACAAGGCTAGAGAAACAGGACTGTGTCCAAGAAAACCTGGGTAAGTTAGCTACTAGACTCCCCCTAAATAAATTTTCCTTTAAAAAATTAAAAAAAAAAAAAAAAAAAAAAAAAAAAAAGTAAAAATTGTTAAAAATTCAATTTTTCGAACATACCTGCTGGAACTCCCCTGAAGAAATTTATGTCTCACCAAGAATGTAACCCTCATTTTTGAATGAGGCTCAGCCTGCTCCTGTGTATTCCCTCTGTATCAGTGCGCAAAGCAGCCTTGGATTTATTTAGTAACTTTTGAAGAACTGGTATAATAATGTCACATATAAGAAGTTTGTCAACCATGTGCCATACTAGAAATGAAACAAATCTCTTACAGGCTCATAAAGCTAATACTTGCTACACATTGTACATTAATTCCATAATAACAAAGCAGACTGAGTGAGACAGGTTGTTCCCTACCAAATGTTATGTTTCTATATGGTGGCCAAAACCACCTGAGCTAAACTTGTTTCACCATATGCATGGCAATGAGACATGAAAAATTCTTCACCTAGAAGTACCTGAAAACTGAACTGCAGCTTCCCACAAATTTCCCATAACTACCTCTTCAAAACAGTTGCTTGAAGAATACCTCTTTCTTAAGCTGACAGCCAAACAGGAAAGGCATATAGACATAAAGGGACACAGACAAAACCATGTTTCAAGTGTAAAGAAAATAATATTATTCTTCCAATTAGAAACTAGTAACCAGGCAAAATTGCTCGAGTAAGATGTCCCTTGAAACTGAAAGAAAGGATATATGTAAGTAGTTCTAGAAAAGATGCAACAGTGAGAATAGTCTTGTTCCACACATCAACCCTAAAGACAGCATTACCTTCAAACTCATACTTACTGGAACACTCTAGGCACGCACACACTGTGGTCAGTATCTTACACGGGACAAGATGGTAGTGTTGGAAAGCTTGATCAGGAACAGGCTTTCCCATCAGAGTAAAGATCCATGCTCCTGGCTCTTGTGAGCTTTGGGCAACTAACATGCTCCATGTCAGAAAACACAATGAAAGCTGAACATTCAGACCTCAGATAATTTGGATAGATAATGGTACAAATTTTTACATGATCCTGTACCATTGGCAATACCTTTGTAATACTGGTTTGATGCTGCCCAGCAGGTGGGGCAGGTGACCAGCAGAAGAATCTGTGCTGACAAATTGCATTGCATCTAACTTTGCCAGAGAACTACCCTGCTTCAGAGAAGCCTTCTGGGCCACAAGTTCACCTGCTTGCAGGGAGATGGATCCCTCCACCAACTCTGCTGTGGGACATCTGCTTTCCCACTGTGGATAATGTATTGTGAGGAAGAGATCCTGGCTCCAAAGAGACAGGGAACAGCTTTGCAATCATCACAGTTGCGGATAGGATTTTGTTCTGAAAGAATGGCTGGGGCACTGAATGTGATGACACCAAACATCCCAAAGTACATGCCTGCTGCAAGGTGTAAGCAGCACAGTAGTGTACCATAAAGTGAAACAGAGCACTGTCATGGTACAGCTACATCACAAGACTTTTCATGAAGGCACACAGAAGTTGCCAAAATACATATCAAGATGGTCAAAGGGCATGGTTAAACTGTTGTCTGGTGCTGGTTGTAGTGTGTTTTTAATCCAACTTCAATCCATAATTAAAATTCATTTTAAAGGAAACTGCAGCATCTTCAATATCAACAATATCTGTACTAAATGCATTCCACAACTGTTTTCTGAATGTTACCTTAAATATTACATTAGGATGAACAGTACTCAAACAATTAAGTATTTCTGTTACAACATTTTACAAAACAGAGTATTTTGTGCAAAGCAAAGAAATCTTAATGTGGTACATAACTCAGGTGCATTAGTTTCAGAGTGCAGCTCTGCACCCCATTGTATTAGAAAACAAATGACAAGCCACACATCCAAAGACTTTTGAATTTTGATACAATGCACATAGTGTCATCTTCCACTATCATACAGCGTAATGTACTTCAGAAATTAATCAAACATAAACCTTCAAATACTCTGTGGCAAACTGTACCAGAGATACCAGTACAGTTCCAACTCCGAGAAGGTGAAGGAATCATGCTGTGCAATAACAAAGCTGATCATCTTCTTGGTAAGACATTTACCAGAAACCAAATCAAAAATTTGGCAGAAAGGTTCTTGAAAAGAAAGTTACATTGTAAGCCTGGCACTGACTTATACCCTTTAAATTCACCTTCTTTGGTGACAGGCATAAAATAAAAGATTCTGTTTTGTTTTGTGTTTTTTTTTGTTTTGTGTTTTTTTGTTTGTTTGTTTGGGGGTTTTTTTTGGGGGTTGGGGTTTTTTTTTTTTTTTTGGTTGGTTTTTTTGTTGGTTTTTTTTTTGAAGGAAGGCAACCATAATGGATTTTTAAATATCAATTCTGATTTTCTGCTGCCCCATCTCCCCAGCTTATCTGACCACTTTACCTCACAGTTCATGTCACCCCTGTGCCATGTGTCTAGATGTATGCTGGGAGTAAACATGACCTGATCTAGCCCACATTTGGATCAGACAAGGCTTCCATAGGGAAAAAGGATTGTTGTAATAGGATAAGCAAACATTCAAAGTCGGTCCAATTTGTACATCCAGTTGCATGTCCTTGCTACCTATTAGTATGAAGCATTGTTCCTCATACAGGAGATGCCATGGGCTGCTGCAAGAGACTTATGCCACAAGATCATCACTCCACAAATTCCCTAACAGCACCTGGAGAGGGGCAGGTATTTAAGCTAAATCAGAATAGAGTTGAAGAGGAGTTATATACGAGCCATTATTGTTCCAGCACCAGAAAGAGGCCTTCTTGCTGTTCACCTTTTTATTTTATGTTTGACAGTTGAACTTTCCAAATGCCCTTGTGGTTAACCTTCTTTACAACGTATAAATACCATTCCATTCTTACACAAAAGAAATACAGCTGTTTGTTATATACACACACCTTGACAGTAAGTCCTTTAAAGAACACTGCAACATGAAATTACAGAGCCAACACCCACAGAGCACCTATTCAGCTGCAGGCCAGGAAGTCTCTGCTGAGAAAGGCAATCTTTTAAGGTAAAATGCTTTAACTGAACTCATAACATTTCAATGGGATAATAAGAACTGTGTGATGTGCTGTCATACCATGAATTAGTCATATTCTGGTTTACAAACTGTAGTTGCTGCATTTCACTGAAGCCATCCAATTTAGAATGGAACTGCTTGAATACATCTCACTGGCATAAGGAAGCAGCCTTGAAGACATGGAATATACTTGAGAGTAAAATGAAGACACAAGTGAGATCACAAAAGGTTTTGTCAAGTATTTTTATGTTAACTGTTTTGGTTTTTGGCTTGTTACGGCTTTTTTGGTTTCTTTAGGAAATTCCATCACAGTGAAAGGAATGAAGAATTCCAGAAGAGAGTTGACATCCTTCAGTTCCAGACTATATTCTGCTGCTATTTTCTCTGCAGTCCATATTTGAGGTTGAAGTTTATGATTATTAAGAAGTGTCAGAGCCTCCACAAGGGAAATTTTGCCTTTGGAAACTTTCTTAACGTCTAGAGCTTCCAAGTGGCCTAATTTTGTAAGTCTCTTTTCCTTCTGTTTACTTGGAAGATGTTCACCACCTCCATCTTTTACCTAATTGAGGGAAGAAAAACAAAAAGAGCTCAACAGCAGTTCTGTTTACTATGCATACTGTAGCAGCTAAGCTGCTTTCCTAAATATGGCATTTCCTATTAGCTTTCCCCATTTTTTTTAAAAAAAAGCTTAGCCAGCATAGCTTTTTCCACAGCCATTCTACATAGAGTGTCAACTCCCAACCAAATGCTGAAAAGCTCCTGTTCACTGCATTCTAAATGTTGTATTGGCTTGGCAGCCCTTCATACAAGGCAAACTACAGATTCTGGTAGGCAAATGTAAATCCAGATAACTAATATTCATTGGAAGGGACAAAAAAATCATACAACAAATCGGTATCCTTCTGATACCAATGGAAAACTTTCTCATGTAGGCTCTCTCCCCTTCCTTTTGTTTTCAAATTTTAGTTTTGCTATTTAAAGAAATTCCTTCTTTTGCTCTGTCTAGAGAACAAGCTTTCCTGCTATTTTGCAGCATCATATGGAGTTTAATTGCTGTGTCTACTGCAACATGTAGACAGACAAACTCTCTTCTCTAAGGTCCAAATAATCTCTAAAACAACTTTCACTTCTTCTTATTTCCTTTTATTAACATTTATCACACTGAAAAGAAAAAAAAAAAGACATAATTAAACCTTTCTTAAGTTTAGAAATATTTATATAGTAATCAGAGCCCACAGCCACTGATTATTACACAGACACTCTGTATCAACTCACAAGCTGAGAAAACTGGTGTGGATGCTACAGCACCTGTGAATCTGTTTCTGAGCTACAAGGAATGTCTGGCCTGTACTCCATGTCTTCTACTTTTTCCTAAAACTGTGCTTGGATAATGAATGATTTTTCAACTCTTAATTAGATCATCTGTCTCTGGGAATCTGCCACTTCAGGACTCCCAAGCTGGTGCTTTTCCACTTACCACAGGCAGACATCCCAAATATACACAGAGATGTGTACACATCATGTAAACAATGCACAAAGTTATCAGGATAACATCAGGAATGGGAGAAAGCTTTTGTATTGCTTTGCCCACAAGTCTCTGTGATTTCACTTCAATTGTGCTCTAACAACTGCAAGCAGACACGGCACAAGGGCAAGTCTGTGGCAGCAAACTCAAGAGTAGGCATGAAATCAAGCAAAGATTTATTCCACTTGGGGATTTTTCTCAGATCTCTCTTTGACAGATTTATACATGAATATTGAAAGTTATTGAAATTAGACCTTTAGCACTTCAAGATTAGAGTCCTAACCTCTGCGATGGAAATTAAGGATAGACATTTCTTGAAAATTTCAGGCAGAGATTGAAGAAATCTATTTGCATTTTAAATATTTTTAGACTTGAATACCATACACATGGCAAATTAGAGAGACTTGGGGATTTTGCTAGATGACTGAAAATTTTATTGCTGAATAAAGCAGCTGGAATAAAGTGGTCCAATAATGCAACAGGTGAAACACAGAAGCCATAGCACAGTATGATGGAAAAGAGGACACTGAACCCCAGTCTGCATTTTACAAAGGAGTATGCTTTGCCTGTCAAGTAAAAGACTGCAGCCAGTGGCAATAAGGAAATTATGACCATACAACCCAAAAGATTATGTAGAAAAAACGTAAGGCACTTCATGAGCTGGATAAAAAACGTCTCTGCACTGTATAAAATTAAATGGAGTTAAAGACTCCATTAAAGAGTAAATGGCTTTGTCCTCTACCACGTCCCTGCTCGCCCAGCAGTCCCAGTCTCTTCTAACAACTCCACAAATGATCTCTGGCATACTACTTTATCTTTGCAAAAGGCTGGAGAACTATCCTGTCTCATGGGAAGCAGAAATGGGAATTCAGGTGAAAAACAATGTAAGATTAACGCTGTGTTAAAAAGGAAGACTGTGTCAGCATTTACAAGCTTGTATAATCACAATCTGTCACACGTTCAAAACCCGGGGTCAGACACAGTCTGAAGTATAGAAGATTAATAAAAATGCCACTTTTATCTACAGAAAAAAAGGTAGCTTTTATGCACAAAGAGCATTTTTCTTGACACTGACTTTGTGCTGAGTTTGAAGACCACAAAGCTGATGCTGGTATGGCTCATACAGAGACACACACTCACCCGCACTGGTGGATCTCTGGACTCGACATAAACATCTTTGAGCAAGGTGAGGAACTTATCATCCTTTCTGAGAACTTCTTCTTTTATCTCTGGGCTATCTAAAGGCAGCCAGAAGAAGGGAAGGGGAAAAAAAAGGAGAAAAGATTGATCTGAATCAAATAGTTTCCTTTTTGTTACTTCTGCCAGCTTATGGCTTACCCAGTGAGACACGGCATGGCTCCCGCAAATGCACGTGCCTTCTTGGGAATGTGCCATTCTTCCCGAAGCCCTGACCTTAGCGACACCGCTTCACGCGGTGGGGCTGGGCCAGTCACCTGTCACAGCACGGCGGGAAGCACAAGCTCTAAAGTGCTGCTTCAGCAACCCTGAGGCATCCTGCCACCAACCCAGCTACCCCAGATTCTACCGCCTCCACCAACAGTCCCAGGAACCCCCCGCCCCATCAACTGTCCCCGGCTCCTGTCCCCATCAACCACTCACACCGACCGCCCCTCGCGAGCCGCCCCACGGCCGCCGCCGTCACCCATCAGCCCCCAGNGTGGGCTTCTCCTTGCTGATCTCGCGGCGGGCCCGGTTCTCCAGGTTAAAATTCCGGAACACGCGGGTCACCCGCCCGCCCATCGCCGCCGCCAGCCGCGCCTGCGCAGGGGCACGCTGGGCAGGGCTGGTGCGCCGCTCCGCAGAGTGCACCGGAAGAAAATAAACCCAGTACCGCAGGCAAACAAACAAACAAGCGAACGAGAATGCAAAAAGGCGGTGCACTTTTCACTTCACGGCAGTGCTTTCTCCTTGCCCTCGGCTCTGCCTCGGACGCCAGCTCGGGGCGGCGTTGGTCCTGCCGTGGCTTTTTTGTTCGTGAGCGGCGCCCCCGGGTCGGGCGGGTCCCGTCGGGAATGCTCTCAAAGCTGCCCCAGAGTTTCCTTCCCAGCCGTGGCGGCGGGCGCCTGAGTCCCCGGACACGGCATGTCGTGACTGTCGCTACTTATTTATCGGCGGGCATAGGCGCGGGTCGAGCCTGCAGCGAGGGACAATTCCCCTGTACTGTTGGGAATTTGTAGGCTACAAAATGCTTTCAGGGTGCAGACCCTCTTTCTTCAAGCTCAACCAAATAACCTTTCTTTTGACTTTGCAAAAATTGCGAAAACTACTTGTGAGAAAATGTTGAGAAAGCTTTGAGCCATGCGTGATAAGAAAGGTAAACTTGTCGACAGAATCAAAATTGTTGAGATGGAATCAGCAGTTCATAGATTCAGCAAGTGTGAAAAGGTACAGAATCCTCAGAGAAAGAAAGGCAGAAAGAGTAAGAGCTACTGGCCTGATGCAAAAAGCGATAAAACCTGATTGACTACTTTATTCAGCCACGACTGATAAGGTGTTTTACCAACAGGGATTAATGACTCGTTCATTCCAGCTGCTGCGTGAATTAGCCAATAAGTAATTCCCTTATGGTTTTGAATTGTGTATGTGCTGTTTGCAGACTCTTAGTGCCTTCTGGGCCACTAGTTAGTTCATGGTTGCCTGAATGAAGTGACCTGGAATGGGAGTGCTAATGAAGGACAGAGAAAAGACCAGACTTCATGNCGCTCCCGGCATGCCCCGCGCGCCCGGCGCGCGCTCAATGTCACCGGCCCTGCACCGGGAGCGCCGCGGCCTCGCCGCCGCCCCTCGCCCCCGCAGTCCGCACCCGGCACCCGGCACCCGCCCTGCCTCTCCTCTANGGAATGCTCTCAAAGCTGCCCCAGAGTTTCCTTCCCAGCCGTGGCGGCGGGCGCCTGAGTCCCCGGACACGGCATGTCGTGACTGTCGCTACTTATTTATCGGCGGGCATAGGCGCGGGTCGAGCCTGCAGCGAGGGACAATTCCCCTGTACTGTTGGGAATTTGTAGGCTACAAAATGCTTTCAGGGTGCAGACCCTCTTTCTTCAAGCTCAACCAAATAACCTTTCTTTTGACTTTGCAAAAATTGCGAAAACTACTTGTGAGAAAATGTTGAGAAAGCTTTGAGCCATGCGTGATAAGAAAGGTAAACTTGTCGACAGAATCAAAATTGTTGAGATGGAATCAGCAGTTCATAGATTCAGCAAGTGTGAAAAGGTACAGAATCCTCAGAGAAAGAAAGGCAGAAAGAGTAAGAGCTACTGGCCTGATGCAAAAAGCGATAAAACCTGATTGACTACTTTATTCAGCCACGACTGATAAGGTGTTTTACCAACAGGGATTAATGACTCGTTCATTCCAGCTGCTGCGTGAATTAGCCAATAAGTAATTCCCTTATGGTTTTGAATTGTGTATGTGCTGTTTGCAGACTCTTAGTGCCTTCTGGGCCACTAGTTAGTTCATGGTTGCCTGAATGAAGTGACCTGGAATGGGAGTGCTAATGAAGGACAGAGAAAAGACCAGACTTCATGTGCTTTTTCTTTTTTTTTTCTTTTTTTGTTTTTTTCTTTTGTGGGAAACGCCTCTTTTTCTGCCCTTGCATTTATCTAGTTCTTCTAGTCTTTTTTTTTATTATTATTACTGTGTATTTTATATATTGTGTACACTAGTCTTCTACTAGTAATCATAATAATTGCGATGTGATAGTTGTCAAGACTACAGTGTGCTTTTATGCTGGATTAGTGAATGGCTGTGTTTTCTGTAGAAAGAAGCCAAATAGATTTAGAAAGGCAATGGAGACAAGGCAGTATAAGCGTGGTGTGTGCTGGGTTTCTGCTCTCTTTGGGAACCAGGAAGGTGCAGTTTCTCCACTTGTTTATTTAGAGGGCTCTCACAGTCGGTAGGAGGATAGAAACATTTTTCTTCTCTTGGTAATAAGTTTACTGACCCTGTCTTATTTTAGACATTGCATGCAAATTAATTAAGGAGACAAGTGATACAGTGATAATAGAAAGCTGTTAAAATCTGCTGAAGTCAGACTGGTGACAAGTTTAATTAAATATCTATAGTCAATTACTTGCTGACTAAACCTGTGTTCTCGACTCCAGGATTTGATACTTTTGTAAGTGGTGAGTCTGTGTGGTGTGGCTAAAATGGAAAAATCCACATGGATGCCTTTGGTGGTTGTAGACCTTTCATAGGTACTTTAGCATTTCTCTGACATGTATTCTTACTGATCTGTCTGTGGATCAGCTATTGTGCCAAATTTAGAAACAAAGCTTCTCCTTCAAAAGTTAAGAACTCCCAGCTTGTGGAATCCAACTCAGCACAGGGTTTCTGTCTTCGTAATGACTGAATGTCATTAACACTGCTGTAATATATACTGACAGCAAAATAAGTTCACCAGAAGGCAGCCAGGTAAAAATAAAGAGTGATGTCATGCTCTGCCTGTCGCTTCCTACCACTGAGGATGGCACAAGGCTATTCTTTTCATGTATAAAGATGCATCAAAATTTCAAGATTTTTATTCTGAAGAATCTTTCTTAAACTGTAGCAAGCAGAAGAACTGAGATTGAAAACAATTTTTAAATATAATTTGGTGTTTTACCAATGTAACCATGCTTATATTAAATATCAGTAATCAAGAGATAGGATTTTTTTCCATATAAAGCATCTGCAAGTGGGATGATTTAAAAATGAATGTATATGTACTCAGCTTAGATAGTTTCAAAGGGGATGTATTTTTCTTGAACGAAGAGTCTGAATTTTTCCAGGGAATTAAAAAATAACATAACAAAGCAGCCCATGAGAAGAACATAAGAGTATCCAGCTAGATTCATGTACACCTGTTCTCAATAGGTTCTCATAGCAGCTTGTTCTTGACACTGGACAGCACCAAACACATCAGAGAAAAATACTGTAACTCTCATGATATATGTGTGCCATAGCCTGCCACATTAGACCTCCTTGTAATCCTTTCATACTTCTTAAGAGAGAAATTTCTAAAGCAACTGTGTAGCTGGAAAGTAAAAAGTCCATTTGTGACTGTTCTTTGAATCTTTTTGGTTTTCCATCTCAGTTTTGATTATATGTTGTGTGTATTTTTTTCTTTTTTAGCTAGTTCTGTAGCTGGGTGGAAAATTAGAAATTAATTTTTATATTTAACTAGTATCAAAATTCTGATTGATCTATTGAAAATTCCCTTTAGAGAAGGGAGAATAGGAATATCTGTCTTTAACTTTTGTTACTGTGTGGTACTACTAAAGTTTTTTTGCTGTCTTTACTACTCAGAAGATCAGGAATCAGAATATGAGTCCAGATGGGTAGGTAATCTCAGTGAAGAGTGTTTTTTTGGTAATAGGTGCCCAACTGGAAAATTTTGGAGAGGAGGCAGGTGAGGTTTGCTTTGTGATTTGTGGCCTGGGAATGGCACAGGAGTTGACCACAGTGGAAAATGAGGAATGCCCTTATACAGCAGCAACACAGATTTATATTTGATTCTGTCCACATTTTCTACAAGTGAAACTGTTTTCCTATTCTCATCTTTCCGTTGTTGTTTGTTTATAATTGATGCCAGTCTAAATGGATACTTGAGCAAATGCATGTGTCATTAGGATTCAGGATTGAGTCCTCTATACCGATTACTGGTTTACCAGTAAACACAATGGAAGCATTGATCCTTTTGTTCCTTATCTCATCAGTGTTAGGCAGAACCAGAGAACATAGCATTAGCAAGAATTGATTATGAGCCAAGTAAAAATGACTGTCCTGCAACTTTGTAAGGATGCACTCAAGAGAGATGGACTTACTGATGGATCACTTTTGCCTTTCAGTGATTTTTGGTTGTTCTGTTACTTGATTCAGATTATTTCTCTGTTGTTGGTTTCAACTGATCCATCTTTTACATGCTTCTGAAGTATCTACAGAAGGATCTGCGTTGAAGGATTTTGCTTAATTCTGGTCTGTGATCAGAGTGTTCCTGAACACTTGCATATTTTCAAGGCTAGGTGGCTGCAGTGCTTTATTTAAAGGAGTTTTTGTCAAGTCCTTATGTGGATGAAGTTTATGGAAGTGCAGCAAGCTCAGTGTTACAGACTCACATACCAGCCCAGACAGATCACTAGCTCCTTGTCAGATAATACTAATTTCAAAGACATTGCATTTAAATTCTCCTGATTGACTGTGACTTGATATACTTGACATCATCTTCCTTATTTTTCCTGTCTGATAGTTGTATCTCAATTAGCAGGTTACTTTGACTTGGAAATGCACAGTAGGAGCCAGCATGTTTGAGAATGAGGCAGCCTGGTACTGGAATTAATTAATTTTATCAGTTACACATGCCTTTTTACTTCATTTCTGCTCACAGGGTTCAGTACTCCATGTTCTCTTCTCAGTGGCAATACTAGTTGAGATAACTGACAGCCTTATTATTTCTTGTAACCCTGGCTTCAGTTCATCCCTCTTGTCAGCCAGCATGAGGGTGTAGGAACACCTCCAGAGCAAACAATATCACACAGATGGTCTAATTTAAGAAAGAGAAGAGCTCCCATAAATTTTCTAAGCTGTATCAATCACTGATGGTTTGACTGGTCCACAGAAAGCTACTTGAAACACAGGAGGAAAAACAAAAGGCCTGTGACAGGACAAGTGTGAGTACCTTGAACTGGTATTGCTGCCAGGTTGGTTGGTTGATTTGTTTGTGAGAGTTTGCACTTTGCTCCCAGATTGTTTCCCTCTAGCAGTGACAGAACTGTACCAGCTCCAATGAGGAGGAGATGAACCAGCAGTGGGAAGAGACTGGATTGAATGGAGAGGTGGCTGGCTCATGTTGGGCTGGCTTTGCTGGTGATCTAACATCACCCAAGACAAACAACATCCTTTGTACTGACTTGAGGCAGTACTGCAGCCACTGCAGTAGCTGTCTGATAGTCCAGAAGAGAGTTGGTGAATGGATTCAGAATATTAGCTATCTGCTGGAGTTTCTTTCATGAAATATAACACATAAAAAATAACAAATATATAACCTAAGTGTGCTGGCAAGATGCTTTTCTACAATAATGTAATATTTTTCCATCCCCAAAGGATATTCCTATTCCATCTATATGGTTTTAATTTATGATGCTGCATAAATATTTATAACTGTATAATTTAGTTGTATTATCAGTGACTTAATGAATCAAGGGATTGATTTTCCATGCTTCTATAAGTTGTTGCAGAACCAGTTTTATTTATTCATTTTACACTTTAATTACATCCTTCTGCAATTTACGAATTGTGTATTCGCAGGTGTGAATTACATGAAAAACTAAAATCTTTTATGTACCTATGGGAAACCAAATTTTGTGCAGAGAAGGAAAGCCAAAATGACCTCAGTGAACACTTCTAAAACCCCTTTATATATATCTCAGTCCTAAAGAAGGCTTATATATAGATCTTAAGAAGCTGGAGAAGTTACAGTGCGGTTTAATAGCTCAGTGGTTTAATCAGTGTTATGCTGGGTAAGTAGCATTTGAGTCCATGTCCTATACCTACCTGTACTTTTTTAGATGCAGTAGCTAAAAATCTGCCTGACACACACAAAGGATTCTTGGCAGATATTCAAGGAATACCATACTGAGATTACACATCTTTCCTGGCTGCTTCCACAAGCTATTTCAAGTCCTCAAATTCACAAAAAGCAAATGTATCTACACTAAAGGTGGAAGAGGATTCTATCAGGGGACACTACCAGACTGCAGAGCAAAGAAAATATGACCATAGGGTTACAACTTACAACCTTTGAAGTAAAGATGAATGTGCAATATTGCATTACCAGAAGAGTAGAGAAATACATTATATTCCTTTAGCATTTATTCCAAGAAACAAATGAATATTCTGAGATGTGCAGTCACCAGCAGAGTTACAGTATTAAAGTCTTGCTGACTTAAACACAATTTTTCCTTGAATTTCTGGTTGAAACAACTTTATTCCAAACTCTAAGTGTAGGAACTGATCTTAAAACATATAAAACAGATAAAATCCTATTGACTTCAATAACATTTATACAGAATAGGATAAATAAGAATGAAAATAGTGGGAAAGAATCCAAAGCTCTAGACAAAAATATGCATTTGAAAATAATAAAAATTCTTAGCATTTGGAGTGTAATTCAGTGATTGTCAGATAAAAAAATCCACAAGGGAAGATTTTTCATGATTATGTCCTGTCTACTACATGGGTTTTGTTTCTTTTACGTCTTACTGTAAAATACCCTGTGGAAGTCCTTACTAGAGACACAGTTTTAGTTAACATGTATTTATATTGATGATCCAGGAAAAATAGATTTATTATCTACTTGCTTTATTTACCATAAAATATTACATTTTATTTGATTTAGGAATATACCAGTATGAATTATTGTAGCAGTGTTGTAACAGGAATAATGTCCATTACAAATGATTTGGTCTACACCTAATGCAATGGTACCCATAAATGTATGTCACCTTCTCTGTATGTCACAGAGAAGGATATAGTTAAGACAAATAATGCTGCGTTGATAATTTTTCATGATTCCCTAATACTCTACGTACAATAATACAGAAAATTAATTACATTCTTCCTACAGGTCTTCTGAGCATTTTTGTTTGTATGTATCTCCATTTACCTGAGTGATTACATATCCAAAGTGTTCTGGTAGAGAATGCATTAAAGACAAAAGAAAAGGTTTCAATGATACCAACACATAGTCATGTGAACCAGTATTAGAGTTCAAGTGGAAATAATTACTGAAGTTAGAGAGCCCTTTTGTGTGCCTCTTCTTCCCACAGCATCAAAAATCTAGGGGCATGTGGGACACAGATGTATTTTGAACAGTTATATTTACTAATTGTATAGAGAGATAGAGTGGTTAAGTATGCAAGTGTCAGGTTGCTTTGGGGGCTACTAAAATAGACTATTAAAGAGGTCCCCAAATATTTAAATTACTAACTCTATGTATTAAAAGTTCATTTTTAGATTGTATAATAAGGACATGATTAAGCTTCAAAGCTCCAGCATTTTAATGCAGACTTACTGAGACTCTGTGAAGGCAGAGTTCTTTCATTATGTAAGATGTCTTTGGGATCATGATGAAGCTACCACACTTTCCTATATGAACATAATAAAATACAAAACCAGTGTTCTCAGGCATTAGTTCAGGAACTCTATAGGTACTATTGTACTTTCTTGGGCTAGAAAATGCTGAAAATGGTCACGTTTTCTTTAGTTGAGAAACAGTTTGTCAGGATGTCTCATGTTTTTCTAATATAAATTAAGAAATTCTCTACAGGATATATGATGAGTGATAACATGATAAATTTCACATGCACAAAGAAGTTAGGTGCTCAGAGGGATTTTTGTAACTTTCTGTGGGACTGGGTGTCAGCTTCTAAGAGCTGCTGGGAGATGAGGTTCCCTGCTGTGTGTGTGTTCCCTACCTGCAAGTGGTAGGTTTCAGCCTGTGGATGACAGACTTTAAATAATTCAGTACACTGAGTTACTCCAGAGGAAATGTCTGTTGATGGCCTGTCTGAATTATGGCTGCAAAGCTTTTCTTGTCAGAAGTACTGCCAGACTCTCGTCAATGGATTGTGACATGGGCCAGTTTCATCCTAGTCTAAAATCTCTTGTCAGACTGTAGAAATGATCCCTGCAGGGCATCTCTCTTTGCAGCATGGGGAAATTCACCTCTCACCCCAAGAACAATTGAGATTTTTAGATTTCTGCAAGCTGCTCCTGTAGTCTTTCACTTTTTGTTCCGACATCAGCAGGAGCATGCTAAGTTGTTTGTTCTTGTTTAATACTTTAATCTGTATGGAAAATATGAGCCATCTTGTAGTGGTTAATTATTACAACGAGGTGTTTTCAATTTTTTCTGACACGCCTGTGGATGGACTATATATGCTGGTTTTAGACATGGAGTCAAGAAGCAGAACTATAGACTCCTCTCATGGGAGACAGAACAATATTGATTCAAGAATCTGTTCTCTCTTCAAGTGCTGAAATGCACATACCAGTGATCTCCACAAGCTATTGCAGCTCCCAGTAACAAAGCAAGATACATTTTTCTCTTTTTAATGAATGGATTACGTTGACCATTGCTTTTTGTTCTTTCTATTGGTTCACATGTATTTCAGGCTCTTCCACAATATCCTAAGACAGGTTAGAAA
Source organism: Rhabdornis inornatus (assembly GCA_013397075.1). NCBI lineage: Eukaryota > Metazoa > Chordata > Aves > Passeriformes > Rhabdornithidae > Rhabdornis > Rhabdornis inornatus. The sequence continues at coordinate 1,873,682 of VWZS01002158.1, read as the reverse complement.
ACCGGCTGAAAAGTAACAGTGCAATTTTTAAAACAGCAGTTACACTTTTTGCTAAAATTAAATTTTTTTCCAGATTTTTTTGTCTTTCTGAGGTATAAATAAGGTGTGGCGTTTTTTTTTGTAGTGCAGTGTATAAATTGAAAATAGAGAGTAAAAGGCTAAAGTACAGTCAGTAAATGTATACATAAGAGCTATTATGAAAAATTATGAAAAACTGACAAAGTGTGTTTGTGTTTCCTTATAATAGGGGAAATATGAAAGGTTTAAATTTTGATACTTTTTACAATTTAGCATTTTATTAATGCATTACGTGTGTTTGCCAGAGGCGACCATACATATGTTTTCTTTACTGCCCCTGTAGACTGGGGCTTAAATGGAAACAATATTTGATTTAATGCTGAAATTTTATCTGTTTTATGCTGTTTCTGATTTTGCAGGTTATTCCCACTGGGCGAAACAGAAGATGGCTTCAACGACTCTTCTGAAGGCATTTTGCTCATTTTTCTGCTCCTTTCAGACTGTATACATAAACCCTTTTTTGTCTGGGCACAGCAGGAAACAGGAGACAGTTTCCAAGCTGTGTCAGGCCTAGAAGGCAACATTCATGCACATGTGTACAGAGATACACAATTGTATGTTATTGTTGCTTTTGTGGACAGGAGGGGCTGTTGCCATCTATAGCCCTTGCTGTCACAACCCTAATTTTTCATTTGATGACTTGCATAACCTGTCTCAGTCCATGCTGCTTTTTGTATCTTCATCTCAGATGTACAGAGTGACTCCCCAGACAACAACTAACCCTCCTGATTTCAGACCAGATTATTCAACTTCCATTCCATACCTGTCATTCTGGTGAATGATTTCAGCAGTGACTTCAGCTGTTTTGAATAAATAATTTTAAAAACCCAACAAAACAAAACAAAAAAACCCCCAAAATGATATTTGACTGCAGCTGAAAGTAGGCTATTATTTCTAGTAACCTTAAATAGGATTTGGACTTTCCATAAATCAGAGGTACATCTCTTGAAAGTTAGTTGCAATCTGCCTTTTAGTGTCTCCTGCATCATTATGCCTTTCTGTCTATATGAGCAGACAAGTGCCTGCTTCCCAGAGTGGAATCCATAATCCTGGAATTACTTCCAAGTGTCTTTTTTGAGTGCTTACCAGAAGCAATTTAAGTCTGCAGTCCAACAGTGCAATGTCTCTAAAGGAGAATCTTCTGCCAGTAGCCACCCCTCAGCCCCCTTGGTAAGAAGGGCTCCTCTGCCTGCATGATAAGATAACCCAGCTCAACCTACTGACTGTGCAGAAAACCACTCTCTTTAATGGTTTTTTTTTCAGATACCCCTCGTTTAAGAGGGTGAGTGAGAAGCATAGCACATATGTCTTCCTCAAGATTTCTTTCAGGAAACTGTCTATTCCAGATTTTTACTTTTCCTTAACTAAGGAGTTAAGGATTGGAATGTCAACCTTTCAGGATTCAGTTACACTGTGTTAGGTGAATCTTTGGTCTGAATGAGTATAGTTACTATTTTGCCAGCAGTATGACTAAGATAAAGTTCTTCCTCCACTGATTTAACAGCACCAGTCATGCACATGAAAATAACAGGCTTTCAGAGAGAAACTAAGGTTTTCATATTACTTAAGTACTACTGTGAGTGGACTCATCTATTCTGCAAATGTGTTGATTAGAGTATCTTCCATTTCCAGTGCACAAATCCTGACAAAGGTTCAGGGGTCTTAGTTCAGACATTGAGGAAATGAGTAAGCTGTGACTTTGTATTTCTGGTATCTACAGAATATCATTATTTTGGATATCTACCTAGCCTTTCCTGCCACTGTCTATGAATTCATGCTCTGACAACATGAAGCCATACAGAACCTTCAATAATGCCCTAAAAACCACAGGGAACTGTTAGAACATATACTGAGAAAGATAAAAGGCTGGTAGCATTTACTGAAACAATCTAAAAATTGTTTATAAACCTCAAACTATAAGCGCTGGGAGTAGCAGCCTAAGATAACTGATTTCTGCAGGTGCTTTTGCATGGGGAAATACAGTAAGTCCTTGATCAGATATGGAATCAACAATTCTTGGGATGGTGCCTGGAAAGTGAATAGTCCCAGGTAGAGGAGGACTACACATGCTCACTGTCCCATGTTAACGTTTTGAATGTGTACCCACTGGCTTTTCTTATTCTTTTCATCTTCAGAGGTTAGAAACTGGGAGAGTTTTATGATTAAACAGTTAATTTTTTTTTAACTGCGTGAGGAAGGAGTTGCTGCTGTGCATAGTTAGCACAGTGACGTCAGCTCTGCCAGCTGTAGTTGTGGAAGGGATGATAGCAAATCCTTTGGTTCTGCAGACAGATTAAGCTCAATAAATTACTTTTATGAGCTCTCCCTCCAGGTTTCTAACACCTGCATCCTCCATCCTATGAGAAGAAGGACTGATTGTCTAATTGCCCTAGAATTAAAAATGAAGCAAACATTCAGTCATTATTTCAGATCTTCAGTATCCCCATGCTACTTTCCATTGCAGAAAAGACCTGTATGTATGAAAAGGTTGAAGGAAGAGTAATCTAAAGACACTGTTATACAAACAGAAGTCCAACATTAAAAAAAGGAAGAAAAAACTCACTGCTTTTGAAAACAAAGGCATGCAGAGTGCTCTAAACAAAGGCCTACACTTCTGTTAGCAGAGTGGCAGTGCCAAGGCTTGCAACAGGCTCCATAAAGTGTTGTATATCCAAGCTCATCTATCACAGTGTAAAAAGCACTGCAGGAGTACATGGTCTTTCTCCCTCATCCTGACCCCAGGTTCTAGCCTTACTCTTCCTTTTCCAGCCATGTCATGATCCCTTTCATCTGATCATAGAGGTTTTAATACATCAGAACCTCCAGCCTGATGCTCTTGCAGCAGCCACATGCTGAATGGAGCAGCTACATTTTCAGAGTATTGGCAGTAAAACATGTTTCCTTGATGTTAGAAGTACACCTCCTACTTCACAGAAATAAAAGCTGTGGAGTATCACATCTAATGTGCCAGACTATTTTGATTTCAACAGTTTAGAAGCTGAGAATGATTTCGTTTAAAGCAGCCTCAGACTGAGCTATACTCAACTGTTCTTTTGAAGTAGCGGAATCTAGGAAAGGGAGATGGAGGAGTAAGAAAATTGTTAACATTCAATGGCCAGCAATTTACCTACCAAAAGTACTATAGAGGTTGCTTACACTGTTTTTTTTTAGTTTCTTTTCTAACCTCCACTTCCTTTTTCCCTTTCTGTAAATGTTAAGGGCTGCATCCAGGGCGGTATTCAGAAAAACATACGTAGCAGAGGAAGCATTGCAAGGTTAAAACAGGATCTTACACACCCTGCTACCTGTCAGGAAGTTTATTTCCTTTAGTAGGGGATGTCACCTCATGTGACTAAATCTGTTCCAAATGAAAGAACCAGGTCAAAGCAGTAACCTAGACAACTTCAATGTTACAGCTTACTACTATTCATATAGCTTCTATAGAGAAGGGAATAGTTACTCCCTTACCTGTTTTAATTTTCTTTTGCCCACTGGGCTTCTTTTATGCAGGTGGTCTCATGCAGTTTGTGTTTGTCAGCTCCACCAACAAGCAGAAAACCCAAGGCACTTAGGTGTTTTCTTCTAGCTCCACTTGCAATGAGGATAGAGGGTGGGATTGCAGATACTATGTTTTCTTCCATTTTTAATGTTGGACTTCTGTTCTGTTTGTTTCTTTTACATGTTTGTTGTACTGACATGTAACCTGGAAAATGCTCAGCTGAGAGAACTGCTCAGAACATAATGTAGTGTTTGATGTTTTCATGTTTTTAATCAAAATGGGGGTGCTGGGTATACTTTCAGATGTAACTAGGAATTGCCTGTGTTTATCTAGCTAATTTTCAGAACGTTGAGATAACATGTATGACCAGTACAGCAAGTTTACGTTCAGCTTTGCAAATCAGGAAGAGCACTGTAAGAGGAAATGATGGGTTAAGTATAGATGAGTTGTAAAAAACCTCTGAACAGAAGGTTTACACAAACATTGCACATGATCAGAGATTGCTTTAACTTGTGGCTATGTGGGGAACTCATCATAAATCACCATAAGATGAGAATCTTGCAAACTCATACTGGAATCTGAACTGCAGAAGTTTTCAGTATAGATAGCTGAGTGATACCTGATCCTGACACAGCAACTGTTAATCATTTTAGATGTTATCCAGAAACTAGAAGGAAAAAGTACTTCCTAGTGTGGCTGGAACCCCAACGCATTGTAGTGTTCATAGAGGTTCCAGCAACAGAAATTTTGTATTTACTTTTCTTCATACTGTCTGAAGGGGTAATACAAAATTATGTATTTATGTTTGAAAGCAGTCTCAGTTTTAAGTTCAAGCCAGCTGTACCCTGAGGCTGAAACATAGCCATGTTTTGGCAGCAGGGAAGACTGCCATATGTTGCAGTGATAAAAAAATTACACTGATGCCAATCTCTGAAGTCAGTCTTCTAAAAAATATATAAGGGAGCATATTTGTGGAAATACAAGCTTTTAGAGAGAGAGAGAGTAAAAGAGCTTGACAAGCCTTTATTTAAGGATAATTTTTCTGTCTCTTCAACAGTAAATGCTGCAAGTCATAATTCACTGTTGTTCTTGAGAGAAGTTGTATATAATACATAAATCCATTGCATCTCCCTGTTACACAGCATTGCTTGCTGTCTAGCTCTCAGCTTTCAATTGCCATAGGACAATTCCATGTGTTGAATAAATTCTTACTTACTTGCTGGCTTTTAGTGAGCACAAACTGGAAATCGATAAGACCTTTTTTTTTAGGAGTCATTCAGGCAGGCCTCTAAATGAGAGAAGGGATGTGGAGACCCTGGACCTAGCTGGCAGCACCATGACATACTCTTTCCTTTTTTAAGGTCAATGTAGGTCATTGGTTTGTAGCTCTCATGTGTGAGTTCCAATGCTTTTAAAATTGGCAATTTGTTTTAGTTCCAGCAGTATGTCAAAGATCTTTGAACACAACTATTTGTATTCTTTATATGCATATAATAAAATGTATTGTAGGATATATTCTTACAGTGTGGTAGTTCCAAACTGCATCTACTGCAGCCTTAATGCAGAACAAACTATCCAGTAAAAAATAATGGATCTCAATCATAAACCTTCTGTTCCCTATTGCAAACACTGAAGCTGTTGTTTTTGTTGCAGAAGAACTGTTACTGATCCATAAAGCTGACTATCTGAGCAGTTTTAAATTCCCTCAATTTACCAGTATCCTGAGGTGTATTTTTAGATTGCTATGAAGTTACTGAGAACAGACTATGGATTCCACCACCATCCTCTCTTATGTCCATGAAATGTATGACCACAAAGTACCATTTATGTCCTTCAGCTTTTGAAAGAAATTACCCAGAGACGCAATAAATTTGTTTTGAAGCAGAATTTTTATTGCTGGCTAGGTCAATAGTTTCCAGATAAACATTTTCTTGCCCAGTAGTCATGGTAGTCTTCAAACTTGCATTTTTTGACAGCATACAAGCTGGAGTTCTTCTGCATCTTCTGTGCCAACAGGTTCAGCTGGCTTTTAAGTGAAGAGGACACTAATTAATTTGCATTCTTTGCATATACACACTTTTCCATTTCCACTTCTCTTAAATTCCCACAGTACTTTGCATCTGAGAAAAAATACTGGCTGTTTCTGTAATTTTTTCAGAGTGAGACAGAATTCTCCTAAGAAGATACTGTTTTTTATGGCACTCTAGCTCATCAACCAGAAAATTTCCTTATGTTATTCTGAAACAAACAGTTTAGTTCCAGGACAATTTCTGCCATTGCTGTCAAGATCTTTAATGCTTCTCCTGATCCAGATATTTGCTTCTCAGTCAACTTGAATGGCTCAGCTTTACTAACAAATGGCACTGTCCTATTTTGTAACACATTTTCAGATACTTGAGAAAGTTCAGTGGTCAGCAATTTTTAAACAGAGGTAAAAGACCCTGATACAACTAATGCAAATACATTATCTGCTGAATAACTAATAGATAGGAGGACACCTACAAAATATGCATAAGATGTCAACATCTGTTGCTGCTTCAGACAGTTCCCACTAACTGAATCTTGTACTTTATTGACCAGAACATTAATTCCTCCTGAAAATCTATTTGGATGATAGCACTGTGTTGATCAACAGCTCTCTTATTATACAGTTTTGCATAGATACATGATTTATATTAACAGTGTTGACCAAATGGCTATAGCTGTGCTGTGAAGTTTTTGTGTATTCAGAATTGAAACCATATATTCTTTCTCAGCTAGAGGAATCTTGGTTTCTTGCAGATCTGTGTTTCTTTTCAGTTACTTCTCCTTGAATGCTGATCTGTTTTCTTTGTTTCATTGCTTTTATTAATTGTGAATGGTTTAGGGATTGTTTTCACTACTTTTTCCGTGGTGCTCATTATCTCAATATACTCTGTAACTTGTTCTTCCCATACTGTCAGCTTTCCTTTAAGGGCTACATGAATTTTTCAATGAAAACATAGATTCCATTTTACTCTTGTGCAGAAGCGAGGTCTCCTTTTAGTGCTAAATCTCTTCAGTATCTTCCTCCTTTTGGAGGAACAGCTCCTTTTGGCAGCTGCTGGTTAACTTAAGCTTTCATCACATTCTTTGCTCTGTGAGCATACTCCACTGTTCTGTGTTTTCCCTTGGGATTTATAGATGTGGGAGAAACTCTGGCTATCACTGATGTTCTTTGTTGTTCTCTGAGAGTCCTGAAGGATCCTCTTAGGATGCCCTGTATCTTCTTCCACAAGAGCAGCAATAACTCTTTCATGGATCAGAATAGATTACTTGGTATTTCCAGCTTCATGAACTGTTTTATCATCTGCCCCAAACTGTTTTTTACCTCTTGCAAGTTTATATTCCCAGTTCTAACAAGCTTTTGTCCATCTGCTCGAGTTACTTTCATACAAATGGTGAATGAAAAACAGTACGATCAGCTGGAATATGCATTCATGTAAGTAGCTGCAATAGTTCTTTTTGCTGCATCTTTTTCCAAGATCTGGTATGCTTCATTTTTGTTGCATTGAAGGTATTTCTCTTAAGCCTTTCACATTTACATGTGTCTTCTATATGGGATCATTGAACATCTGCAGTCTTTCTCTAGAGCTAGGAATGGGAGTAAGATAAAAAAGCTCTTCATTATATATTTCCAGAATAGAGAATTTCACCAAAAAAGAAAGAAGAAAAATCATTGTCAATCTCTGTGACTTTTTCTAATATTTATATAATATTTGATATGATGTATTGCCAGGCTCCTTTCAGTGGTGTCTAGCAACAGAACAAGCAGTGGCCATAAGCCAAAACACAAGAAGTTCCACCTCAGCTGGAGGAAGAACTTTACATTGAAGGTGGCAGAGCCCTGTAAGAGGCTGCCCAGGGAGGTCATGCATTATCCCTCTCAGGAGACATTCAAAACCCACTTGGACACAATCAAGGAACTGTACTGTAGCCATAACAGTTTTGTGTTGCACATGAATTAACTGGTTCTAATGAAGCACTGGCCTTGGCTTTATGCCTCTGTTTTGGAACAAAAATGGGCCTCTGCCTGGTATTGCACTGCATAAGCACCAAGCTTCTTGACCCTTGACTTGGGAAAGCTGCATTACTACCAAAAACATATACCGCATCCAGTACACTTTCTGAATTGACTTTCCAGTTGTTACTGTCTGCTCTGCAGATGAAGAATTGGGGTATTTCTAGATACCTTTCACAAACACCTTACGACAGAACAACTCATCTGTCAGTAGGCTTAGCTGAAGGCCCACATGCTGTAAAAGTGCTTTAAGGAATTGCTGTTTGAAAAAGACTTGAACTCCTCTGATGTGGCATCTATGTAAAACTTAATGTGGAGGTGTGTTGGAGATGGAGGCAGAGATTTTTGGAATCTACTGTTTTTGTATTAGCTTCACAGATCAGAAAACAAGAACTAAGCTCCTAAGAAAATCCAGTAGCAAGATGAAAACTGCTCAAAAGTAGAGGTGCTCTGTGCAATTCTCAAAATAGTATTTTATCCCACATATTAACACACATTCCAGTCTTGCTGATGATTAATGGATCACTAATCATTACATTTATTTTTTAAATTCTCTGGAATGTTCTTCATAACCATAGGATCAGTTAGAGGGTGCAGGAAGAAAAGTTCCCACCACCTCTCAGTTTCATGAGGTGAGGCTGAAAGAACAGCGCTGTCACTGAGCCTCACTGCAGAGCTGAGTCCTGTGTCGCTGCAAAGACGGCATTTGGACACAATAGCGCAGCACTTTTATCTCAGACAGATGTTCCTCATTACTTTTGCAAATAAGACTTTTAAAAAGTTACATTAAACCCCGTAACAGGATGATAAAGCAGTGATGCCTTAATATCCTAGGATGTAGCACCCTGGTCCTGACCCTGTGGAGACCTCGTTCTTTCTAGCCGTATGTCCTGTCCTAAAATCCCCCTTCCCAAATGTCCCTCTGACAGCCCTCCTGACCCCGCCGTCCCCGTGGTTATCCCGCCTCGCAGGTGCTCTTCCTACAAACTTAGCGCTACTTAAAGGGCTCATTCAACCAGGCCTTCTCCCTCCAGCCCTCCCGCAGGGCCGTCGTCCCGGCGGGTGGGCAGCGCGGCGGCCCTCGCCTCCCGGGGGCACGGCGGGCTGCGCTGCCGGCCCTGCACCGCCCCGNCCGCTGCCGTCGGAGCGGGGCGGAGAGGCGGCGCCGCCAGCGCCGTGCGCGGCCCCGGCACCTGCCCGAGGTGAGCGAGCGGCCGGGCCCGAGGCGGCGTCTGCCGCCCGCGTTACCTAACCGGGACCGGGGCGGGGGGCGGCCGCCGGTCGTGCCCCGCGGCCCCGGCCGCTCAGCACCGCTGCGGTGGGGAAGGGGGCTCTGATGGGGAAGGGGGAGGCGAGGGCGAGTTTCCCCGTTGCCAGGGAGACGGGTCAAGCGGCAGCTCCAGCCGCCGGGGCGCCCCCGGGCACCGAGCAGCGCTCCCGCCGGCCCTCGGCTCCGCGTAGGAGGCGGCGGGGAGCGGCGGTGGGGGGAGGATGAGCCCGAGCGCGGGTGGCTCCGGCGCCGTGAGTCCCGCTGCCCGCGGGGTTATGCGGGGACGCGCTCCAGGTGCCCGGCTGGCGGCGGCTCCCTGGAACATGGCTCTGCCGCCGCGATACGGGCGCTGGAAGGCGTCTCGGTACTTGCTGCTAGCTGCGCTCGCCCGCACCGGCACTTGAAGCTACTCGTTTGACTGACAAAAACAAGCTTTTGCTCCTCTCCGGCATTTAAATATGCGAGAGCTCACAGCTGCAAATGATCCTGGCATCCTGATTGAACATTGTATCTGCAGCCTTCGTAATTCGAAAGGTGCTGCTCAGGTGGTTGTAGCTGATGGTGGGGAAAGATTTGGTTCCCGGCAGGAAATTTCCCGTTTGGTCGATCTGGAGCGAGAAGTGCGGGTCCCTGCGATGCCGCAGGTTGCCGATGGCTCGTTGCTGCCGCTCTCCCAGGCCAGCGGTGCGGGCTGGATTCCGCCCCTGGAGCGATCCCGGCTTGTCTGAGCGGAGTCAGAATGACAGCTGATCCATAGCTGTCACACCAGACCCTGGGAAGCAGCGTGCTTGGCACCAGACACCGCAGTAAAATGTGAAAGAAATGGAATTATGGTTTAAATCTTACCACGGGGAAATAAACTGCAGACGTTGATCATAGCAAATAGTGTGTGACTACAGTTTTTAAAGCTTGTCATGAATTTTTCCAATTTTGTAGGGCTAGGAAAATATCTTACAAACGTTTCTAAAGCAAATAGGGGTTAGTCTTATTTGGGTAAATGTTTATGGCAGCATTTGTTCAGTCGTGAAAAGATCAGGAGCAGACCCAGAGGCCACAATCCTGTTAACTGTAGCGCATAGGGTAAAGGATTACTGTAGCCCTGCCAATTCCTGTTGATTCTGGGATCTGCCTCCATAAAGCAGTTGGCAGGAGGAAGACCGCTGAGGCGTGTTCAATTCTTTAGAGTTTTTATCTGAAAACCGTATTTGTTGTTTAAGTAGATCCTACAGAAATCCAGTGATGTGCTGAATAAGTAATACAGTTACCACAGATGCTTAAAAAGCCATCCATATATGGCTGCTCAGTCACATTTATTCAAGCTTACAGGTGATTACAGAAATTTTTTTTCTTTACTTTGAAAGTACTCCAGAAAAAACTCCTTTAATCTTTTGCCTGTTTTTCAGACTGTGAATAATTTGACAGCATCTTTAAAGCACTGTACAGTTATTATGTACAAAGTACTACACTAGATGTAGGTATTCTCAGAAACTGTTAGAGCATAATAAGCTCTTGATTAGTAGGACATTAAAAATAATGCAGTTGTACCAATTAAGATCTCTTAAGCACAAGATTTTTAATTTTTCTAGGTTCCTACAGTGTTTATAAAAACGTGTTTTTCTGTACATGCAAGCAACAAAAGACCCTGTTAATTCCTGTATAGGTATGCATGGAGAAAATGTACATTTGGGCAGCCTTGAATTGGCAGATGGGGGAAGATTGTCCTCCTAATATGTCAGGAGGAGAAGTTGTTGCCTTGGGGTTTCTTTGAAAATGGTTCAGTTAGATTGGCAGGTGTACCTTTCATTCAATTCCAAGCAAGAGAAAATGCTGTTAGGAAAGGGAATTTTAATATGGAAATTGAAGGGTTGTTTATTTAACACTTTGTAGCTCAGTGCAAACCACACAGAGGATGAAATTAAACGCTGTTTTTACTGTCGGAAAACAGTGGGATATTTTAAAAGTAAAGATGACCATGCAGAAATTTAATTTATGATATATTTTTATGAAGGTGAGCTTGGAAGTGGTTGTGCTTCAAATTGACCCTGAACAAATGGTGTAGAATCTTGCCTTGGACAATAAATACGACATTCCCACACATCTTCTAGTGGAGTTTTAACCTTTCTTCGGTCTTGTCTTCTCTTTAAGACAGGACATGAACAACTGTGTTTAAGATGGCAACCTCTTGAAAAATCTGTGTATTGCTGATTGTGTAAGTGAATTTGACCCAAGATTTGAATTTGAACATACGAAGAAATTTAAGTAGCATCAAGGGAGGTGGTTTTATTTTGGTTTTTTTCCTCCCTTTTTAATAAGGGGAGCAATAACTTTTGATTTTATGGTAAGGAGAAGTATGGTTAGAAGATCAGGAGCAGATGGAAATTTATGCTTGCATGGGTCATTTCTTCAGTGGGCACTTACAGAGTAAAAGTAAGTGCAATTTGAACAGAGAAAATGCTGCGCTCATAAAAAAACAACAATAACAACAAAAACCAACAACAAAAATAAAAACAACCAAAAAAAAACCACCAAAAAACCTTTTTGTTGTCTATTTTTGATTCAAAATATCTTTCTTTTGCCCAAAAAGTCAGAAATTGATGCAGCATAGCTTCTGACACTGATGATCAGCTTCTACAAAGCAGCAAAAAGGAATGTATTTAATAAGAAATTCATGGCACTGCTGTGGTGTTTTTGATTGATTCTACTGACTGGAATATGGCAAACTTAATGGCCAAGAATGACAGTAATTTAATGCCACACTAGCATGGGGAAGTGATGATTATAAACTGAAGTGGAAGTGGGAATTCGGTTATGTGAAAAATGAAATTAATTTAATCACTTGTGTGAGAGCAGATGACAGTTATTGGGAAAAACTAGCCAAATATCATGCAGTGTAATTATACTAGCAACCACATATTTGTCTCATTTTAATTCTTTTATTGAAAAAAAGTTATCCTTCATATTCCTCAGCCATCTAAGACTTTCAGATGATACTTGCCAGTGTGTTCTCTGCTTTTAGGACTTCAATTACTCTGATAGCCCTGATTGCAGGAAGTGGAGGCAGTCTTGTGTTTGTGTTTTTGTTTCTCTCTTCTTTGGAGATAGAGGAACAAATTTTTAGCCAAAAAGCTAAAAATTACAAGATTTTCCTAAGAAATTATTGAATTTTTAGAAACCTAATTTTTGATTTTTTGAATTGTTTATTCCCCCCCCACACAAAAAAAGAAACCCACAACCCAAAACCACCCTCATACTACTAACTGGTAGAAGTAGTATATCGCCTCAAATTTCTTGAATTATCTGATGCTTGTACTTAGTAGTGAAAGACGGGATCCTTGACACAGTAATTTCTAAACCCTCACTTCTTTATGTTCTGATTTAGATGGCTTTTTGACTACTTATGAAATAAAATGAGGTCTGCTGCTCTGGCATTCTGTGTGCATATTATGTTGCATGACTGTATGCTTGTAGATGGGATGTTTTTATTTCCAAGAGATTTTTGAAATTTCGCTATCAAATTCTGATTGCTGAAAATAAGTAAAGAGTGGAAACCCTTCACAGGGTCTTGTAGTTGTTTTAATTAATTTTTTTTTCTTTTTTAATTTTGTCTCATGTGTGGGTTTTACCCCTGACTGAATTTTGGGCTTTGAATAGTTAGAACCTTCATATTGAGAAGAAACATACTTAGAAGACCATTTTTCAAGGGGCATTCATGCTAAGTCTGACGAAATTTCAGGGACTAGAGGCCACTCTGGGAGGTAGTTTCAAGAGATGAAAATGAAGCAATTATGTTGGAGTTTGACACTGTAAACTGGGAGACCAGGAGAGCTTTGAAACTCCTGGTTCTGGGGTGTTCCCATGTGGATCAGCCACCCTGAATCTGCCTGACCTTTGTAGAAAGGCAAATGTCTAATGTAGGTCAGAAAGGAGCTGCAGCAAGTTCTGGGCAGCTAGCCTGTGTTCTGGATTCTAGAAAAATGTTTTGTCAAGATTTATCAGACGTGTTTTAATTGCCCTTTTAACTATGGAAAAATTTGGACTAAGCTAAGATTCAACACTGAAGTCCATTGCCAGGCTTGCTGTGGATTTGCAGTGTTCATCTTCCTTTCTGTTTTGCACAGATGAAGTACCTGAATTAGGAAACCTTTTGTGCTCCTTGCTGTTAGTGGCAGTGAAATCACTCAGGGCAGATAGCTTGTGCAAACCAGGGCAGTACCAAGTGGTCTTAATGCAGCTACATACACTGCTAGATCTTCAAAATACAGCTCTCCTTCGGCTTGAGACAAGAAGGATGCTGTTTCAGAAAGTGACATTCCAGTAGTGAATGCTGTGCAAATTTCAGTCACATTCATGCCAGTTGAAAGCTATTGACCTTGATATTGACAGTTGGATATTTCCCTGTGATGAGAAAGCAATGAAATATGTTAACAATTATGAGTAAAATAAGTCATAGGCTTCAGAACATCAATAATACTTGAGAATGCATGCTTTTTTTCCCCTCTAAGTTAGGTGACTACTCTCAACAGTTATGTAAATTAAGAATTTGTTCTGCCAAAATTTCTGTAGCGATGTGCTGCGGCAGTTTAGAAGAGCTTTAATTGTAGGGAATGAGCTCTGTAGGGGGATAAATATTGTAAATATTTTGATTCGTCAGTATGTGAAGGTTAAGGTTGTTCTGAAGAGTGTCTTTTTCTACAACCATCTGTCTTTGTTTTTCCTGACAGGAATGATACATATAGTGGTGGTAGTTGACAGCATGGATACTGTAATGTTGGAGCCTAATTTACTTTTCTGTTTTTCCTGAGTGCTTTGATTGTTTAGGATGGATCTTAAGGTCGTGGATTTTTCCCCTCAGTAGTCTAAACTCTTCAGTTTTTTAACCTGCTGTGTCTCCAGAATACCTTTTCATTCTAGTCTTCAGTAAGAAACTAGTTGGAAAAAATTCTCAGCATCACTTGTTTGGATTACAGGGGGGTTTTGTTTTGAAGGTATTGTATCTCAGAGTGATTGAAGTCCATTCTGCACTGTTGATAAGGCTTGATTTCTGTCCTCTATGCTCTGTTTGTTTTTTTAAGTGATTGCTTAAGTGAAAACAGCATTGCTTAGATTAATAACAAATTTTGAAGAAGATGTGAGCGAGCTTGTGGCCTTATTATGTCTGAAACATTTTCCATCAGGTGTCACTTCAGGTCAAGTAAAGTAAAAGGGCTACTGCCCTTTTTAAGCAAAACTGTGCCTCTACCTGGCCTATCAAGACAAAACAGATAAAAACCTATGCTTGAAGAAATGCCATCAGGATATATGGAATGCATATTTTTCAAGTTTATTTTTGAAGTGTTCTAAAATTGGTCTTAATAGTTTTTTCCCCAACAGCTACATTTATAAGACAGTGTCCTTAATAATAGTTTCTTCCTGATCTAATGCAGATGTTAAAATTATGTATTTAAAGCAATAAGAAGGTTCTCCCTTTGAGGGTTTTTGCCTTTTCTCTGTTAGTTTTGAAAGTCCCCCTTTCAGTCTGTGACCTATATTTTAGTTGAATAAAACAACAACAAAAAAGGAAGAGCTGAGGTGATATTTTCAGAACAGAATTGGGACTTTGACTTGAGTAAACTGTGAAGATCAAAATAGAAGTCTCAAGAGCAAGGCTGAACTGAAGTGCTGCCTTCTTGTGGGGATAAAAGTACCTGTTTTGCGAGTTTGATGCATTCCTTAGCTGAACTTCCTTTTTTTTCACTTTTTCTGTAGAAAACTCAGACAAACAAACAGGAAGGGAGCAGAACTCCTCTCTGGCAGAGCCTTAGTGCATCAGCACTGTAGAGTGCACTGGAGTGTGCTGTCCCCCTGCCGCACCGGGCTTCCCACCTTCGGTGAGGTTACATTAAAGTACACTGGGGCAATTGCTTGCAGTCTGTGGTGACTTTTGCATATAAATGCTGTATTTGCTGTTAGGGAAGGTGTGTAGGAAATTGAACAATGGCAATGCGAGTGAATTCTTGTCCATTTGCATTTCATGTATGTGGCTCCATCCTCCAAACACGCTCACAGAATTGCAGAAACCTAGGTGTTGCTGGAATGTAAATAGAAGAACTAGATGTACTTTGCTTCTTACTTAGGGAGGATAATTCTGAATGGAGGTGAAACAGAAGTAGGACTATAGTATTAAAGAGCAAGTCAAACTCCAAAATGTTTCGGTAGCCAGGGCTGGCTACCTAATACAGGAGGGAGCTCTCCTGGACCAGTGTGACAGGCTCGTCAAGTATATATTCAGTTTGAATTATGCCTTTTTTTTTCTCCTTTTTTTTTTCCGTTTTATTAGATTTGTTCAACTTCTTTAAGACCTTTTCATCATGCCAATGGCATCAGATTCCATGTTTCACATCTTGGATGTAAATGACAGCAGATGAGAACAAGTCATACACAAAATTAGTGGAGTTTATATTCCTTGCAGCTGTTCACATTTCCCCAGGATTCCCAATCCACCATAGTGCAACTCTACCTTAAAGGCTGGAAAACTGCTAGACAGGCTGTTTGAATTTACTGTCTTTTCTAATTAAAACGAACTCTTGCACAATGGAGTTGCATTGATTTTTAGTGGTGTTGCTGGGTAGGTGAAGAGAATTAAGGCTCTAGCAGCAGAACCTTGTCAGTTGTAATTTGTAGCAGTTTAAGACATAAATACCTCCAGCTTCCCACCTCCCTCTGCATGTATTGCAGAGCTGGAGGAGTAGAACCAGTGCCTGCATTTTGTCTGGTTGTAGGCACTGTTGTGGGATGTCAGTATGGGTTTGTACCATGACACCAGTGGCAACACAAATGTCGCCTGTGCTCTGGGGCAATAATACGTGGTAGAGCATGGGGCATACAGGGGAAGAGTAGTCAAAGCATCTTCAGTGGCATAGGCTGATTATGTGAATTACATATTATGTTTCTATATTTTGTCCTGTCACTGGCCTGTGTTCTTTGAGTGTTGAAAATTGTTGTTGGAAATCCAAGGGTCAATTTTCATAGGCTGTGTCTTTAGTTCCTGATATATTTATTCTTTGGCCCGGGTAGTGAGGGAGATTATTGTGTGATCACCAAGTAGCCCATAGCAAACCATACCAAGCCCATAACACCTAAAAGGAGAAGGGAAAAAAAAAGTGGTAATATAGCTGCAGGGATCTAGAGATATAAGAGAGAAGGGTAGGGTTTTGTTGTTTGTTTGGGGTTTTGTGACTTATTGTTGTTGTTTTTTGTTTGGTTTGGGATTTTTTCTGAGCTAGTTGGTATAATCTGTGGGAGGAAATGAAAAAGTGTGAACAGAAGTGTTTCTTTTGCTTAGACCTGAGGAAGTCACAGAAGTCTAAATACTTGTCCATTCTTTTTCTAGTTCAGCTTCTGCTCCTAATTAAAGATGAGAGATTAAAAATTATTTAACATCTTTATTTTAGATATTTTACCTTGAAACAACAGTTTTTCTCCAGGTAAACAAAACTTGTGTCTCAGACTAAGGAGGGCTAGGGAATGGTTGAAGAAAATCTTGAGCTGTAGATTCAGAACCTTCTATTTGAAGGAGGAAAAAAGCCCCTCTATTTGTTGTCAGCTAAGGTTATTTTCCATCTGTTTATCTCTGTTACACACATTTAAAAACTATCAGAAGAACCAGACTTTATCAGTTTATGACACCTTGTGCATCTTGTTTTGACATAAGATGTTCTGCAGCTGTACTGGCTTGAGGTACCCTGATCCCTCTGCCCTCCTCTGCAGCTTGTTGCTCATGTGTTTTGCTGGCATCACTGTTGGTGGAGGGGTATTGGGGATTGGATCACCAGCATGTCTCCTAGAACCTTTAAGAAAAATAAAAAACCTTCTCCTAAAAATCAAAAAGCAGCCCCACAGAAGCTTCTCTTATACTTTTAAACCAGGTCAGGCAAAAGGAGGAAGTATAGAAGCCAGCAGTGCTGATGAATTTGTACCCATTCTGTCTTGAAAGAAGAGAAAGTTGCTTTGACCTGTGATGAATATATGCAGACTAGAGAAAGGCATGTGGACTGCAAGTGTTTAGTTTTCTTTCATATAGTAGGGGGTAAAAGGTGTTAAAACAGTGGGTTTATTTAGCAGTTTCTGGCACTGATTTGTAGTAAGCAAATGTTTACACTGCAGCTTGCCATAAATAAACAGAAGGGTGTTTGGAAAGCCTTACCAGCTTTTGTGTAGGAGAGAGCAGTCATAACAAACTTGTTCTGTGAGAAACTGAAAACAAATAAAAGATGGGCTGTTATTCATGGTTTGCAAAGGCAGAAGAGACTGTGAACAAAAGAAGCAAGTAATTTTCCAATATTGAAAAACATTGTTTGTGAACCTGGAATAAATTTCAGTAACATTTCATGTTCTCCTGTTTTCAGTCTTTAGAAAATCTAAAGAAAAGAAGGGCAAATGATTTTAACCAAATCACGGAAGGGTGAAAGTCTTCAGCTTCATTCAACACTGCTGTGAGTCTTTTTTATCTCCTCAAGATATTTGCAAGAACATTTGTTACCTATTTCTCAGTGTTAACAATCTTGCACTCACTTAAAAGGCTGTATGTAGTTAGCTAAAGAAAATAATTCTTTCAAAAATCCTCTAGCAAATCTTTTCCTACAAGGAAAGTATTTTAGTACTTAATGAGATTATTACCTGCTATAGGGAAGTTATTTTCCTTATTATTTTGTGTTCTTGGGATTTTTTGAGTCTAACATTATGATATGAAGTGATAGGGAGGCAGTAGAGCATCTCCAGTTGGGCAGCTGAAGCATTGATTTATGTTTTTTTTTTTAGTTATTAAATGATATCACAGCGCAAAATCCATTTTTATTTTATACTGACACGTAGTTTTTGTGATTGAGTAATGTCCAAGTATCTTAGTAGCTGATAAGTCATACTGACTTTTTTTGCAACTTTTTTTTTGTGGTTTTCACACAACCACAGCAATATACCAAAGAATCTCTAGCTTTAAAAGATAGACTAGACTCAGACTAGAAATGGAGCTGATGAAATGGTAATGAAAATCGTGGCTAAGGCTGAACCTTTTTCTTAGTTACTCCCTGTGTGAAATGGAAATGTGTCTTCTGCCATCTGAGGGTCTTCACAGAGAATCTCTTGGTTGTAGGGTTCCACCGGAACCAAGCAGGCAGGAAAATTTTATTAATAACTCAAATGTCTTTGTGACCTGTGATGGTAGGGAAAAAATATGTTTTACAGAAGAGATGAAACCTTCCACATAAACTGCCATTGGGGCATACAAGTTGACTGTGCTATGTAGAGATACCTACTTAGCTCTGAACAAATTAGCAAAACAGGTGGGAGCACTGCTTGTGGTGTAGTATTTTGAGTGAGCAATGTGTTGAGAAACTACTTGCATGTCTGCAGGTCTCTGCATTGGGCTGTGTTGAATGCAGGTGAGGTGGCAATCCCTTGGGAACTGCAGGTCAGTAAATTCCAGTCTAGATTGAGTATTCTCTCTTTCTGTGAGAAATAGATTTCAAAGACCACGCTTACATGGTAATAAGTTGCAGAAACTATTGAGTCCTAATAGTATTGCTGCATCTGATATTGATTGATCTTTGAGAAAGTTTGTATTGCCAGTAGCACTTACTGAAGGGATTTCATAAATAGCTTTTAGTTCTAGTTAGTGTGCAGATTATGCTCTTTCTCTCCTGAAAATGGGTGTCAAGAGTCTTTATTTTGTTATCTTGAAATTGGTATAAATACAGAGATAAAAACTTACATTTGTTTTTCAAATATAACCAAGAGTTAGCCTGAAAGCGAGCTAGAGGGGAAGCCAGTCCTAGTGGTGATGCAAGAGCTTCTGTGTGCTCAGAGATGGTCAGCACTGTCAGATCTACAAGTTAAAGGGCTTGCAAGGTGGGGAGAGATCTTCCACACTTTATTTATTTATTTGTCTGTTTCTTTCTTTTTTGGAGATCAGTTGTCTCCTAATTAGGTGGGGGTGACTGTAGTGTTGAATAACTAAGGTAAATGAATAAACCTGGCCAAAGTAGTCCTGCAGTTCTTGGCTGCATTAGGCATCTTACTGTCCAAAGATGGAAAAGAAGCAGTGAATGTGTGCTTAGAGTGCTGGATCATGTACAGTAAAATGGCTCAGTTCCTTGGCAAGGTGAGGAGCAGTCTGTCCCCTGCAAATTCTCTGA
The DNA here is from genome assembly GCA_013397075.1 of Rhabdornis inornatus. Classification (NCBI taxonomy): domain Eukaryota; kingdom Metazoa; phylum Chordata; class Aves; order Passeriformes; family Rhabdornithidae; genus Rhabdornis; species Rhabdornis inornatus. Next base: position 1,854,627 of record VWZS01002158.1, on the reverse strand, counting down.
TTCAAATCCAGCTTCCTGTGTGTGCCATTTGGTAAAGAGAAATCAAACACAATTTCATTATCCTCTTAGTCCTTGGATGTATCTGCAGTATCCTTGGGCTCAGCCATTGGATGGGATGAGTGGGTGCTTCAGGCCATCTTTATGCCAGTCAGCATTTTTTGGGCCAGCGTGTCTCTGTTCCCTGCTCAAGACACTGATGAAAGCTTCTACTTGTTATATCATTGAATGGCTTTTAATCTCAGCATTGTCATTCTCAAGCATTCAAAGTCTAAAAGTCAGTTCCCAGACGTCAGTAATCACATTAATTCAGACATTCCCCAGTAGGAGTCATAAGCCTGGTGTTGCATTATGTTTTCAAGCTTCTCTCAGTAATCTTCAGCCCTATAAACTTTATTCTTTTTTGTGAAGTGAGCTTCAGGTACAGTTTTATTCCAGGAGATATGTTTGGTGACAGAGAAGGAAACCACCATGACTGGTTTATTTGGGCTATTTCATACTTTTAAATGTGTTTATTTTCTGATCACGGCTTATCTGTGATTGCAAAAAAACTATTCTCTAGTGTTAGCACCTGAGTTAGATTTTTCCTTCCTAAATCAGCCTGTGTCTAATTTTGATTTAGAAATTCAGTTGATTTTAGGGATCATGCTGTCCCATTGATTCTTCTAGAGGTGTACTAGCAGTGATATGTTTGAATTTTATTATTTGCTGTGGCCCAAATATAAAAGCAACCTAGATAGCTTCCGTGTGGGTTAGAGGCTGGGAATCTAAACTAATGAAAAAGTAGCTGGAGTAAAAATAATGTGGAAGTGTTCTGATACAGCATAGAAGTCAGAATAATGTAGTAAAATACAGTATTCAGATTTCTCCCGAGCAACTTAACTTTTTAAAATTTTGCAAAGTGTCTAGTATAAAATAGTACTGTTTTGTTGGACATAGGCAGTTTAATTTTATCACCATTCTTTTCTGGAGTTGGTTGTCCCTTTTATGTCAGCAAATGTTGCTTTTGCTTGTTTGAAAGTTCATAGCAGCTGGAATCAAATGCTTTACTCTCAAACAAGAGTGATTATTAAGAAGTTAATCTCTGATCCTGCTGGTACCAGCAATATTTAATGTCTTTTAAATAATTAAAAATGCTAATGTGAGATCTTGTCGATAGATAAACTGCACAGTTAAAGTAATTAACAACATAAGTTCTAGTCAAATGAATTGTTTGATGGAAGTTCTCTTCCACTACCAAAAAATTCCAAACCAGCCAACACTGAAGTGAACCACCCTCTACCCCCCTGCCCAAATCTGTGTAATACAAGCTTGATAACTCTGTGCTCTGCTAAAAAGGTTGTGGCTCTTTCAATTTTAGTTAGAGCTTTGGCTTCTTAGAATACTTTAATAACATTTTTAGGAATGAAGGGACTATTTTGGCCTTACGTGAGTCCATGAAGAAGAGATTTGGAGGAAGAAATCTCTTCAGGGCTCTCTTGTAGAGTTTTGTTGCTACCATATCCAGGAAAATCTTTATTGTTTTTGGGATATGGTAGTAACAGTAATAGGCCACTGTTGTCCCTTTGGTTTCCTTTAGTTTTGATTTTCTTCTCTAGTTTTGATAGAGATGTCCACTGTGGCCTCTAGGAGCAGTGGCTTTCCCAGACATCATAGCAGAACTATCTTTCAAGAAGGCTACTTAGTGTGACTCAATTCTGATATATTCTAATTTGTTGCCTTTACTTTTGATTATCAGAAGCATTATATTTAAAAGCAAAAGTTTTAGTGACTGTTGGAAATTTATTCAAGGTGCTTTAAATTGCTTGGATTTTTTTGGTTGATGACCGTCTTTTGGAAAACTTTGAAAATACCCTCACTGAAACTTAGCTGAAGAAAATAAATTCTTTTGCTCTTTGTCAGGAGTCATTCAGGACTCAGCTTACTCCCTGGAGTAGAAATGTCTAGTGCTACCTGAGGTGGATGTCCTGTGTGTCCTATGTCATCTTTCTCATCTCCCCAGACAAATGGCTTAGATACTCTACAGGGTCTGAAATAACAGTACATTTCTGGATATTATCAACTGAATTCAAGTCTTAATTGAGTTTAATTGGAAAAAATAAAAAAGTGCATGCATGTAGTGCTTAAAAACTATTATCTTCTGTTTATCAAGTGAAATAATCATCAAACTTCACATGAATGGTAGTTGCACTTGCATTGCTACCAAGTTTTCCTATCCTAAAAAAAAAGAAAAAACTATTTGCTGATGACAAAATGAGTGTTTAGTGTTACAATACATTTGGTTTGGATTGGAATTATTTCTAGACAGGAGTTAAAAGGATTCCTAGGCAGTTCCAATAAATGGAAAAGACTGAAAAACTCATAAATGTGCCTCATTGGGACACCTAGCAGAGATGTGGAGGCATGTGTATTTGCTATGGTTTTGATAGAATTTCCCCCTTTTGCCCCTTCTGTTTCCTTTTATGAAATAAAATGTCTTCAAGGAGATTGGAATGTGGAATAAGTAGATCATATGGGACTAATATGCTCTTGCATGCATGCAGTATGTTCACAGTCTTCTCAGCTGTATCACAGAGAATCCCACAAAGCACAGAATTGTCTGGGCTGGAAAGGACCTCTTGACATATTTTAGTCAAAGCCCCCTATTTAAGCAGGGTCAGGTAGGTCAGATTGTCCAGGATGGTATCCAGAGGTATTTTGAATATCTCTAAGAATGAAGACTCCATAAGCCATCTGGGCAGTCTGTTCTGATGTTTAACAGTTCCTCACAGTAAATAGCATTTTCTAGTGTTCAACAGGAATTCTATTAAGTTATAGAAGAAAGAGTGTTTTAACTTGAATTAAAAGTAGCTTTTTGTAGCATGTAGTGGTTTTTAATAAGGTAATTATTGCCCTTAAAATTAAAAAAATAAATGTCATATTAGAAATAAGGAAACAAGTGCCTTCCTCCCCCCCCCGCCCCCCACCCCTGCTTGGCTTTAGCTTTCTCAAATATGGTGGGGTTCTAGTGCTTGGCATTCAATTCACAAACTTCAGTTAGTCGTGTAGGTCTGTCTCCACAAATCCCTGATGTTTGAGCCGTATTCACAAACACTAGAGCCTTGCTGAGTTTACCAGTTTAATGTCTGGGTAGTGACAGATGCTTTAGAACAAGGACACAACAAGCTATAAGTTGCTTGCATGTATATAAAGGGAAGAACAAGATGTCAATTTAAGTGATAGAAACAATCAAAAATATACAAGTTTTAAATTCTTCACTTCTGCAAGTAAACACGAAACTAGCCTTTTGCAGTCTTTCAGAGGTGCCCTTGGGAATTTAGACAGCCACTTGTTTAAAAAAAAGCCAGTTTTTACTTTCCTGCTGAAATTTACCTTCTGGTTTNTTTTTTTTTTTTTTTTTGTTTTGTTTTGTTTTGTTTGTTTAAATAATCTAAGAAGTATTGATGCAGCATTTGCCTAAAAATGGATCTGAGTCTGTCTTTAAGTCTGTGTGTACCCAAAGGATTTAAAGTACGAATTCTTGGATTGTCTCTGAAAAGCAGAGAATAGAGCACATTCAAAGCTGATGTTTCCAAACAATAACTTATGTTTCTCTATTAACCTATTTGATAGAGCTTAATTAGAGTGATATGTTACTTTAGTAAAAGGTATTTTGTTAAACTGAGTTTCTTAAGACATGTTGTCAAAGTTATGACTCATACTACAAATATATCATATGCATCGTCACTGTGAGTTTTCTAGACTATATTTCCTGTCACTTCCCCTCCCTACTTGGGATGTCCCTTCTGCTCTGAGAGGAATTTTTATTTGTTGTATTGACACTGGGTTTTAATGACAGTGGTCAGTATCAGAACATTTTCTAGGTAGCTGGTTTGGAACATTAAATTAAGTCTGCGCTAGAAATGGAACATGTGTTGAGTAAAGGATGAAAGAAAATAGGAGATCTCCTATTTCAGTAAAATACTCCAGTATGAAATCTAGATTCTGGAAAAATCCTTGGAGAAAAAGAATCCACTAACTCTATCATCAGCTTGGGCAGGGCATTCAGCTGTTTTCCAGCATAAGAGGTCAGGTGTCTTGATGTTTTGCCTTGTGTTCCCAGCAGATATGTGAACCACAGCTTCCTCTGGTAGAAACTGTACCATTCCCAACTGTCCTAATGCTTTAAAAGCTCACACTCTAGAAGATTGTATTCACAGGGAGCAGGGACAAGGCCACTAAGTAAATCTGTCTGCCCATTGAAATCCCTCTTGAGAGCATTTTTCCTTCTAATGGTATGGTAAGAGCTTTCTCCTTTGTCCAGGTAAGGTTTCTACAGTCCCATGTGTATAGCAGAGCTCTTGCAGATTTTTGTCTGTGGGTGCAAAAAATCCGTCTGATATCTTCAGTGCCGCTTTGAGTATTGCAGACTAGGCTTCTCTGTGTACTTGTCTAGCTAGGCTCATTAAGGTTTTACAGGTAGCAGTGACTGTGTAAACATGTTGCTGCTGGTCAATATAAGAATTCGTGGTCTTAGAGTAACAAAATACGTACATGATGGAAACTCTATTTTTCCTAAAATACAAGTGGTTTCCTTTTTTTTAAATCTGCAGAAGGCAGTGTAAAACAGAATAAAGAGCTAGAAGCAGAGGTGACTGCAGGCTTCACTGCTTATGGCTTTTGTGATTGCAGTGTGTAACAGAACTTGGAGATGGGCAACCCTCTCCACTCTCTCCCTCTGCTTCTCACCCACAAACAGAATTTGTCTGTAAGTCTTGTTTATTCTTGTCATCTAATTAGTTTTGATTTTCTCTTTCCATCTAGATTTCTTTAATGTTTAAATCAAATACATCTTTTCAGTAAAGAAGTGTTTCAATTGATCTGAGTTTGTTGTAAGGAAAAGGTCTAAATTGGATGGATTTACTTCAGAGCTCTGGCTAACTCCTACTTAAACTTCTAAGTCAGTTATGAAAAGCTATGTGTAGAAATTCCTTTTATACTTGAAGCACCTTAAAGCTAAACAGTAATACAAGCATCCCTGTAATACAAGAGTTTATGCTGGAATGGCATTAGCCAGGCTTTTAGAAGTTTTGATGCAATTTAAGTGTAGAAAAGGGACCCTAAGAGAGTTCAAACATTCATGTTTTAAGAAGTGATGAAATTAGGAATACCTGTGTCTTTTCTTGTAGTAAACTGATTGTAGGGAACTTCAGTTTTGGTAGTAGAGCATGTAGGTTTTTGCCTTTTCTAGCATTCTTAGTTTCATGAGCATGTAACCCTTTGACACTTTTTCAAAGGTAAACTTAAAAAATCTTGAAAAGCTGTACCAACTGAATAGAAGAGCAGCATGATTGGAACCATTAGCACTATGATCAAGTAAACTGTCAGGAATTATTCACTATAATCCATTACAGTTAGAAGAAAGTGAAAGCAAATGTTCTGCAGCTGTTTCTCCACAAAAAAAATAAGGTGCAAAACTTGGTGATCTTGATTTCTCATCTAAAATCTATATAGAATGGGCTTTAACAGACATTGATTCTTTTAGTTCCTTTCTTCGAAGTCTGATGGTTCTGTCACATGCACATTTTAGCCCAGAATCTTCCCTGCCCTTGTCTCTTTGTCTTTCTTCTGTGTGCTTTCCCAGTCTGCTCTCCTAAGCATTCAGTCTTCTTGTCCAGCAGTTAGAATTATATCCTGATGACCTCTGGCTTCTCTTCCTATGATTGTACTGTAGAAAAATCCATGCTTTCTCATCCATTTTCCCAGATACTCATCTGATTTTAGTATTGTGTACTATTCTACTGTTTCCCCTTCCCCCTTGCAAAAGAGGAAAAGCCAGGAAATAACTGTAGCTGGTCTTCATCACCAGCTTCCTCCATGTTTTTGTTTCCTCTTCCTACTTCTTTCCCACTTGACATCTCCCTCTTGGCCTCATCAAGATGAATGACACTCTGCCCAATTTGCTTAAAGCTGTCAGAATTGTTTGATGCCTGTTTCTCTTAACAGAAAGGTGTTGACAAATATCTTTGTTCTCTTACATCGAAGAGTAGAGGAGTAGTCCATAAGCCAATTATGTGGCTAGTCCTGGGGTCCTAAACACAAAGAATGGTGACTTGTTAGAAAGGGTCCAGGGAAGGATCACAAAGATGGTAAAAGGGCTGAAACACGTTTCCTGCAGAGACAGGCTGAGACAGTTGGGGTTGTTCAACCTGGAGAACAACTTGGAGCCTGGCCTCAAGTGGCCTTAGAGTAAGGGGCCTTATAAAAAGGAGGGGGATTGACTTACATGGACAGGTAGTGGTAGGACAAGGGGAAAGGTTTTACAGGGTTTAGGTTAGATTCCAGGGAGCAATTCTTTATTCAGAGGGCAGAGAGGTACTGGAATAGGTTGCCCAGAGAAACTGTGGATGCTCCATTCCCAAAAGTGTTGAAGGGCAGGTTGAATGGGACTTTGAGCAACCTGGTCTAGTGGACCCTGCCCATGGGGCAGGGGCTTGGAACTAGATGATCTTTAAGGGCCCTTCTAACCCAATCCATTCTGTGATTCTTTGATTCTGCATGGGGTAAAATTGATAGGGATTTTAGTGATCAGTTACTCTATGACTTGAATATTTTTTCAAAATAGAAACATGGAGGTCAGTAACCTGTTGCAGTGTTTTGGTGTTTATAGAACTGCTATGTAGTTGTACTTTTATGTGCAGACTTTTTTTTCCCCTCTGATTCCTGGCATTAAAACCACTCAGTGGACACAGAGCAAGTGTTTTATGTTATTGTAATTATACTGTAAGTGGTGGGGGGGGGGAGCCCACTCTTAAATACTGTCACTGGCCTGGAGGTACAAGTTATATTGAAGTATAGTTCTGCCACCCTGTGGCTACTGAAGGCCATTCTTAGAAGGTACATGTTTACTTAACTGCTGGTAGTCACAGCCTTTTACTTTTAACTTCAGGAATGCTCTTTCACAGAGAAAGTTGAAGGACTATTGCAGATCCCATAGAGATGTCTAAACTCTCAGTGATTTTATTGAATTATATAAATACTTGTTCACTGGAAATGCCATGTAGACACATAACTGATCGCCTCAGTTTTGCAAGACTATACACTACTGAGAAATCACACTTTTCTTAATATTTTTATGTGTTTTTTAATGTTTCAGTCATAGATATGAAAAGTTCATGTGGCCCAATTGCCAAGATTGTAGACTACAGTACTGTATATTCCTATCTGGTGTAAATAGTCTATATGCCGATTTGAAGTGGTTTCAAAAACATGTTTATGTATTTTTGACTCTTAATACTCTAGAAAAGAGTAATTGTTGTGTTCAATAAAATCATTTTGATGGCTGTGAAAGTTAAAAATCTAAGGCTTATCTGAGTGAGGCCCTGGTGAAGTTGACACCATTTCTGACCACACCTCACTATTGTATTTCCCTTTCCATGTTTGTTTCTAGAGTTATCAGGAGAAATAATTGTGATCTTTCTAGTTAAATTTCTGTATATTCTGCTATAAAACATTGTGACTTGATTTAGAGAACCCTTCCACATTTGTGGACCTGTTAGAGCAGATCCAGAGGAGGGCCACAAAGATGATCAGGAGGATGGAGCCCCTTTCCTATGAAGACAGGCTGAGAGCTGGAGCTGTTCAGCAATGAGAAGACAAAGCTCCACTCCAGGGAGACCTTCAAGCAGCCTTCCAATATCTAAATGGGGCTTGTAAGAAAGTGGGAGAGGGGCTTGTACAAGAGCATGTAGTGACAGGATGAGGTTCAAGGGGCAAAAGGTTTTAAACTGCAAGAGAGCAGGTTTAGTTTAGTTTAGATGTTAGGAAGAAATTCTTTACTCAGAGGGTGGTGAAGCACTGGAACAGGTTGCACAGAGTTCTGGTTGCCCCATGCCTGGAAGTGTTGAAGGCTAGGTTGGATGGGGCCCTAAACAAACTGGTCTAGTGAGTGGCCTCTCTGCCCCTGGCAGGTGGCTGGGACCTAGAGAACATTTAAGGTCTCTTCCAACCCAAACCATTCTATAATTTTACAGCAAACATGACACATTTTCTGAAAAGAATAAGTTTAGGCTTGAAGAACAGGTTGTTCTTGGTTCTTTTTATCCAATGAAAATCAAATTCCAAAATAACATGCAATTACAAAATATTAAAGTCACCCTGTCTTTTATTTCCTTTTTATAAGGTCTACAGGAAACAGTCTTGAAAGCATAGTTTTGCAAAGTAGTGAAGATTTTGGTTTGTGCCAGGAGCAGAATGCCTTAAAACTGACCAGAGACCTTTTGACTTCTAACAACTGTGAACTCAATGTATGCATTAGATACTGCATTTTGAGAGTGCTTTGCATATTTGTTGCCTAACTTTCAGAAATGTTAGAAAATAAGTTCATAGAAAAATACAATAGTTTGGATTGGAAGAAACCCTTGAAGGTCATCTAGTAGAGTCCCGTGCCATGAGTTGAGATTTCTTCAGTGAGATCAGGATCAATTTGTAATATTTTTCTCACAAACATGATAAATGAATCTGCTGTAAGTTATGTCCTGCTCCTTTCAGCAAGTAAGTAATTAGTGTCATAGCTTAGATGACAGCAACAGTGAGTGCTCTGAAAAGCTAAGACAGTAGTGCACAAAGGTATGTTAATACAGTTGAATAAAATGTTATCTTTTTTCAAATGAAATATGTGAAACTGTGTGCACACACCCTGGAAGCAAACCTTGTCTTCAAAATCCTCAAACTTCATCTGTGTGGTTTCCACTTGAGTTTTGTGATTGTCTATGGTTTTATCACTGGAATGTAACAACCTCTTTCTCAGGTGGTAGTTTAGGTAAAATATGCCTTAAGTTACACAGATGACCATGAACCTGGCTTTTCATTTTATCTGAATGTGTATTCAGAAAAAAAATTCCAAATGCTGATATATTGAGATATGTAGGAGATATAACACCACGAAGAAGATATAAAGATGTTGTTCTACTCATATAGCCTTTAGCCCTGTGATTTAATTTTATATTTTTTTGGTTTAAGATCTTAATTATTCTGTGAAGTCAGATGGTAATGTGGTAGTAATAGAAAATAAACCTCATTATTCTATCTGACTATAGCTGATGGCCTGAAGATAACAATGACCTTTCCATTCTCACAAGAAAATAGTTTGCAATTAATCAGAAGACTGTAGCAGTTTGAATTTTTTGTCGTTTTATTTTATATTTATTTTGCTGAATTTTTTCTTGAGGTGTTTCGACTGACTTCTGTTTCCCCAAACAAATCCAGGTTTTCAATTTTTTTATTCCCTTAATTTTGTAATTTGCATTAAATCTAAGGGGTTTTTTTTCAGTACTGTGAAAGCTTTTTCTTGAAAGCCACTGCATTGAGGCACTAAATTAGATGAGCAACTTGTGTTTGAGCTGAGTGATAGTTTCACTGACAACATTGGGCAGTGGCAGAACTTTTCTCACACTTGACATTCTTGAACATTTTTTATGGAATGAGAAACATATTTCAATCCTCAAAGATCTCAATGAAAAGAGGAAAAAGCGTTGTCTCCCAGGCATATGGGAAAAGTGTGTTAATATACTCAGAAGAGCAGGTTTGCAGTCAAACTTGAAATGTTTCCAAGTGTTTTCCTTTTGACAAATTAATTTGGCAGAGATGTGATTAAAAAAAGTGGAAGATAATGTTGTCCTTTATTTTCTGTGAATAGTGAACCCATAGTTTTGTTTCTGAAGAGACTGTTACTTTGAGAGAAGGTGAAGTACAGCTTGAAAGGATGATTTATTCTGACTTATTAAAACCACAGGCAAAAGCAGAAGCTCCTGTGAATAAGGTTCCAAGCTAGAACAGAAAATTGCCATGGGTAAATCTTAATGGTCTTGTTCTGTATCCATGACAGCCTCTGTCAGGATGTGCTATGATGCCATTCTGGAATTAAATTAATATAGTGTACTTCTCTTAGCTTATAAATGTTGTATTTTCTTTTTTAAAAAGGCCAAATTTAAACCAGATATTTGGAGCTGTCAAAGTGAAGATAGCGTTTCACTGTATGCAAATGCTTTATCTTCATGACTTATCCAGAGTTGGTTCTAAATTTGAATTTTTTTGCAGGAAAGAGCTCATGATCTCTTCAGTTTTTCCATGTATCTAACTTGAAGTGGTATGGGTTTAAGTGGAAGTGTTTTTAATACTTAAAATACATACTTGGAAAAGGAGTGACTTGAGGGAAAGAAGACAACTAATTAAAGATACAACTTGAAAATGCAAAGTATTTTTAAAAATATTTATTTATTCAGTATTTTTAGTCTTTTTAACCAGTTCTTGAGCATGTGAATTTTAATAAATTTCTATATAAGCTAGTTTGGCACACAGCAAATTTAACATAAGTAATGTCGAGTTACTGTTTTCCAACATAACAGCAGTCATAATTAAGAATGTTAATAAATATATCTAAATGAAATATTATTATCTGAAAATATACATTATCTGTACTCAGAAAAATGAAAAAAAAAAACAAATTTAACATGAATTTTTTTGTATCAACAGTTTTTTTACGGTTACGGACAGGTTTAGGAATGTGGCTAAAAGCTACCTATGTGAAATAAGATTAAAATCTGTACTTAAATACTCAGGGTTTGAGTGAGGTAAAATTAATTGTTTGAAATGTATTTTTGATAAGCAGTATTGTTTAAGTAATGTGGTAATAGATAAATGAGTGGCTTTCCCAATTCAAAGTAAAAATTTAAAGGAGAAATTAGGGGGCTTTTCATACACTGGAGGACTTTAAAGGCAGAGCAGTACCTAAATAATGCAGTGCCATCCTGTGAAGCTTAGTGGTAAACAGAAGATCAGCAACTTTATTTGTGATGAGCTAGGTTAAAGCTGCCATAAGTGGTACCAGTGTAAAGGACTCCATAGTTCCCAAAATCCTCACTGCATCCTGTGTTAAGAGATGAGTACCAGAGATGTCCCCAGAGAGGCAAGTCAGTCTCTTGCCACTCTGTGAGTTGCTCTGAAGTACCAGGGGCTGTTGTGAGGAGCGAAGCAGTGGCTGCTTGAAGACATCCCCATGGGTTCTTGGCTCTTCTACCACCCTCCAAATGTGCATCATCACAAGAGCAGAGATTGCATCTGCCTGCAGTGAGGATTTATGTATGTTGGCTACCTGGATCTCAGTGAACTGTTTGAAAGATACTTAGCTCAAATTTTGTGTTTCAGCTTTTCACAGTTAAGCTCTTTTCTTTATGTGGGATAAAAGTTACCAAATGCTCTGTAATTTTCCACCCTGTCTTTTAAAGGAGTTCTGATCCTGGCCATGTTTGCAAGAGAGCATGTCTTCTGTCTTTTAGTGTCTCTTGAATACTGTATTAAGCTGAACTCTGTGAAGTGGTAGTTGCATGTGTTTCCCTTTGATTTTTCTCACTTTTTTGCTTGTCAGTCTCGCCACATATCTGAGAAGGGCAGAGTCTCATCTCTCCCACGACAGCACGGTGTGCTACCTAGAGCTGTGGAGGCAGTTAAGTAGGGTTTTTCTGATTCCTGTATAGGTAATAGAACCCTTGCGTTCCCCTAAACCTAGGCTGAGGCTCAGGGAATGGGAGTGGGATAGTTTAGTAACTCCTGCCTAAGAAGTAATTACCGTAGTGAAGAAGAGAGTACAAGCTTTGTGTCAAATGCTATTTCATTTTTGTATTTAAAGTCAGGATTTTAAAATAATTTCATTTTTGACCTAGCAAAAATAATGCTTATATCATGTTCTGTAAGTTCACACTGAAGTTGATTGTAACTCAGTTCTTATTTACTTAGAGCAAATGGGAAAATTATTGATGAAACCACCAAGGTGGTAATTATTTTATATAAGCTTGAATTATATAGAAAACCTGCATGTTTTCAGGCATTGTTAATAGATTGTCATTTCCATTATGAATATACATTTTTTACTAGTTTGCAAGACAAAGGAAGCATAATTAGAGTGGTAAAAATGTTTCTTAGGTACCAAGTGTAAAATACAGAGCCTCTTTATGCAACGGAGTAAGTTCTGTAATAATCTGGACTATGGTTTGGGCAACTCATCAGAGTGAACTAGAAAAAAAAAGCTTGTTACTTCAAGGGGGAGGAAATAGTTAATTTGGGGACATTTAGGTTACTTTCAGAAAGTAGATTAAATACGAGTTTTATTTTGATCTCCTACACCCTTCCCCCTTTAATCTAATCCATATCCTGGTGGCTTTTATTTTCAAGTATTAATCAGAAATGCGTTCTCGCCTTCAGTTTGTTTCTAAATGATACAGGAAAAACAAATAAGCCTCCTCCAAATAAACCCACCAGAAGGATGAGAAAAGGTGTAACTGAAATTCTTTCAATGCCTCTTATGCATTCTGTGTAAACTATGAACATGATATTGGCTCCTCAAGATTCATTTAAATGGATGAGACTTTTTCTGAAAAGGGCACATGCATTCTGCCAATAAATACTTATGGATACTAAACTACTTTGTCTAATATTTCCAAACCAGTGTTACATCCAATTAAAATAAAGGAAGAAATATTGCTTGCTTAAATACTTTTTTTTTAGCAATCTTTGAATAAATAATTCCTGAACTCCACTGGTAATTTAGATTAAAGAAGTGTCATAGCCTAACAATATGCAATGGATGCAGCAGAGTGACACTTCATTCCAAGATTTCCTGAGAGTGCAAAAAACCTACTGTTTATTTTGCTGTGTCATAAGACTGTGACAAAAATATATATGGAAAGACTGACATTTCGACAGGCAAACAGAGCAAACATTGTTTTGATGTATTAGTTTGCTATAATCATTTGCATGGATAGTGTGGTTTCTTTTGAATTGCTGACCTTTGAAATGTTTACATATGAAACTACTGTTGAGGGTTTTTCTTTTTTCCATTTAGGAATGGTACACCATTCCCTATCAAAATATTATCCTCTTCCAGTGCTAGCTGGATCATTACTAGTTTTACTCATTTCCAAATTTTTAATTTTAGCACTTTTCTAGGATGTGAAAAAAACTAATGAAGGAATTAAGAAAATAAATTTTAGATGTAAAATACTCTAGTATTGGGGATTAGTGTTCATCACAAAATCACAAAGAGTGAAATAATATATTATTTTAAAAAATCGGGTTTTGGCAATTTTAGCATGTATCTAAAACCTAGGATGTAATGAGCATTTTCTGTCTGGCTTATATTTTTCCTGTCAATTTCCAGCATTAAGGAGTATTTCACTATAATGGAAGGATTTAGATGGATTTAAAGTTTTCAATTTCAGCAAAAAGTCTTATCCATAAGTTTATAAATCAATCTTTTAAACCAATTTGATTACTTAAAGTAGTTAAATAGAAAGACAATAGTATGTCTTAAACATTCTAATGCAAAGAGTTTCCTTATGTACCAATCACACTTTATATAATGGAGATATATCCAGCTGTCTGAAATAGAAATAAACTCTTGGTGCAAATGATTTTAGAACTGTTCTGGCAGAGCATATCTATGCAACAGGTGGAAGTGCCTCCTTAATTATTTTTTCAGTGAGGATAAGTAATGCTTTCAAACTTCTAGTTATTAAAAATGTTGAGCTGCCTTAATTCTATATGGCTAAATAAAATCAGTGCAGTCTTGATTTAATGATTTACACACTGTACTCTTGTGTACATGGTTTACATTTAAGTGAGGCATGCAGAGCTGGAGCTTTGGAAGAGAAAGGAGGAGTGCCAAAGTTTAGAGAAGATTGATTTGTTAGGGTAAAAACACTGAATGCAGTGTGGGACTGTTTGAATATTTTGTTAATTCTTTGATGCATATGCCTTAATTATTGTAGAAGGAATGCTTTTCCCTGCAGGTCTTTATCCTTCCTCTGTTTGCTCTCACTGCTGCTTGTAGTTTGGGGTTTTTTTTCTGCGTGTGGGCCAGAGAGTTTGGACCTCTTAAAGTTTAGAGGGAGGTTGAATTACCTACCAGTCTCTGGATGGTGTAGGATTTCTGAAGGGCAGGCATCAGTATTGACATATGGGTGTGTGCAAGAGCAGGTACATTGATCAGAAATGTGTTTGCTTCCTTAGTTAAGATGCTTAATATGCTGAGTTTTTCTGTCTCTTGAAGGATGTCTTGATAGAGCTAGAATGGTGATCATTGATGGTGAGAGTGAAATGTTCTGAAACCACCTTTGGAAAGCACTGCATCCCACAGAATCGTCAGCATAAATTCTCTATGACCTCACTCCTCTGCTCAGAATTGCAGTCTTTTTGGAAAAGGGAGAAAAATATGGAAATCTTTCTATTCTTCAGATTTTGCTGAATTGTATTACTTTAGTGTTACTGAGTTACATTAAAGAATCCACACATGGTTTAAATAAGCAGTCAAAGTAGTGTACTTTTCTTTTTTGACTATTCTGTTAAAATGTATTTTTTCTTTTATAATGCTGATATAAAGTTGAAATGTCTTGTCAGCTGTGCTGGCTGCTACACCAGTTAAAAATTTGCTGTACAACCCCGTTTTCAATAACTTAGGTCTTTGAAAACTTCAGCTGTTTATTATTTATAAATAGGCAGCTATGTGTTTATTTACCTGGTCACTTTAGTATTTTGCCTTTTAAAAAAAGACCTGTTGTGTTTAAAAAAATGATTGTACTATACTGTTCATATTTACCAGAATGATTCATTGTAGAGTCATTTAGGTTGGAAAAGACCCTTAGGATCATTGAACATAAAAACTTGTGTTACTCTGGGGAGTAAGAAAACACTAATACATGCCTTTGGCTTACTCTTGATATTGAAGGATTTTTGGTACAGTTATTTCACTCCTCACCACTCTTCAGCTTTTTTGAAATTATATGTGTTCCTGAGTTTGTGGAAAGCTTTCCTCAAGGGCAGGAGGTGCAGGACATTTAGATAGCAGGGTGTGAATTTCTAAAAAAGATTAAAGGAGAGGCCACTTTCAGACTGTACTCAAATCTAGACAGTGAAACTTGCTTTTGAATTGCACGTCCTGAAAGTATTGATCTTTAAGGCTGAGGCTGTGTATGCTTTGAATTTTAATGTTCTTCTCCATTCTCTTTTTCTAGTTGGAACGCTCGCAGCTTTCCCTAGAGGATTATAAGTTTTGATATTCAGAAGAGTGAAGGATGCCATCTGAGAGGTGCCTGAGGTATAGTACTTTGTAGTGTGTAGGAAGTTATTAACATTTAGGATGATGTTTACCAAAGATTCAGTTAAGAAAGTAGAAAAAAAAGTAAAACTAATAATTTTGTTCATTAGATAGGAATTCATGTTATTAAATACATATCCATGGTATAATCTGCAAAATATTACCTTTTTGTTGTTTCCTATCTCAGACAAGGAAAACTGTGCCTGGGATCGATTGGAGGCCCACAGTTTCCTCATACATTTTCTTATTTATGCCTTAGTCTATACTTGTGATTTTTGATTGTGGAAGCAACTGGTTTTTTACATTTATGCATCTGAAATGGTGGCTGGTGATAATTTTGAGTCTGTGTAATGTTCCACTGTTCAGGACATACTACTTTTCCAGTTATGTGAAATGTCTTCCAAGAATTCTCTCCAAATTCATCTTTCTGCCTTCCCTTCTGTCTCTTTCCCAGTGTAGCCTTTCTCATTTGTTTGTACCAGCCATTGTTGCACTGGAGAATTTGTCATTTATAATTTAATTACTTTCTGGGAGAAGAACATGGTTCTTTCAGAAAGAACACTCTGCAGAATTTATTAGCTGAATTGGTTTTCTGCAGAACTTTGCAGTAGTGTAATATGCTGGTGGTTCTGTTTTACAGAGTAGTTAACAGTGATCTGGGAGCTCAGAAAACTCCCTGATATGACAGGAACACCTTATCATTTCAGTTCTGTTCCCCCTTTGCTGCCATGCTTCTGCAGCAGAAGAGAATCAGAACTTGTTTGCTTTTATAGCTGTTAAATTTATCAACTGACAATATCACTGCAAATAATCAGTCATGTTATGTTTAATTATTCTATGTATTTTCATTTATAAATTCCAGTTAAATTGCCTTTCATATGTGTGCATTCTTCATATGCTATTAGCACAAGGGTTACAGACAATTGATTTTTCATTTTGGTCACTGATTTGAAAAATGGATTATGATAGAACTCAGACTAAAATCCCAGATATGTTTCTATTGCATGAAATAGTCCTCTGGATGATGGTGAAAAAAAGCAAGAGGAATGAAGGTCTTGATTTACAACTCTGGAAGAGAGACTAATAAAAACAGAAGTTAAGAGAAACTATCTCAGGGTATCATTAATGTATTGTACTTGCACTAGTTTTTGTCACTTTGCTATGGAAATTACAGAATACAAATAACCATTAAAAATAATTATCTTGTGTTTTAGCAAGCTAGATTTCTTCATAACTGTCATTTAGAATATGAGTTGGATTCCACAAACAGAACAGCTGAAGAAAAAAGAATAATTTGAATGAGTCCTTTTGAAATGTATGTAGGGCATGTCCATATGTGAAACCTAAACTGCCAGAGAGGTGGTAAAATTCAGATACATGCCATCCCTATGTTATTTCTCTTTGGCTAGCCTTCTTCTAGAAGCACTGTTTTAGTTGTTGTCTTTCTAAAAGAGGAGGTTAGATTAGAGCAAACAGTCTGCAAGGCAGTTTACAGGTACCCGAGGTGCAGGAGTAGGATGGACAGAGAGAGTGTCTCAGCCACAGATGCTGCATAGTACATATATGCAGTGAATTATATGATTGTGCTGGAAAGATGATGGGTTATTCAACCTTAAAAAAAAAAAATCTTCACTTTGATTTATGCTGAGAGGACTCTCTGTAAATTTACCTTCTATAAACACATATATGGATTCTCTGGCAATATAAATTGATAGTCTCACAGAGTTCAAATAAATTGCATTGTTTTGTACCAGAGGATTTGCTGATATGTTTTGATTTGTTTCCATTTGCATCAACAGTTATCTTGTATCTTCCTTCTGCTACAGAAAAAGGAAGCTGCAATCAGCCAGTCTTAGACTGGATTATATGCAAATCTTATATTCATACATGGAAATATTCAGAGGTGGAGAAGGCCTTGGCATTTTAAAACTGAGCAAACATCCTCTCCCTTCCCCCAACACAAAACAGACAATCAAAAAAACACCACAACACTTCATAAATATGGATAGCCTGAAGTGGTCTGCAAACATTCAGTAACTCAGCATCAGACTTAAACAGGCCACCTGAGACCATGAGGCATCATTCTTTTTAGTAGAACTTCTTGTATGTGTACATATACCCTCCTTTTCACCAGTGCTTCAGTTTGAACCACTTAAAGTTTTTTGGTGGTCCATTGACCTAAGCCCTCTATTGTTCTCATTTAATCCTAAAATGATTCTGAATTAATCCTGTGAGTTCAGCTGACTTCTGGTACAGGAAATGAAAAATCAGAACCATTGAGGTTTTTTAATTTGAGTATATAATCAGTTTTCATAATGCATTTTTAATGCATTGAGCTTTTCTTCTGATGTCTGTGCTGTGTAACGATTTTTGCCTGACAGGGTTTTCATGAATTTTTCGCATTCCAAGAATTATCAAACTGTCTTGTCTTAGAAAAAGTTGTTCTGTATTTCTGACAGAATGTGCTTGTTTCGTACTTTTTTTTTGACAGAATCTTTCCCCTTTCCCCTCTCAGTGTTCAGGAAATGCTGACAGGTCAGAGGCTTTGTCAGTCTAGCTCCCACAATGATGCTGTCCTGGCAGCTCTGAACCAACAAAGAAGTGATGGCATACTTTGTGATATTACCCTTATTGCTGAAGAGCAGAAATTCCATGCACATAAAGCAGTCCTGGCAGCCTGCAGTGACTATTTCCGTGTAAGTCCCAAGATTTTTCTCCTTATATATTAAAAATTATCATTGTGGAGGGTGGAGATGATTATAGATATCATATTGAACAGGATTTAAATTTGAACCTTTGGAAAATGGAGGATTATTGCACACTCAGTAGAGTATACAACTTGAAATATCCATAGGAAAGAAATGTTAAGAACATAATTAAGATTTTTTAAATAGTTATTTATGGTAAATTGTCCCTTCCCTCTGTCCCCAGCAGAGATAGGCAGTGCACATCTTTCTATGAGTTTAATGCCCCAGTAAAGTGAGAAGGTAGGTGATATTTTAGTATGTAGAAAATTTTGTAGAACATATGAGAGTTGTGATTAGAGGATGGGGAAGAGGAGGCTGAGCGAAGACCTCACATGGTCTTCAACATCCTCACGAGGGGAAGCAAAGGAGCAGGCACTGATGCCCTCTGATGACCAGTGATGAGGCTCGAGGAAACTGCATGAAGCTGAGTCAGGGTACATTTAAGTTGGATATCACGAAAAGTTTTTCACCCAGAGGGTGGTTGGACATGAAAGAGAGTCCCCAGGGAAATGGTCACAGCACCAAACCTGACAGAGTTCAAGAAGCATTTGGACCACCTTGGATGGATCACCTTGGGCTCGTGGTATGACTTTTGGAGTGTCCTGTGCAGGGCCAGGAGTCAGACTTGATCATCCTGATTGCCTCCTTCCAAGTCAGCATGTTCTATGATTCTATGATTAGAGTATGGAAGTATGGGAAGAGGGAGTTTCAATTTAATCTTTACTGTGAGGCTGGTGTGGCACTGGAACAGGCTACCCTGAGAACTTGTGGCTGCCCCATCCCTGGAAGAGTTCAAGACGAGGTTGGAGGGGGCTCTGAGCAACCTGGTCTAGTGGGAGGTGTCCATGGCAGCAGGTTTGAAACTAGGGGATCCTTAAGATCACTTTAAACCCAAGCCATTCTATGATACCATGATAAATGCAATTCAGTTCAGCTTGGGAGTGGATTTTTGTCAGATGTAAATGGTTGCTCTCAAAGAAGAAGCCATAGTAATATTTTAAATGTGATAAAACCTATTTTCAGAAACAAGTGTTTCCAAGATCTAAAATAAAATATTCCCTGGGAAATCTGATTCAGAAAATTCCAGTCTAATTCCAGTCTAAAATTGGAGTAACTGAAAAATTATATTTGTTCATAGGAAAAGTATTCTTTATATGAAGCAATTCTACTAACCTTTATTACAATGTGCCCACTCAAAATGTTGGACCGTCTATAGCTCTGTAGTTGACTGGTATTTTTAAGTGTGAGTCATCCTGTTGTTAATCAGAGACTAAAGTTGAAGTTAATTTAAAGTTCTATTTTCTCTAACAAAGTAAATTTATTAAATATTTTGTCTACACAGTAATTGTAGTGTTATGAACTTCTTTATGGGGATCTTTTTCTCTTGTTACAATAGTAATACAGTGTATGACAACTTCTCTGTATCTCTGATTACCTGAGCAGGGTTTTTATCTTCCTGTCAACTCTCTCTCACTTTTGGTAAGAATTTAGACTTAATTTATTCTCTGTATTTAAGAAATGTTATTGACCTTACTGTGACTTTTGCTGTGATGATGTTGAGGCAATTGATTGCTCATTTTTTGAGCTTATCTGCATGCTTATGGGTTCTACTATAGCATACTTTGTACTGCCACAGTTGCTCATGTTGCTTCATCGTGATGCCCAGGCCCTTCTGTAACGGAGATTGCTTTGCATTTTTATTTTCTTTCACCCCAGTGCACAGAGAAGGATTCTGGACCCTTCTAACTGTAGCAGCTGCTATGTATACTTGCCAATGATAGATAGATATAGTGCCTGTCGTCCTGGTTTGATTGAAATATTTTCATAAGGGTGCCATATCATCTTCACCTGTGACACTCTTTCCAGAGCTCATTGTACCCTGTGCATAGAAACATCATGGAGTTAATGCACAGCGTTCCAACAGTGTGGTAGGAACAGCTTCTACTTTGGTCACTTGTTGATTGATGTTGAGATTTGGGGCACTGTGATTTATCCTGTTATTTCCGGTTGAGTTACTCGGTATTGAATGGACAGTTACTGCAAATTAAAATCTTAATGCCCTTTATTGCTACATAAATATTTTCTATTTACAAAGTATTGAGAGAATGCTTTATGCAGCATTGAGTAATTTGGTCTGTCTCTAAACTCCTATGGTTTGGTAGGATGTATTCTTCAGATTTTAGGAATCAGCTATATGTGCTTTCTGAAATCAGGCAAACAGGGTTTTTATTAGAATGTAATATTTTAATATGTTAATATTTTAATAGAAAAAAAAAATATTTTTTTTAGAATATTGTGAAGTAAGATCTCTATTCTGGAACAAGATGGCAAGAAAGTTACACTATGTTCCTGATTCTAATAATTTAGAAAAAGCAAGAATCGATTAAAAAGTAACAATGTTTTGTATTTAACCTGATATTATTGATTTTTTTATATCTAAGGGGATTTTACCTAATTTGAGCTACTTTTTCAAAGACTTAGGAGAATGAATCAAGTTTAATTTTAGATTTGGTGAAAAGAAAGAGGCATTTCCAGAAGCTGGTAAAGGAGAATAGCAGATTTATTTAGAATGAAACCTGTGTTGGAGCTGGATCCTGGCAGAGACCTGCAGACTCATGGAGAGAGAAGCCCATGCTGGAGCAGGTTTCCTGGTAGGACTTGTGACCCTGTGGGGAACCCATGCCAGAGCAGCCTGTCCTTGAAAGACTGCACTTCGTGCAAGAGTGACCCACATTGCAGCAGTTTGAGCGGGACTGTTGTCTGTGAGATGGACTCACACTGGAGAAGTTCATGGGGAACTGTCTCCCTTTGGAGGGACCCCACAGTGCAGCAGGAAAAGGACTTCTCTCCCTGAGCAGTGGGAGAAACCGCTGGTGATGAACTGACCATAACCCCCATTCCCTGTCTCCCTGCACCACTGGGGGAGGAGGGAGAGCTGAGAAGGTGGAAGAGGTGCAGGGAAGTTGTTTTTAAGATTTATTTTACTTCTCACTATACTGTTCTGATTTTGTTAGTAATGAATTCTGTTAATATCTCCATTTTGAGTCCATTTTGCCTGTGAATGATCTCTCCTGTTCCTTATCTCAGCTCATGAACATTTCATTGCATTTTCTTTCCCCTGTCCATTTGTGGAGGGGACTGAGAAAGCAGCTTTGGTGGGTGCCTGGCATCCAGCCAGCATCAGTCCACTGCAGTCTTTTTTTCACGTCTCCAAAAATATGTTCAATTCTATGCAGGGCTCTGTCAGAATGAATAGTTTGTTTTCCCTTTTTTGCCATTATTGTAAAACAGCTTCTACAAGAGACTTGATGTTTGCTTTCTATGGAGGGTTTGTATAATTTTCTGCAGTTTTGTTCTGTGTCTACTTTGATTCAGATGGATCTACTTCTTAAATTGTAGCATTTTCTTGAGCAGCATATTTTCTTAAAAATTGATAGTTATGTCTTTGTTTACTGGAAAGAAAAGTTTGTTAACACTTTAGAAGGATGACTAAATGTGTGTCATTTTACAGACTGGGGCAATTGCAGCCACTTGTGTGAGAAAGAGTGGACAGAGAAGGCCAGAAGTTTCCTTATCAAATTTTCTTTGAGATTATAGTCCGGAGTAAAATCTTTTGCTTTCCTAAGGCAAGCTGGAGACCTGAGCTTCAGCAAAATACTTAGAGGCCAGCCTTCTAGGGTAATAGCAGGCCTTCCATTCTTCCTGCTGGTATTGTTAGTCTCACAGTTCCAGCTGTGCAGAAACATTGAAGTTTAAATCCTAAGTGTAACTCCTGGTTTGGAAGTTTGTTACATTCGTACACCAAAATCTAGTTTTCTTCATGAAAAAATCCCTCAGGGAGTTGTATACAAAGACTCGGTATATGGATTTGAACTGCAAGATTAGACAATTGAAAATTAGAAGTTTTAATTTGCTTTCTGCTCCTGAAGTACCTCTTCTTTCAAAATGTCCTAAGGAATATAGTAGTTATCTTCATACTCTAAAAGACTACTATAAAGAATAGTAAACATCTGTATTTTTATGCATTTTTTTTAAAGCAACAAACAGCATTTTAGGCAAACTTTTCCATATTGATGTGCTGTGATTTGCCATTTGTCTCAATCTATTGCACTGAGACAAGGCAGTTGAGTTAATATGTGTAACTGTGATAGCTCTAGCAAGCTAAGTCATTTCCAATTAAAAGATTCTTCTGCTTTTTTCCCCTCTGGGAGAAAAATGAAATGTTACTGCATGACTTCATTAGTAGGCATTTACAGTGTTGGCAGGTGATTATATAACCTCGCGATTTTCTTGTACAGAATGCATTGGTTTTCCAGTCAGAAAAATTCTTCTTCCCTATTTTTCATGAGTGAGTTTTTAGTTGCAGGACTTTGATCTTTCTCAGAAAGATGCAGATTTTCCATCTAATTTTGATGAGCAATTATATCAATTATCTGGAATAGATTTTAAAGTGTCAATAATATTCTAATTCTTTTTCCACAAGGAGCATGCTCAGTTCTTGGAAGAATTTTTCATATCTGAAATGAACTAGTAGATAATTATTTTGCACACAGACTTTGTACTACTAGCTGTCACATTTGATTCTTAAGCAGTTTCTTCTCAGGGGTTTTCTGTGCTCTCTTTTCTGCCCGTTGTGAGATAGTTTCCTCCTTTGTCCACAACACTGCTGATTGTTCATATTTTACAGTATATTGTTTCAAGATAAGGTTAGGGAATTAATTTTTATAAACCAGTCCCTGAGGATTGAAAGGGTGATTGATTCAAATAGCTTTTGAAGTCTTGTTATATTAATCATAAAGAGGCTCAACAGGCTCTCCCTGATACGGCTTAGAGATAGATCTAAAGACCTAGTTCTGGGAAATCAGGGTTGCCTGCTGCTTTTGCAGTATAATGTGATTTTGCCTTGTGGTATTTTACCATTGGTATGTGTTGACTAAAAAAACAATTTCTTCCTTTCTATCATACCCTGAAAGTGATGCTAATTAGAAATTGTCTTTCCAGATAACCTTTAAGAATGTAAGCTCTTCCCATTGGGCCAAATCAGCTCTGTTCTTCCAAACAAACAGTAGTTCTACTTGCAGTCCTTCCCTAGCCCCAAGACACATATGAATAGGTATGGCTGCTTCTGAACTTCCTGGACAACAGGATAAGGAGCAATGGCCATAAATTTAAATAAGAGAAGTTCCACCTCAGCCTGAGAAAGAACTTTACATTGAGGGTAGCATAGCACTGGAATGGGCTGTCCAGGGAGGTCTTAGATCTGTCTGGTTTTATGAGAATGTTACTTACATGCCACCTGTTGAGACTAAGAACTTAGTGCTGCTTGCTTCTCATTACAAAAAAAGGCACTTGTCTAAAATAGGAGGAGGCCTGGAAAAAAAGGAGTTAAATACAATATTATAAAAGTTTAAATACAACTTAGAATGTTACTACTAGTTATTCAGTAATCCAGTTAATCAAGAAAGCTGCACATTGCTTCACTTCTCAAAATACTGTTTGATACAGACACCTCAATTGTTTTACTAAATTAAATCAAAGCATTCCAAAATATTGGAAGTAATATAGCACGGACAGGTGTGAGGTATCTTGTGTAATGTTTATCTGAACAAACTCTTTTACTTCTGGAGTATATATAAAAATGGTTTCCAAACATTTTAAAGCTTTCTAAATAAATACTTTAATATTCTTTCAAAATGGAAAAAAATAAGCAAATGTATTTGGGTTATTTTATTTTGTTCATGCTTATCTTCATAGTTAATAAGTTTTTATTCTGTGAGGCTCTGAAGCAATTTTTCTTTGCCACAGACAGAATTCCCACAGCTCAGCAGTGTTGGTGCTAAGAAAAACATTTACAAGAATCTTCTCTTTTCTGAATTCTGTGTTCAAATTCCCAACAGTTGTTATTCTGTCTGCATAGATATGTTTCCTTTGCAGTTCTCATAGTTCGTAAGTGAATTCATTGCAATTCTGTTGGTGTTGGATGGTAGACAATATGCTGTGGTATCATCTTGGGTTTTTTTCTTTTCCTTTTTTGAAGTGCCTGTATGGTAAGTGTGTGCACCATGGTTCTATATGGCAAAATCAATTCTGCAGTTAGTGAGAAAAGCCATAGCAGGCTGCGGCTATCTCAGATTAGTGTGATAACACCATGTGGTGTTTGGCTACTGAATTGAGGCATTTTCTCTGTTTAAAACCAGGAGAGAAAGGAGTCCTTACAGCCACGTTCCTCTGGCTGTCCACCTTCTTTACCATCTTCTTTGCTTGCTCCAGGCTACCTCAGTTCAGTTTTGCAGTGCTGCCATAACAAGTATTCTGAGGTTGGACTGGGCTCAGCTGCATTTCTGTGTTGCTTAGTGTTTGCCCATGAAAACAATTTATTGGGGCAGGCCTGTGGCAGAGAAGCATTTTGTACCTGTTTTCTTCTCAGTCTCTATAGTCTGGTGAAGAAATCTTCAGCAAGAATGTTTCAGAACATTGTTGGATGCAGTAGATGCTCTTGTTTATCTTGTGGTCTCCGTCAGTATCTTCCTACACAAGCTCGGGAAAAATTAAAACTATTCTGTGGGTGTAGTGAAGCTGAAAATACCCGAGGGAATTATTTGGGCAGCATGTTACTTTTAGCTTCAGTGACTAGGAGCCACATACCATTTTGATAACGTGAGAAGTATCCAACAGAAGAGACAGAGAGGTGTTAGAATCTTTTAACATTCTTGAAATAGCTGTTTTTCTTTTGTGTACTTCCTCAAGGAGTGTTCCAATCTCCTTTGTTTGTATAAGAAGTCCATTAAAATGCAGTTCTGGGTGTTGTGTTGCACAACATGCTTGTTTGAAGTATAGAGAAGGTACATTTCTTTAGGTAAATTCTTCAGTTGCTTCATTGTCAACAGTGCCATTGTTTTACATCCTGTTAACACCTTCATTTTCGTAGACTGAAATATAATATTGGTGAATTGAATTCACATCACTGTATGCCTTAATCTTGTGAAAGGTTGAATTTAAGCTGTGGAACCTTTGCATTTCACTGTCCTGAACAGCTTTGTAAAGTGCTGCTGTAGTTTAGCTTTGGCAGCAGTTAGTCTGTCTGAGCCAGCCAGTTTGCAAACTTTAGACATCAGAAACTTCTCTAAATCCCAGTCCACTCTTACTGAATGACTTAATATGTGAGTGATGAATGACTCAAACTGCCTCTCAATCTGCTACCCAATAGGTAATGCCTCAAGGGAGGGAGATGCCCTTAGCAGCCTTAGGTGAGAGTATAAGAATGGCCACACTGAGTTGGATCATTGGCTGCTTGCTTTAGCAGTAGCTGTTTGTGGTGTCTGGTGAAAAGGAGTAAATCCAGGGTAAGTGTATGTGTTGTGTTCCAGAGAATTCCTCAGCTGTTTTCAGTTCAGGGACATTTCAGAGCAGGGTGTGATTCCTGTCTATTCAGCAATCCTTAATAGGTCTTTCTTCTAAGCTTTTATCTTCTTTCCTGTTGGGCCTGTATAAGATTTCTCATCTACCTTACAGGGTGGTCAACTGCCTGTTGTGTGAAGATTTACTCTTGTTTATTATTAATCTGATTTCTACCAGTTTAATTTGATTCCTTCCAGTTCATCTATTGGAGAAGATAACCATTGGTTCTTAAGTCACTCAATCCTCTCTTTTCTAGGCTGAAAAATTTTGACTTAATCAGATGCTGTTTAAATGGAAGCTGTGCAGGATGTTTGAGGAAGCTTCTTGCCCTTCTCCAAAGTTTTGACAGCTCTGGTGTATGTTTTGTGACCTGAGGGTAAGGGAATTGCATGCAGTAGGCAATGTGTAAATTTCTGTATGGGCATAGGATTGATTTCTGTTCTGTTGTCTCTTGCAAAAAAAATTCTAAACTTTGATTACCTTTCTTATTTTTTTTTTTTTTAATTTTTATTGCTGAGGACTGGGATGATTTCTTTATTAAACTCAGATGTTCATTTTTATAATTGCCATTTTCAAAGCCAGCCGCTTCTTCCATGCAATCCTTTGCAGTTTATCACATTATCCGTGCCTTTACTACCTTGCATAGTTTTGCCTCAATGGACTTTCTACCTGCACTGCTCTCACCCTTTTCTAGAACTGCTCTGCATATGTTAAGCATGAGTTGCTCCTCTGGAACCATCACTCCCTGTGAAAACTGAGCTTTTCTTGCTCACTGTTTTATGTATTCAGTCACTTACCCAGGCAAAGATCTCTCCTCTTTTCTCTCTTGCCTAGTTTGCCTTACAGGCATTTAAAGGCCTCTGTCAACAGCTTTTTGTGAATCCACATTGTGAGAAAGTAATGGTTAGAGCCCAGCATAACATACTTTTCACCATTAGGTTGCATCCATTACTTCTATATGTATAGAACACAAGTGTGTGTGTGTGTATGTGTGCAAAAATCAAATTACCATCTCCTTAGACGTATGGAACATTCTTAGCTATTGATGAAATAACCTATCCTTCCAGGGCCATAGAGTGCCAGTTATGCAAATAGGCAACAAAGGTACACAAAGCCCATTTTATGTAAAAATTAGGAATATTAGGACAACTTATGAAATATCCATCTGCATTTTCAGGAGTTCTTGCACCTGGCACTTAATCATGTACCTTGTCAGGGTTAGATTTCAGGCAAGAAGGAGTGGGTGTCAAGCCTGGAGAATTTATGGGAATAATTAAATTAATGTTGTTGTGGTCTGTTAGCTCAGAAGGGATTTGTTTGTTAGAGTTGAAGGAAAAGCCAAAGGATAAATGAGCATGATCAAGTGCAGACAACTAAAAATAAAGTGAAGAGATGGTTTTATAGAGGCATTTGTTCCAGAGGAAATAGCTGATGGAAGGTAGAGCTTAGCTGATGATAAAAACTACTGTGACGAATGACTGCAATATAAACACAAGGTTGGTTAGTCAAAATATTCTTCTTTTATTTTGCAAATTGTTAGTGTTTGTTTACTTTTTTCGTTTTTATCAGTAGAAGGATATGAAAAAAATGAAGAAAAATAGTCAGTAGGCTGGTTTTATTACTTTGCCTTTATATAAAAGTGTTTAATAAATATATTGGTGGGAATTAAGGATGGTACTTTAGCAAAATTGTACTATATTCTCAATGGAAAACAAGATTTAGAGTCATAACGGAAAATATAATTATTTTAAAGGATATGAAGGTTATCTAGTTCAAACCCTCATAAAATGGGCCAGATAGGAAAGATATCTAGTGCAAACTCTCATAAAATGAGCCCTTTAAAATTTCAGCATTAGACTCCTCACATAACAAGTATGCTTTTGCAGTTACAATGCAGAATAGAAGTAATTGCCATAGTTTACTATTGCTTAGAACATTTGGATGTCAGTGTCTAATGACATTCACATCCCATTATATAAATGGCTTCTTAAAAAGGTAATTATAATAGCAACTAAGATTGTTACTACAGTTCTGTTAGATTAAGCCTTGCTGTACAACTATTGAATTAGAGCCTGCATACACTAAGGTGGGACATGTGTCTTAATGGTATTGCATGAAGTATGTTTTTAAAATTAAGTCCCTTAAAGGTGTCCAAGTTTGGGTCATGGTTTTTCCCTGGAGGGAAAAACAAATCACAAGAAGCTTTGCCTTCCTGCATTAAATGTATTGTGGTAGTTAAATTGCTAGTTCAAGAGCTAAGTGACTTTTATTGCAATTTTTTTCTGGGCTTGCTTTTGATATCACTTGCTAAAATCATCGAAGGACGTGAACAATAGGCTTATGCATTCACTGGAAAGCATTAAACCAATTTAAGCCAAAATTTGCAAATATGACTCATGCTTTTCTGTGCTTGACTGGAAATGCTGGAAAAAAAATCTGGTTTTAGTTATGCTGCTTTCTTTATTCTCCAAAAGGCAGGCATGCTTATGGGTGTCTATAGTTAGGAAAGACTACATTATTGGAGTTTTCTGCAGTGCTTTGCATGGCAGTGTCCTTGCAATTCAGTTTTCTTGCATCTGCCATAAAATAAACAATAATTTTGATATTCAGGACCACCTGTGGTGACTTATTAATTTTGAAATATTGGAACTAATAACTTTACTGTATCTGTAATAATTCACAGTTTTGTGCGTTTTTTTATTCTGATACAGAGTTGCACATGGAAACTGTAGAATTATTTTATTTCTATGGCACTACTTAGACAGATTTTGAATACGAGTGTTTTTAGTTGTGATGCAGCAACTCATTACAAGTAGCATGCTACAGAGTTCCTTTTTCCATGTGGGTTGAATTATGTTTGTGTACCTAAGCAGAGCTTTGGGGAAGACACATTACATTGTTTAACTCTGATTATCAAAACATGAATTATGTTTGATGCAGGTTCCATCAAGGATAAAACTTGCTAGCAACAAATTTTGGGGGATTTTGTTTGTTTGTTTGGGTTTTTTTGGTGTTTTTTTGTTTTAATCTTCAAGATTTTATTTTGATGGGGAATGAAGACCCTGTGCCTTGTTACAACCAAGAAAATGGCTTTGTTCTTGATGAAATGTCCAATATACAAACAGGAAAAAACCTCACACCTTAGGTTCTCTAAACAGTAAGGTAGTTCTTTACTGCAAGTTTCATTACTTATTTTGAAAGATACCAAGAAAGGGGTATTTTTTTGCATCCAGAGTATAAGGTAATAAGTGCCTTGTATATAGCCTTGATTTGGTAAGCTCTTTGGGGCCATGTAATTATGTGTCACTGTCTGACACTGACATACTAAAAGAAACTCCAAAGATTCAGTGGAATTTGCTTTACTAACAGTAATATGTGACATTTGAATACTGTGCATAAAGTTGTATAGTTTGCTGCTCAGTTTTATTTCTTTAACTATATATTTTCTTAAACTATGAATGATAGCTGACCTTTCCATTTCATGGGTTTCATTTTAGTTGCTTGGCAAATGCTTAAAAGCCAATATTTAGGTAGATTTCATAGAGCAGATGAATTACTGTCGGCTCAGTTATCAGTGACTGATATTATGTGACATTTTCTCTGTGAATTTATCTAGAACTTTTTTCAGAAGAATTGTGTAATGAGCCTCTTAATCATATTTCATGCAATTGGTATTGATGGATATGTTTTTCAGTGTGCAAGAGACTCCAGAGGACATGGCTGATTAGCTGATGATTGATTTAGGATAGACAGGCTTGAATTGGGAGGGAAACAAAGCTAGTTATAGGAAGAACAAGGCAGATTTTTACATGCTGTAAAGAAACATTGACATATTAAATTGGTTATTTGGATAAGTACACACTGCACATCTAGAGCATAGTTGATATTTGATGTGGGCATGGTCATCTGTCAAAGCAGTGTTTTGACTCCAGTTCATAGATTCTGAATGTATTCTTTTTTGTTGTGATAGGTGAAAACAGCAAAGGAAAAATGACAGGGCTTATGTAATGAAGAATAAGAACACGAAGCTAAGGACACATAAAGGTTATTTCAGGAGTAATAGAACAAAGTAGATGGAATAGATTATGATTTATTTATTTAATATTACTGTTACATGAACAAGGAATTGTTATTTTTAATACAAACTGCAAAGCATAATATTTTGGCCTGAAAAAGTTTATAGCCCAAATAGAAAAGATTATGTCAGGACTGGACACTTAGTAGCCCAAGTGACAGATAAGCTTAGGTCCCAAATCAGAAAGAATGTGCCACTGATCAACAGATCATTGATGCCAGTAAGATTTCTCACAGGCTTAAAGTCACACATGAAAGGAAAGCAATCTTGACGTATCACATCATGACTGAGATCCCTGAGCAGTGTGGGAAATTGATCTGAGATCCCTGAAGTGTTGGTTTACTTTCTTCATAGCTTTTCTGATGCCTGAGATGAGAAGTACAATCAATTTCCCACAAAGAAAAGGCTATGATACAGGAGAATTTAGAATTAAGTGCATATGATGTGGGAAGTGAACTTGAATAAAACACTTTCCTTAATGAAGATGCCTATCTATTTTAAAATAATTTTAAAAAGAACTCAATTCAGTATCATTGTTTAATTGTGGAGGCAGAAATTTGAGATGACAAATCAGCTCTTTTAAATGAGTAAAACAATGCCAGATAGTGTTAATTACTTAGAAAATTCAGTTCAGCAAGATGAATAGCTAAGGAAAATCTTGGTGACTTAATTGATCAGTTCTTTAGCACTTATTTTGTTAAGTGGAGGTAACTCTAAAGTATCCCAGGACATTAGTATTGTGCAGCTAAGTCTGTGGTTGAGCAAGAATTTGTGTAGGTCAGGATTATGCTTTGGTGGGGAGTTCCAAATGTTGGTTGTGTGTTATAGTGGACTTGGATCTAGGGCTGCTGGTTGTTACCAAAGCAGTGTTTGAGAAAACAGAGGGAGGAAATGTTACTCTTGGAGTTACTGTAGGTTGCTGTAGTAAGCTCATCTTACTTGCCCGTTTTTGGAAGCTTAAATTTCTTTTGAATGTTGCATTTAAAGTTGAATCAAAGAAAGATAGAAAGTGATGAATGCCTCTTCACAATCTTGCTGAGGGAACTTTGAGATATTTTAGAGGTTATTGCTGTGCACTGGAACCAGGTACTTCTTTACTACTAGAAGAGGGGAGGGTGTTTCTTGAAGGCCTCAGGTCACAGCAGTAAGTTACTTATGATTTCAGTCACAGTGCTATCTTTTTAACAGCATAAAGCATAACCATTTGCTCATTTTACATAATTTACTTGCCTCCTGACACTGCATATGTTCTGATTCTGTTTCTTGCCTTTAAAAGGCCACTAAGATATGTGGAATTCACTGACAAAATTTGCTTGTTTAAAATACATACAACTTGATTAAGTTGTTCTGTGATCATTTGCTGTTTGCTATGACTGGCATGGCTGTAAGGTTGATGTGTACAAATGAGGAAAAGCTCATTACTCTCATGGATATGGAACATCTGAGTAAGTAAGAAAATTACTCAAAGGCACGGAGCAATTTTATATGTCACCATTGTGACAGCGAGCAATTTGTATTTTGGGGATTTTGACACGCATCTTGTGTGTCTGTTACCCAGGTATCTGTTCCTGAAGTGGTATGTTGTGAAGGAGTCCCTATATGTTGCTGCAGTGCTGCATGACTGGTAAAATCAATATGTCTGGACATTTTAACAGTAATACATTATTCTGATTTAGTGGCATTTTGCAGCTACTGTGCACTTTGCTTTTGAAATATAAATTACATGCTGAGCATAGAAAGTCAGATACAATGACTGTGCTATGCATCTCTTACTTGGACTATTCTGCCTGCTTGCATCAGATCTGATCACATCTAAGTCTATACACCCAGTGGCTGTGTGCCATTCAGTTTTGAGCTCTTGTTGTCTTTTGTATTCTATGTTTGTAGAAGAAAACATTTTATAAAGGTGCCTGTGACTGCTGAGGACCACATTGTGAAACTACAGGTGCATTGTGTGTTAAATGCCCACCAGCTTGCCACATTTCTTTGAAGTCAAGTTTTCAAGAGTCTGAGAATTTTTTTATGGCTTGAATATTTTTATCTAAGGACTTTGTGTTTTGTTTTCTTTTTCCTTTGGGTATAGTTCTGTAGCTTTGTTTCTGTTTCAGCCCATGGTTAGAAGAAGAATGGAGGGTTGATTGCTTCCTTCCTCCAAAAAGAGGAGCTAATAAAGTATCTGCCTGCCCCACAAAAATAAGGCCATCCAAATCTGTAGCATCTGAAATATGTGTGACCTTAGGTGGAATTCCACAAGTGGAATACATCCATTTGTGTCAGGATATTGAGACCTGAATTTTGGAGCAGTTGCCAAAAAATGGCAAGTGGATTGTACTCCCTTTGCATTGGGGGATTTGGTTCACTTACTTAAAGTCTCAACTGAAATATCAGAATTTAAACAATCAATTTATTTACCACAATGTTGGCTAATCACATGATTGGGTGGCAGAACAAGATCTGAATATTTAAAGAAGCTGGAAAAAGTGATAAGTCCTCTCATCAATGAGTTTTACTGTAAAAGGCATCTTTGCGTAACACTGGCAAGTTGTACTTTCCAGTCTCATGAAGGTCTTGATGCAAAAATGAGGTATAATCAAATAGATTTTATTTCAAGCTTAAATGTTTTAAAATAAAGTATAATAGCGTTGCTGAATAAAGTCAATAACTAACATCATTAACATTTAATGCTTAGTCAACTTAGAGTGTTTTCAGGGATATATCTGAAATTGGAATTTAGCAGCTCAGCCATAACTCATTCTCCAGGTATTGGTGAAGTCTCAAATCAGAATGTAATGCTCCTTTTCTTTTTTTTTTTTTTTTTTAATAAAAACTACAATATTCAGGTACGGGAGTGCAAGTTAAAGACTGAGTTGGAGTTCAACTTCTGCCTATGGTAGAACAGATTTTTTTTCATGCTGGATTAAACCTCAAAAAATACCATGCTTTGAACGAAATTTGCCTGCTGGTGAAGGCAGTATTGATCAGTGAGCTGTAGGAAGTTCATTTAAGTGGGAGACTACTTTCCTGGAGGCTAATCAAGTTCAGCTGAATGTGAACTGTCTGAGAACCATTGCAGGCCTTGTCTTTTGATCAAATTCCTGAAAAATAGATGTATTTCCTACTCAGTTTCAAAAACCTTCATGGAATATTTAAGGCGTGACTACCTCAGTGGACAAGGAAAGTCACAGAAATTATCTGTCTGAACTACTGTAAAGCCTTTCACCCAGTCTCCCACAACATCCTTGTCTAAATTAGAGAGAGATGGATTCAATGAGGGGACTGGTAGATGGATAAGGAAGTGTTTGGACAGTTGCTTCCAGAGGTCAGTGGCTTAGAGTCCTGGTGGGCATCAGTGACAAGTGGTATTGGGTATTGGGACCAGTGTTATTTAATACCTTCATTGAAGTGATCGAGTGCAACTTCAGCAGATTTGCAGATGACACCAAGCTGGATGTTGCAGTTACCACACCTGAAGGATGGGATGCAATCCAGAGGGGCCTGGACAAACTTGAGAAATGGGCCCATGGGGATCTCATGAGGTTTAACAAGACCAAGTGCAAGGTGCTGCACCTGGGTCTGGGCAGCTCCCAGTATTAAGATAGGTTGGGGGATGAACAGATCAGAGCAGCCCTGCTGAGAAGGACTTGGGGATGCTGGGGGATGAGAGGATGGACATAAGCCAGCAATGTGCTGAAAAGCCAAACGTGTCCTGAGCTGTGTGGAGAGCAGCCTGGCCATCAGGGGGAGTATTTTCCTCTCTGTTCTGTTTTCGTGAGACCTCACCTGGAGTGCTACATCCTGTTTAGAGGACCTCAGTACAGGAAGGACTTTGACCTGTTGGAATGAGTCTAGAAGGGGGCCACCAAATTGATTAGAAGGAGCACTTCTGCTATGAAGAAAGACTGAGAGAATTGTGTCTGTTCAGCCTGAAAAAGAGAAGGCTTCAGGGCGTGTGTCCTTTAATTATGTAGAGAGAGCTTTCAAGAAAGCTGGAGAGGGACTTGTGATAAGGGCATGCAGCGATAGGACAAGGGGGAAGGCTTTCAGTTTAAGTGAAAGAGAGTAGGTTTAGGTCAGATATTAGAAGAAATCCTGTACTGTGAGCATGGCCAGAGACTTTGTGGGTGCGCTGTCCCTGTAAGTCTTCAAGGCTGGGTTGGGTGGGGCTTTCAACAAGCTGGTTTAGTGGAAGGTGCCTCTGTCCATGGCAGGGGGGTTGGAACTAGGTAATCTTTATGGTCCCTTCCAACCCAGAGCATTCTACGATTCTCCACAAAGCCACAGTTCTGTGTCTTACTGGCAGCTACAGTTCTGATAGCCCACTGCACTCTTATACTGTATCTGTAGTTACAAATAAGGTGAATGAGAGCTTGTTTTCTGGTCCTAAAAAGACTGGCTTAACGTGGTTTGTGACAATATGGCTAAACCTCCGTGAATATTTTGGCATTGTCCATGGTACCTATTTGGAACAGCTGTGGCTTGAGTTACCTCCTGGACCATATTCCAGGCATTGCCTGGGAGAGTGCTAGCTGGCAGGGGTCAGAGCTCTGCTGGAGGCTGTGTTTCTTAAACTCTGTGGGTGATTGTGTACAGTGACTGAGTTAGTGGCCTGGTCCTGCTGAGTTCACTATGTTAGATATAGTAATAAACCTTGTCTAAAGACCATGTTGGAATCTCTGTGTTAAAATAATCTCCTAAAGGTAGAGTTAGTAAGTGTACTCAGAAGTCACATAGGAACGATTCCTCGTTTACAGGTAAGATTCAGCTAAGTGTTTCTTTGTATTTGTAAGCTTAACTCATTGTGTGGATTATCCATTGATCAGAATAAAAACTATATTAATAACCACACTGTCTTTAGATGGTTCCTATATACAGGTCTGTAGTGTACAGGTTCTTACTGTAGCATGGTTGGAGGACACAGAGAATGTTTCACCTCTGAGCATTTCCAGCCTTTCTGCAGGCAGTCAGTGATGGGGTTGAATGTACAGACGATGTGCAAATCTACCCCTTGGTAGACAGGTGCTGCTTTAAGACTTTACTCTCTTTATTCAGGAATTGGTGTGTGAAAGGAATATTTTCCAAAATATGTATCTAGTAGTGAAATTCTGAGAAGAGAAGCTTATCTCTTTCAGACAGCGACTGCAGGTCTGCTTTTCCAGAGAGTAGGTGGCTGATTAGTACCTTGCAGCTCCTGGCAAGCTCTGAAGCCTCACCTTAGCTACTACATGACAACAAAATATCCAACTCTGATTACATTTTTAATGGATAGGAAAAGTGGCTGAACTTGTTAGAAGTTTGTTTTTCTCCCTAGGTATATTTCATGGCTGTGTCTTACTTTATTTGTTTGATAAAGCTTTTAAACTCTTTGTTGCTTCTTTCCTGTTGCCAGTTTGGAAGAAGCCTGATACCACTTTGATTCAATAGAATTTGCAAAAATAGAAGGAATGACTGTATGATAAATGTCATTCTTGTTTATATTGGATGATTTCCAAAAGAAATCAGATTTATGCCAAATTATGGTGTTTTAATGATGGAAAGTACTAATACTTTCTGAAGAAATTACTTATTTGCAGGAAGCACTCAGTTCTTGAAGTCACCTGAGTTTAGGTGAATAATGGAATAGTTTGGGTAAAGATGATGCAGTCATTCATAAGTGCTAAATAGAGAGGATAGGGCTTATTTTTTCCCTTCAAATTCGGCACTACTTGCTGGAAAGATTGCACGTATGAAATCCAGTGAGCTTGTTGACTGTCTCAGCTTCTGCAGGTATCAGCCAGAGTACAGAAAGAAGGTGTCAGGGTTTATGTCCATGAGAAGTGCTTTGTTACTGGAGTTCCCCAAGGTGTAGTAGCCTCTGTGAAGACCCTGAGTATAGCACAAAACCTAATGGGGATAAGTTTAGACTTTGTTTAGTAGTGGCAGATGGCAGAACTGTTCAGTTTATTTGTTCACAGTTTACTGTTTAAAATTCTGAGTGGTGTATTTTGTTAAAAAAGTGTGGGAGGGTGCCAAGGAATGGAGAATGGGGCTGATAAGTGGGGAAGGAGTGGTAAGTAGAGGTAGTGCAGCAGGAGTGCAGGCTGGGAGGGAGGAGTGAAGGGCAAAGAAGTTTAATGGAGATGAGAAGAAAAAGATTCCCGCAAGGATTCGAGAGACTGAGTAGGATTGCTTCAGTCCAGGGAGACACTGAAGACAAATGATCTGGAAAGTAAGGCTGGATGAAAGGGAGATTTGCTCTTCTCAGTGGTATATTCAGGGAAATTCCATAGCACCTTGCCTATCTTCAGTTTAGATTTTATGATATGAGAAACCAGAGCAATATCAAGTGAGGGGAGGTTGTAAGTTTAGGTGACTGCATCTCCATCATTCCTCTGCATTTAATAAGGTGACTATTGCGTTGCTCACATTCCAGCCTGAGATGCTTATTTGAAAAGGATTGCTTATAAAATACGTTTTTTTAACTGCCCCTTCTTCTCAGGTAATTGTGTATGGCTTATTGCTCCTTCTTATATACAATGATACTATACATAAGTGTTACTTTTAATGGTGCTTGTGTAGATTATTCTTTTCCCAGAGTCCAGTTATCTTTTTTATTGAATGATACCATATTGTGTGATTGCTCTCACTGATTTCACCTGAATTACTTAATTAAGAAGTATATATATATGTGGAACAATAGGATTTATCTCAGTTTATCTAGAATAAGTTTTTGTATTTTGTTAATGATAAAAGGACTCAGTTGCAAGATTGATTGCTGTGGTGTTACTGGAAACTTGGTATAGATCTCATTCTAACTTCCAAGGCTGCCATTATTTTGAATTCTTACCCAAAATTGCTTAGTGGCATTTCTGTTTTTTTTTCCATAGGCAATGTTCAGTCTCTGCATGGTTGAGAGTGAAGCTGATGAGGTGAATTTACATGGTGTCACAAGCCTCGGTTTAAAACAAGCCCTGGACTTCGCATATACTGGACAGGTATTGTACAGTTCTTCAAATTAAGAAACACAACCAATAGCAACTGCAATAAAAACTGAGTATGGCCCTTTTTAGAGATACTAGAAAATATTTTTCTTGTGCACTTCTCAGTACAAGGTATTTTGATTTAACAGATCTTAATTTTCTTATGCAGTGGTGGATGTTTTTCTTTACAAGGATTGTTTAATGAAAACACTGCTTTACGTGCATCTTTGTCAGATAGGGAACCATGTAGGGCTTGCAAGCCCTTTTTATGGTTGTCTGACTATTCATAAAATCTTGATGTGAGTTGAATCTGCTTGCTAAATTAAATGTAAAGAAAAGTAATTCTCTTATAATAAATATTTATAAACTGTTGCATTTGAAAAAATTATATAATTGAGGGGAAAAGTAGTCTCTTACTCTCTGGACAAATGCAGTTGAGGCATCTTTGTAAATGCTTATAGGTACTATACATCTTCATTTTAGCCTCTTTATGACCACAGGTTAGGTATCACATTATGGTACTTCAGAAAATGCAGAGTGATGCTCCTTTTCCGTCTGCCCCTTGCTAAAAAAGCCACCCAAAACAATATAAAAAATGGGAAAAAAAAAGAAGTATTTGTGACCTGCCATATCTCTACACTGCATGCTTGGAGAGTGATGTTTGTGTGACTTTGTCTCAGTTCAGAGTTCATGGAGTGAGCTCAGAACACTCAGCTATTTTTGCTTTGGACTTTAAAATTCTAGATAGCCAAACTATTTCTGGAATATCACTACAGCAGTTGAGTCCATTGACACACTAGTGATGTTTATTAGTTAATTTTGAAAAGGAAGGCTTTAAACCATATGATGATATTCCGAAGAGTTGTTGGGTCATAAAAATTTAAGGCATCTGCTTCCATATTGTGAATTGATTATGTGGCCTTATGTGGGTCTTTTTGTTTCTTTTTTGTTTTTCTTTTTAAAGGAAATAAATAGAAATAAGGAAAAAAAAAAATTACCTGTTTTAAAGGAGCTATTTTTGTCACCAGCCCAGAAAACAGTTACTCTTTAGCATTGGTCTTGGAGACTAGCATGTGAATTTGTTTGAAAAAATTTGAGTTTGTGCTGTTTAAGAAAACATAATTCATTCAAAGATATCTTTGATAGAAGTAATAAACAGAGATGCCATACTATATTAGTGAATTAGCTGAAGATCTCAGTACATGACTTGTCATTAATATGCTTTTTCTTTCTTTCAGTTGAAAGCTTGTGTTAAAAATTGAATGTCTGTGATAAAAATGAAAGTGTTGGGTACTTATACATCATCATAATAGTAATTTAAAGCTGTAGGTTGATTATTCTGAAGGGAAAACTCTGGTTAAATGAAAGTATCTTTTTAGAAGACAGGTTGTAATTGATTTCTATCTGACCCATCCTATCTGCTGTGGTTAGAGGTTATTCCCCATCTTTCTGCAAAATTCAAAATCTAACAAAGCCATGTAAAATACACTAAGAAGCTTTGAAAGGATGGATATGGCTTTTATGTAACCCAGCAAGTGACCCCAGGTTGCTTCCAGGACAGTATCCTCAGATCCCTAGGGATACCTTTTGTCCTCGTCCGTTTTTAGAGACTTTTGAGTCTTTCAGTTTCAGGCATAACCTATTTTGAATAAATGAGTGGGTTTCCTGAGTTAAATATAGGTGTGCATGTATGTACAGTTGCTCATACATATAAGTGATTGTAAGGTGTGGCTTGCTGCATTCTGTCCATCAGATACACCAAGTGCTACTTTGATGCACAGACGAATGAGAAGGATTCTGTAGGAGTTCTCATGTAAACATGCCTTTGAAGCGCAACTCAGTGAAATGTGGGTCTGAGAATTAGCAGGGTCTCGTTTGCCTTTCATCCTTGGAATTCTCTTCTGGCAGTGTGTTTGTATGTATTGAGCATTGCTTGTGCTCTGACTCAGACTGACAGAATCTGGGTGAACATTTCTAAGTAGTGAGTGGGAGTAATCTACAAAGGCTATTAATAAGTAGCTGGATTACTCTATGCTTACATCAGAGAGTTCTGGAAACAGAATTGTCTTTAGCTTGGTTTGCAAACTCCTCCTGTTTTTAAAAGACAAGCAAAATATTTCTCAGTATTCCAAAAGTCATTAGTGCCAAATATAACCTTATATTGTGCAAAATGTGGGTATCAAGATGTGATCTGAACTTAGAAGTGAAAACCATGAAACCAGGAACTCTCTCCTTTTTTTTTTTTAATCGTATTTGTCCAAAATGTTAGTTAAAAAATTGGTTTTTCTCTAGGTAACACTGTGGAACTCCCTAAAATATCCATGTCTAAACAGATAAGTAATTAATTGCAGCTTTCTTCTCTTTACTTCTTTAATACACTACACTTATATTTGGCACATTACACTTCAAATTGAGTGCAACTTTCTGTGTAAACTAATATACTGGAGACATCTGGTGGAAATATTTAATATTGCATGATGGCAATATTTGATGCCTGCAGTTTTTGAAAGTTATTAAAATGAAGAAATTTGAGGTCACTTTGAGGGTGACCATGAAATCTGAAATTAAACTCTGTCATCTTGCCTCTTTTTGTTAGTTTGAAATCTTCCTGTGGACTTCAAATACAACTTTCATCTTCCTGTCTACTTAGGCAGACAGTACATTATTGTAATTACTGTTACATATCTTGCAAAATATCTTGCTTTTTAGGAAAAAATTATTGTTCAGAAGAAAAGAATGTTTTAAAACTCAGGTTTAAGTATAAATAATGTAACTCCAACTGAACTAATCTATTGCTATGGTCCTTAAAAATTGCAAAGAAAGAAATTTAGATAGAGAAATAAATAAAAACTGAGAAGAGGAATGGCAGTAGACTTTGATTTTGTTCTCTGCATGTATGTTTTCAGTAATCATTTAATAATAGTCTTCAGCAAAAAATGTCTTAGATATGTTTCATCTTGTCTGTAGGCATTTTACTATGTAATCCCCATATTCAGAATTCAGAGATACAACTCTTCTCCTGTTTAGTTGATTCTTTTGTAGTTGCTATATCCTTTCTTGCCAAAATGGCTTTAAGGTCATTCTCTCCTTTACTTCATAGCTAGCAGTGGTGAGGCCAGGCCAGGGTCTCAGTGGTAGATTACTGACCCTTTCTTCTCACAAGGGCATCTTGCAAGTGTCAGATGTGCCTTGGAAGGGAGATGGATCAAGTATAATCAATTTACAAACTATATGTTTTAGAACACTCATATAGAGAAGCATTTCTAGACAAGGAATTTGGAGCTCACAATTCCTGCAGTCAAAATAAGAGCCTTTATCACTGTGTCAGAGACTCA
The DNA here is from genome assembly GCA_013397075.1 of Rhabdornis inornatus. Classification (NCBI taxonomy): domain Eukaryota; kingdom Metazoa; phylum Chordata; class Aves; order Passeriformes; family Rhabdornithidae; genus Rhabdornis; species Rhabdornis inornatus. The sequence continues at coordinate 1,814,992 of VWZS01002158.1, read as the reverse complement.
TGGGCATTGCTGTCTACTCTTTTTTACTACCTTTTTAAATTTTAACTCATTTATTAGGAAGAGACATAATCTTACTTGGAGGAATGGGATAGCCACTAAATAGGCCAGTGGAGTTGGCTGACAAGTCAGAGGAGCACTGGCTTTAATTTGCAGTGGGTGATTGCGATCCTAATTCAACAAAAATACAAATAAAGGGTCCCATGCATACTGAAATGCTTCAGACTTGCATCTTTTTTCTTTGTTAATATGTTTTATCATACATCTTTAATCTATGGTAACAAATATTTTGCATTTAGATAGAATTTTATTTGAGGACCTCAAAACACATTACAAAAGTAAGTAATCCCTGTCCTTGTTTTATTGCATCACAGACAGGAAATTAATGTGGGAGAAAATAACTTTCCAAAGACAGCGCAGCACACTAGTGCCTTCTTAGTGCTTAATACCAAGTTCTCCTAAATCCCATTTTCCTAAGTGGCTGGTCTGGTTTTTTCCCCTAGACTCTAATATTTTCTTTGTGTATTAATAGAAATTGCATCTTCCTTAAGTTATAGTATTATCCTGAGTTAGCAAAGGTGAAATGAAGGAATTAGTTAGGAAGCCCTTATATATAAGGCTTTTTCAGCTCTTTGTCCCAAAGTGAATTTGGGGGTGATGCCTTCTTAGCCCAAGATTAACACAACCTCACTTCGTAACTATGGCATGTTGAAATGTTTCCTTTTATTAAAAGCAACATACAAAGTTGTTGCTGTTATACTGTTGTTATAATGATTCAAAAATAGGCTTTAAACTTTCTGTTACTAGCATATTTAACAGGTTTTCTTTTACTCACAAAATGCTAATGTAGCGGCAGTGTTTCAATAAACGTAGTAAGAGTATATTATCCCAGTTACAAATCTAGAACTTCATTTTATTTCCTGGTATGTTGCTCCCAGTATTAATTTAATGCATTACCAGTGTAAGTCCTATTTAACTACTGACTTTACTTTGTGTTGTTAGTTTGAAACCTGTCATCCTCCTAATAGATATTATTACTTTACCTAACAGCTTTCAGGAATTGGTACAGTACCATCATGTGATTTTTCAAATTCATGCACACAAACCTCTGATTAGTTAAAGTATTATCTTACAGCTCCTTTTTGAAATTGTTCTTTTTTACTTTGTTATTTCTTTAACAAAAAACGTGAAAAAGTTAGACATATTCTTAGATAGTAAATAAATAATAGAAGTAATTATTCTTTCTAAGTAAAACTATTTCTCCCTATAATTTCTTTGATTCCTCTGTAGAATCTTGGCTTTTATCTCTAATCAACTCCTCTTCTCATTTGATTTTGATATTTTTTCTAGCAATCAACCAGGCTTTCATCTGCCATTTTTAGTTAAAACCAGGGTAAGGCAGCTGTCAATATCTTAGTGCCCCTTATTGTGTTAATCCTGTCTCCTGGATGGAGATGTATTGCAAAGCTCTATTGTGATGGTTGATTTTCTTGGGTGACCTTCTGCATCCTATGCACAGAAGTTCCGCTGGCTTCTTTTAGATTAAAAATGAATCAATTAAAGTACCTGCTGTCCCTAGCAAAAATGACTTCAGCTCTTTTCTACTGGGGACAATATGCCAAAGTCATGGATAACTGAAGACAACAGGTATGTGTCTTACTGTAAATATTTAATATAATTTTTCAATTTCAAAGCAAAAAATATTAATTTTATGTTTAGCTTTGGGCACTTCCTTTTTCACTTCTTTCAGGATAATCTGGTTTCTGTATCTAGCACTAAGTTACAGCTACTAAGTCCTAGGTTCACAGTTCAGATACAGATTGCTTAAAAGGTTTAGACTAATACAGAGCTTTAATTAACTCACTTTGTGCAGTTCATTGTAGAGAAAATTAAATATTACACTTTATTTGCTCTGGACAGGAATTAAGCTAGGGACAAGACATCTTTTCTCATGCTGAAAATGATTAAAGTAATGAAACACCTTCCCAAAGAATAGTGTATTTGCTTGGAGTATTGCTTATCCAAACCCTCTTTAATTGTAGTAATGGTACTTCATAGTGGTGTGAAGCTATGTCAGGAAAAGTTCAGGCTGGACATAATGAAAAGGTGGCAGGTCACTGGAACAGGTTGTCCAGGGAAGTGGTCATGACACCAAGCTTGTTAGAGTTCAAGAGATGTCTGGACATGTGATTAGTTTTGGATAGTCCTGCAATTAGCAGGGAGATAAGACTAGATGATCTTTATGGGTGCCTTCCAAATTGAAATATTCTATGATTTTATGATGTATATGCTGTACATTTAACATGGATTTTCTTCTATTTTCCTGGAAAAATATTATGATGTATCAGAGAAATGCTGGTCGCCATGCTTTCTGGCATTGGCTAATGAGACATCTGGATTTTGTAGCAAGTGCTACCAAACATCGTGTGCCAGGGCTTTGGGCAGTTGCCTGCAGGGGACTAGAACATTCTTTCCTCCCTCACTTTTTTGAAGCAGCACTTGTCAATGTGTAAGGAGCTCAGTATTCAACTGAATCATGAATGAACAGGGAGACAGGCAGAAGTGCTATCTGGTTGAGAGTGAAATGCAGTCTAAATTACTTTAAAATAAAAGTCAGGGCGTTTGATTGCTCTCAGGCACACAGAATGATCTCCATCAGGCAAAAGCAACTGATACTTGTGTTTGATGCCTGTCTTGTTCAAAATGCTGATCACTGCAAGTGGAGTCAAGGAGGAATTTTCTTTTTCATCAGAGTGGCGGGAATCTTAGAAAATTGTTTTCTTGTTTTCTGTGTTAAATTCCATACAGTTTACTTTCTAGAATTTTCTGACAGGGCTGCATATTTCCTTACTCTTGGAAAATGGGACTTAGGAGAACTTGGTATCGAGCACTAAGAAGCCACTAGTGTGCTGTGCTGTCTTTGGAAAGTTATTTTCTCCCAAATTAAATATGACTGCATATTTCCTTATTGTTACAGCATAACACTGGTGTATTTTTAATATGAATCATGCCACCATCTCACTTTTCCATTGTCCCACGAACAGATGTATGTAAATGAGAAAAATATGGGGGATATTTGAGTAGCTGGAATGAGAGTGATAAAAGTGCATCTTCAACCTCTTGATCTTTGTCTAGGTATGCAGTTTAGCTTTCTTGGGCCTAAAGTAGCTATTGTTTAGTGTCTTTAAAAATGTGTGGATTAAGTGGCCTGCAGGATTCAGGGAATAGAATGTTCTAGTTGTTCTTTCCAGATATAAACCTCATGAGACTCCGCAGAGGTGATAGTTAATCTGGATCTTACCTTCTCCCTCAAGCTGTAAGTTGCTTTTTTGGAAAGGACAGTTTAAGGAGTTTCCTTTTCATTCTTTTTTTGGCTGTTATTGCCCTCTTTGCTCTGACCTCTACAGTTTTTTTTTGTAGGCCTGTAGTGCTTTGTTGGCTGTTGGAGGGTGGGTGCAGGAGGCATTAAAAGAGTAGGAGGACATTTTTGACCTGGACAATGTGGAGTGAGGCCTGAGTAGTTGTTCTTAGGAAAGGTTGGTGGTTCTTATACACTCTGTTGCCACAAGTCTCAAAGAAGATTGAAGAGAGAGGCAAGATACATGATACCAGTTAAATATTTTCCCATGCTTACCCACAGTCCTAAGATGTTGGAGGGGATGGAGGTTGAGTTGGCAAAGGAAGAGAGAAATCATGGGGTAAGAGGGAATAAATTCTAGTTTTGAACTGCTGGCTGGAAGGTAAAAATACGGGGCAGGGTGTTAAGGCCCATGTGTTTCTGTAACAATGGGGCTGGTTATAAAATTCCCTTTTCTGCCTCAGTAATGTGCTTTACAAGGTCAGGTTTAATTTACTATTTTCTAGTATTTGCATTTGCAGAGAAGCTTTCTGCAATATATCCACAAAGTCTAAGTGGATAAGTTTCCAGATAGATTAAAATTGTACATCTAAAAACAGTGGATCTAAGAAGTTGTGTAATCTGCCATTCTGGATCTTGTGATCTCAGCATTCTGTTACAAACAGCCAAATTTTGCATTGCTTCAATCCCTTGGGCTGCCACCATGGGGACCAGACTGTGTTTTATGCATCCTCTCTGGAAGGTCTGTGGCATGATGGAGGGTAGAAAGGCTGCTTTGAGGAACAGGTTTCCTGTTTGAAAACAGTCACTGTAAGAGCAAAGTAGATCAGTTTGAAAATGAGCAGTATGTTAGGCTTGATGGCTTAGGAAAGGAAGTTACTCATGTATTGCAAGATCTGCCTGTTGTATACAGGGAAAAGGTGCTTAAGGGGATTTTCTTGGATACCATCATATGCCAGAGAGAATTTGAAAGCATAATGAAAATTATACTTAGAAATAACCCTTAGAAATAAGGATTGAATAGAGGGGTGATTGTAAGATGCAGCCAGGTGCAATACCTGAATTGCATCTAATTAATCTTAATGTAAAAATAGTACAGCAACCAGTCTTAATATAGCCTGTATCATGAGAAAGCACATTCTTCCACTGGTGAAGGTTGCAGTTTTTGTCTGAATTTGATGGATCCAAATTGCTCTTAAGTTTCTGCCCTAGTAACTGTGCCTCATAACGCTTGGGTTGAGGATGGATTACAGAAAATTATTAAGCTTCTCTCTCTTTTTTCAGACTAAAATTTGTGATGAATTTTGAAGTTGTGAATCCAAAATAGAGCTTAGTGTCACTCTCTTTAATTTGCAATAATCATCATTCTGTAGACCTCAGAGCTATTGTTTTGAGAGTTAAGTTTGGTTAAAAACCAAGCAATTGCTGTGGTGTATAAAAGCTCGAAAGTGTGGAATAATTGTGAATTACCCCAGTTTCAGTAGAAGGAAGGCTTGTAATATTTTCTTCCTTCTTTATTTAGCGTTTTCTTTTCCTAGTGAAATTTTCCCCAGCATGCAGTTTCCCAACGGTGAACATTTAGCATAGATGAATTAGTATTTTTGCCTATATCCAAATGAGGATGACTAAAAGTTCAGATAGTTCAATTTAAACAAATTTTTGTGAAGAGATAAATTAGACTTTCCTTCATTATCTTGGGAAACACAAAAGTGAATCTGTTTCCTCAGTAGAATATAGCTTGCATGGTATAGGAAGGCTGTAAAAGTGGAAGACTATGTAGGAAATACTTCTGCTACCCTGAAATGAACTTCTGTGTGCAAATCACCTCTAGACAGTAGCCAGCCACCCTCCTTGCCTCTTGTCCTACTTCTTATCTCATAGTATTACTAGTAGTATTTGTAAATGGATTGCTGTAACTTTAAAATACATTAATTTTATCACCGTTAAGTATAGTTTATCTATGCCTACAAGATCCTAATCTGCTTAGAGTTCTGGTTCTCTGGCTGACACTTAGTAAGTAACGTGCCATAGGCTGGCAGCTTCCTGAGTGTCCATCATGTCTGAATGAAAAACATTACAAGGTCTATACCAGCCTGTTTAGTCTGACCTTGAGTTCTCATTTGAAAATACTTGAGAGTGACGTGCTTTTATTTTTTGTTTGTTTGTTTTTAATATCCAGATCTGTTGGAGATATTTTTGCAATTGAAATCCATTCTAGCTTTCTGTTCAACTACCTCTCATTGTGCATAGCAACCTCAGTAGTACCAGCCAAAAACCTGCATTGTGCTGGGCCTGATTCTCATGTACAGTAGGATCCTTACATGAATTTCTGGCTGAATAAAGAACCTTTACGTTTTATATAGTATGTAAATCACATATAATGTTCGCTTAAAGCCTAGTATTAATAAATTTAGTGATTTGCACAAGTGTTAAAGATATCATACATTTGCAAAACTCAATGTAAATGAGTTCTTGATATGGGCAAGGATCAATCGCCTTCTCTCCTCCTCCTAATATATCCATTATGTCAGAGATATTTTGTGGTTTTGCTTGAAGAAATGCATACACACTTTTTAAATTTCCCTCAAAAATAGTAGAATTACAAATATGCAATTGAGTATCTTTCCTCTGTTTTCCATTTTTCTTATTCCACTGCACTTGAGGTATACAAATGATGCTATGAGATAAAACTGAATTGTGTAGGCAGAAAGAATCTGAAAGCAAGCTTTACTTCCCTGTGGAGCAGTGAGAGACTGACCTCATGTGGTGTGAAACCAAAGTTGCCAGGGGAAGTACAAGGTTAAAATTGAATAAAGCAAGCATCTTTGAAAATTTAATTTTTCTCATGCATTTCTGATTTTTTTTTTGGATGTTGTGTTACTTAAAAAATTTTAGTCTGGATAGTTTGTAGTCTGATTGCTAATAGAAGTTGACCACTGTCCATATTCCCAAAGACATTTTTGTGTCCCAAAAGGGATGCTCTAGCAAACTGACCCCAAGACAGCGGTCTGTGAGCTGTTGCCCAATTATCCTTACTGCTGCCTGTACATGATTTTAATTGAAATGAGTAGGAGTTTCATGTGAGCAAGTACCTGAATAATCAGTCTTGGTTTCCAAGCCCTTTCTGGCACTTCCCCAGCAACATGCTCATTGTGCTTTCAGAGCCCTGCTCTCTAAAATGAAGACAGTGGTTAGGAAAATTATAAAGTGGCACTGTGCAGAATAGGCAGGGTGTTCCTCGTCTGTACATGTTTTACATGCATGAATAATATTAATAGTGGAGACTTCTGAGTCAATTCTGTTGGCCCGATTCATCAGTATATGTGGATCTAAGTGTACAGATCTAAGGATCTAAGTGTACAGATAACAAAAAGAGGGTCTGTTATTTTGAAAAGTCTTCTCCTTAAACAGCACACATTTAGTTTCAAAGGATTTAGGGGGTATTGTGACTTAGGGACTCTCACTGGAAAAAGAAAAAAAAACAAAAAATGTTTAAAAATCCTTTAGGAAATTCAGATGAACTTTAGAAAATCTGTCCCTATTCTGTAAAGACTTCTCTATATGCTTAATTGTATTCTGTTCTTTATGTTGACATAAATATCTGAAATAACAAAATATTTAATATTTTCTACAAGTATTCTGAGTACATCTTCCAGATTACAAACTTTCCATTTTTTTTTTTACAGATCCTCTTGGAACCAGGGGTGATACAGGACGTCCTAGCAGCTGGGAGTCATTTGCAGCTGCTGGAGCTTCTCAGTCTGTGTTCTCACTATCTCATTGAGGTGAGGATTTTTGGCCTGATCAGCTGGTTCTGTTTGGTACACTTTTGTTTCAAGCCTAATTTCAGTAGGATACTGTTAGTGCAACACTTGGTGTAATCTAAATGGCAAAAACTGGATTTCAGGAGATCTGAATTTTGGGTGTAATGTGGGTTTCAGTTTATGGTAGACACTTTATCCCTCCATCCATTTTGTCCATTTCATTCCTGAAAACAAGAATAGTCCACTGATTAATATCAGTACATGGGAGTTTGATTCCCCCTTTTAATAGGGAATTTGCTTTCTTCTACCTCAGTGTACCAAACGTGAAGATACTTCCCTGTTGGGATCATGAGTATTATGACGAATTCAGGTGTGTAATTCACAGCAGAATATTGATGTGTATTCCAGGGCACTGCAACCTCTCACTGAAGGAATAGGGCTTATTATAATGGTGCCTTATTCTCAATAGGCCTTATGCCTGTAATGCTGTTGTCTTTATCAAACAAAAAATTTGAATTGCTTTTTTTTTTTGTGCTTGGCTTGTATAGGAGGTGGCTTATGATGATAGCAAGAACATGGCTTTGATGAGTGTCTGTGAAAAGCCTTCCAAAAATAAAATGGCAGTTGCAGTTCTACAGAACTGTTTCCTCCCCCCGGTGCCTTTTCAGCACTGTTTCTGAAATAGGATGTGTTAACTGCACCTGGGCAATGCTTGGGCATGGAGATGCACATCAGCACAGTGCTCCTAGTATGCTCTTGCCTTCCAACAGTGTCACTGCCTTTGAACAGTTGGAGTGTGCTTGGCAGCACGCTGAGCTACTGAGCACCAGGGGCATGCAGGATCTCGTGTTAAGAACTTCAGGAAGCACTTGAAGGCTTTGTGTCTTACAGAGAAAGAATTTGTTCTTTGAGTGTTAACCTGAGGAAACCCTTCAAAATGTACATTCAGATAATAAGGTGGTATTAATTTGTGCATTATAAATTGATTAGAAAGTTAAAGGAGCTGACAGAGTGCTGCAACTGGTATAATTTTTTTCTTAGGAATGCAAGAAGAGATTTAAATTTTCTGAGAAAACAGACATGGATTGTGATGGGAGAGATGGTTGATTTGAGAAATGAGAACTTTGAGATACCAAATAAGCTACAAAACCATCTAGCCTACTAATTGTCAGGCAGGCATGGGAAGGGGTAGCTGCAATGAGAAAGATATAAATCTAAGACTGGTAGCCATATACAATGTATTTAATGGTCCTCAAACCAATCAACGTGATTATGTCTGATGCTTTTGTGGCTCTTACTTTGTCAGAAACTGAACTAGAGAGACTATTACAGCAAAGAAGCTACAGAAAATATTAAAGAGTGGGGAAAAGTTTGGTTTGCTCATCAAGTATGGATATGAGAGGATGTAGGAAGAGAGCAGGTATATACTCAACATAAATCCTTGTGCTAACTTTTTCTGTTACCTGTTTTGAGTAGCCTCTGGTATTTGTAGCTCTTATCTTAGCACCATCTTAATACTTTTAATCCCAAGCCCATTGCAGGGGAAAGACAGCTACAGAGTTAGCAGTGCTTTGAATCTTGTCCTTAATGTGCAAGCTACAGTCAATTATTTAGGAATAGATTGCTAATGAATTAAAAAAATAAATCAACCCCAAAATCACATTAGCCCCATAAAAACCCCAGCACTTTGGAGCTAGTAAATATTTCTTCCAAATTACTTTGTAATTAACAGACCAGTAAAAATTCTCTGGACATGACAGTCAGAGAAACCTTTAGGTTGGAAAAGCCCTTTAAGATGAAGTCAAACTGCAAAATAACTTGCAAAAGAATCAGAGGCATTTTGATTCCTCTCCTGCTAATATTTTTCCTGTTGATCTCATATATTTTGATGCATTTTGTCTCATGCATATGTTTATTTGCATGTTTTTTCTCTTTCTACAACTTACAAGATTACCATGTCTTTCATGAGTCATAGAAACCACAGCTCTATGGCCTGCAGTTGCTGTAGGATGTGTGAAAGATGTGAAAAAGCACTGTTCTGTCCTGGATAGTGAGCCAGGGTAGGACAACTGCAGCTATGCTGTTGTAAAAATTAAGACGAAGTGGGACCCAGTGTCCAGATTTACAGTAGTGGAGGTAGGGAATAAGGTAGTGGATGAAGGGTAGGGGAAAAAAGAGGAGAATATGTGTGGAAAGACAGAGAGCAGTGCTAGTTCTGTAAACTATTTTTGAATCATGGTCTCATCATAATGGTTTGGAATCTGCATGCACCTCTGTGGGGTGGCTGTAGCTTATATCATGTTGGGATTTAGGCTGTATTTTACTCTTTTTGCAGTTTTTTTTTACCAAGTTCACCTCAGCGAGGCATACATGTAGACAGATTTGCAGTCTGAATACATCACAGTAAGAATTTACCTGTCTTGTTTGTTTTCTATGGTTGCAGTCCATGCAAGTAATCAGCCTTGAGTAGCTGCTGTAAGTCTTTTTAACAGAGGTCAACAAGGTACTGCATGTTAAAACTGTGATATCTTTCAGGTCCAAATAATTAAATCAAATATCTATTTATGTTCTACATATTATTGTGTGACTTTAAAAAATAGCTCTTGCCTTATTTTAATACTATCTGGAAATAAAATCCAAATAGTTAAAAAGGCTTCCTTAAAACCACTTATTCTCTCTGCAGTTGGTAGCTGGGGTGTCTTGTCGCCCCACATGCTGTGATACAGATGCTGGAAAGGGAATAGTGCTCGCCCTTTCTCTTCTCTCTGATGAATGGGTATGCCAGAGTTCTTTGTTTACTATGCTACTGAATTACTTTAATGCTGTTTTAAGTTGTTCAGATATCATGAACTTAGCTTAGTTTAGCCTAAATTCAGGAAATACAGTGTGTGGGATCTAGCTGTCATTTATTGTTGTGTAATGATGACATGGAGTTTTAACTTGTTAGGATTGTCTTTAACTGTTTTGATTACACTAAGCTTTTCCTGTATGAGTGCTGCTCTTATTGTTAGCACTTGTTCCAGCTCTTCTCTAGATGTTCCAGCCTGACAGTTCATTGGAACTGTCTCGAACAGTTTCATCTCTTTTTGATACTCTTGTCTGAGACCTGTAATAATTCCATGCATTTCAATAAGAAAGGGGTTTATTTTACAACAAATGCAATTGCCATTGCCCATTCATGTATCTGTTTCAAGGCACATTGGTAGTCTGTGAGGTTCCAAAGAATACTGTAATGATCTGATTCATCTAAAATTATTGCTGAAGTGTCTGATTGCCAAGAATTATTTGTAGCTCACTGGGGACAGAATAATTTCCAGCCAATGCTGACTTTTATATTGATGGTCTTTAAGGAATTTCCTCTTGGTCATCTCAGAATAAACAAAATTTTATTTTGACTATGACAGATCCTCTTTCTTATAGACTAAATAGCTTTGAGGACTTGAATTTTTTGCTGAATTTCAAAAAAAAAGTTCTGTAACAAATTGTTTAAATTGCATTTATGGCAATTTTTAAAGAGTTCTCAATTAAAGGAAAGACAGGAAAAAGGAGAGGAACATTTTCTCTCTGCTCTTAATTAGGTAATGCAGTGGAGGTTTCTGAGAACACTGCTAGTTTATTAAATGCATTTTATCATCTATAAACTTCTCATTATCAAATGTTCTGTAGCGTCTAATGTTGATTCAGTGTTTTCATTTGAAAACTCATGCTCATTTTAGATTGATAATTTACTAGTTTTTATTTTAAAACTGGTAAATTGTATTTTCTTTATTTGCAAACAAGAGAAATGCCCAAGTATTCCTTACTTTAGGTCTTGATTCCACCTTTGTGTAGTGCAGACTTCTGCCCCCATATCAGCATTGTCATACCTTGAATTCTGATTATTCCACAACCTCTGCTGTTTGGGGGTTTTGTTTCTAGCTTCGTTTGTAGAAGGGGACTCTTTTGAAGCGTGCTGATGTCTTTTACTTGAGATACATACATATTCATGAATCTCTCATGTCATCTGCATAATTCTCAGGTACATTAAACATTGAAACAAGGCTTGTAAGCGCACACATCTGTCTCAGGCTGAACAAACGGTAAGGCAATGTGATTTTTCTTAACTGCTACAGAGGTGTGGGGGAGCTAAAGACTTGAACTTTGTGTACCTTCAGTGGCACTGAGGTCTCTGATTGCTCACACTGCATTTGCTTGCAGCATGCACATCCAATTCTCTTAGGTTCTTGTGGCCCAAGTTCCTCCTCCAGCTCAGGCTGATTGTCAGTTTTGGCTGAGGTTTTTCGCAGGAGGCTAATGCAAAGAGCTGCAGCCAATAGGCAAAGTTAGAAATATAACAGGAATGGGTTATCTGAATATCTCCTTTCCCTTTTAAAAGTGGACCATATTTGTCAGATGACATAGGAGAAAGCAAGAGATAGCTAGTTAAATGCATTAAATGTGGTGGACATGTGAAAATGGACTTTTTAAATGGAAGTGTAGAGAACTGGTATTAGGTAGTGTGTTTGTGATGACCTATTTTGCACTTTAAAGCTTGTGAATGTTTTTCTGAAGGATACATGACAACTTTATTCTTATGCAAGAGAATGTGTTAAAACATTTATTCAGAACATAAAAATGTTTGTTTCATGAGTATGTCTGAGTTACATAACGGTTGTAGATCTAAGAAGTTTTGACTTTTTCCTCAACTATTTGTGTATTCAGTACCAGAGAGCCACAAACTGCAAATTATTTCAACAAAGAGTCTTAATAAGCAGGGAATGCTATTGAGAATATAAGTTTTTAATGGAATTTCCTTCTACTGATCAACATCAGGCTCAGTATTGTGTGGGTAGTAATTGGTTTTTAAAGCAGAGGTTGATTTCCACTGGTATTCAGGGATCTGGGATATTGCTCTGTCCGTAATTGAAATCTTAAAGCTAAGTGATTTTTCTGTGTATTTTGAAGTATGATTTTTTTTTTTTCAGTGGAGTTCTAGGTACATCCTGAATTACATTCAATGTATGATAGTTGTGGGTGAGGAGTTTAGAAGCTGCAGAACAGTCCAAAGCAAAGCATTCATTTCTGAGAGGCAGAACATGCTATGACTGTTAGATAACATTTATCCCTTTAATTTTCTGCTGCCAGATTAGGCACCTTTTCTGAAGACTAAATTAAGTTTACCACACTGGACAGAGCCTGGGACATCATTTATGTTGTGTACTGGTTGGACAGTGGCATAGTTTCAGTACAGACTTATTTGAAGTGACTGTGCTTGTACTTAATGCTAGAAATGATTTCTTATTCTCACAGTTCCTAGGAGGAGTAGGTGTGGTAGACATGAGTATGATGATCCTGATTGCCCCTGAAGTTACTCTGACTTGTAAAAATTCTTCTTGGGATCCTAAATGTTTTTGTGTCAAGTGAACTTGAAAGTTTGATGCCAATTTTCCCATTAGTTTTAAGTGTATTAGGTTCTCTGCTAAATGGTAAACGTATCAGATTACTTTTTAGGAACTTCATTGCATTAAATATGACTCAGCTACAGGTATATCTGCTTGCTTGCTGTTGATGTCAGTCATACCATCTTTAGAGACAGATAATTTAAGCTAAAAAGACAATAATATTTTAGGTGAGTGACTAAAATAAGCCCGAGCACAGCATTGTACAACAGTAGTCACCTGGAATTTTCTTGGAACTGCTTCTGTATTGTCCTGCTCTGGATTCTTGTATAAAAAGCAGAGAGTGAGGAGGATCAGACCTGGAATACGAAAATAAAATTAATCATCTCAGAAATCCTCCTGGAATAATTCATGGTAATAATTGAAGCAGACAAATTGTCTCGGGTAGAGGTATTTGATTTTTAACCTTCTACTGTAATGGTACATTTAGGCTTAAAAATACTATTTTTTCCTGGTGTACAAATGCCTAATGATATAAATATTTTCTTCTTCTAATTTTAAACTATTTGAATGTGTTGTAGATTGAAATATGTTACTGTTTTTAAATGGAAGAAGCTACAAATGAATTTGCATGTGGAATTAAAAGGAGGAGTGTGCATGGTTTATATATGTGGGTAGGCCAGAGCTTCAAAGCTATTTATTGTTCTTAAACCCAACTTCTCCATTTGGAGCAGTGCCAGTGACAATCCCAACTTTCACTAAGATAAACTCCTTCAGAGATGAATTAATTCGTACACCAGAGATTGAGAGCATCACCTTTGTATTGCTAGAAGCCCCAGATCAGTTGGGATTTTTGCTCCTGGGTTTTTCATACAGAGCAAATTAAACTGCTGGAAAGAAAATCTAAAGGTCATCTAGCAACCAAGGCTTGCTTTTTTTAACTAATACTGAGTTTTTAATCTAAGTGCATGCTTGCACACTCTGCACACTCCCCTCAGTCCCCTAGAATTAGTCACCACCAGCAAGCTTAAATCTACCAACTTTATCCTGTGGTGAAGTAACCTTCCCCTGCTAAGAATACAAAGTAGACAAAAATAATGTCTGACATTTTTCTGTTTTTAAGTGTTACGCAACCAGCTGTTGCTGTGCTAGCCTGCTATTTTTTGAAGGAGCAAGTTTTGTCAGCTGTTGTCATTGAGCTATTGATAGTCATTAGAAAAGTTCTTGGACAAAACTCACAAAAATAACTTTGGGAATTTTTTTCTGTTACCTCTTTAATATACTGATACATTACAGAGATAATGATCTATATATATGAAATGTGGTTGCACCTAGTGAGGATTCCAGCTTCAAATAAGACTCAGGAAAAAAAAAGGTATTTTTTTCCATTTTTCAGTTGGTGTCAGTGAGGAAAGTGAAAATATACCAAAGTGATGATACCCAGTCACTTTGAATCCCATTCTTACACTAATCCACTTGCTGCTATTTATCTGCAGTGTGAATTGAAACTGATGGTGGATGTGTAAAAAAATGATGCTGCAACATCTAGGTTAACTACTGCTGGCAAGATGAAAGCTCCCAAGCTGTGTAGGTAGTTGTATGGATATACATTGCCAGTCCTCTGCAGCAAAGTTACAGGAGAGGTCACAAGTTGGGAAGAGGCAGTTAGTGTAGAATCTGGCATCTCTTTGCAGATTCTGTCAGGAAGAGCAAGCAGCTTTGGTATGTGTTTTAAATAGGGACAGGGAAGCTGTATTGCTTCACAACTTCCCTCCCTGCCCTTCTCATGTTGTCATTCTAGCCAGCGTGGACTCTTTAGATGACCTTTCTGTCCATCAGTCCCTGAAAGATTTGTGTTTTTGGAATATTTCCAGTATTTTTATAAAGCTACAGACAGGGGCTGATGAATGCCAGAATGCTTAGTGTACAAAATTCTTCTTTGGTTTTATTACCGTCTGATCAATACTGATGTTTTATGTTCTCGCTGTCCCTCCCAGTCCCCAGTGTAATTCACTTTAAATTCTCCTTATGAGTTGAGCCAGTTTGGATGCATGAGCCCCCAAAATAGAAGTATTTATAACTGGGTAGTGCAGCTATCTTTATCTGCTTGTGCTCTAGTGACATGCCCACTTAGAAGTCCGGAGGAAAATTTTGTTTATTGCAAGAAATGACACCCGGAAGGCAGAATAGCTGAACTGGACGTGAAATGAGGCAGTCGGGGCCCTTCCTGCCCAGGTCTGGGCAGCAGGTGGCAGTGTGAGTCTGTAACAGTTTGAGCAGAGAAATTCCAGCTAAAATCAGAAAAAATGAAAAGAAAAATTATTTATTTTTACTCCGTATTAGTCTTCTGACCTAATCAGTAAAAAAGTCATTATTCACACAACACTGGGCAATATGCATTGTAATTTTTAACAAATAATAGGAAACTGTTAATGTTTTCACAGGAAATACAGTTCTGTCTTGTGCAGCAATGGTCATTTATCACTGCACTTTGTGAAATCACTCATTTGTTCTAATTTGAATGTAAATGACTCTAAGGTTTTACAAATAAGGTGACAGACTCACATAAATGTAATTGCAGGGTTCATCTCTCTCTTTTTATATATCACTCATTAAGTTATGAATTAAATACATCGTATTAAACCAGGGGCATGTCCAATGATGATATTGTAATGGCAAATTACTCTATGCTATTAGAGGTGTATTTTTTATTCATGGACATTAATTTGTCATTAAGCGGCATTAGTTTAGCACTTTTATGTGGAAGACGTGACCTGAAAGAGGAGACTTACAGCTCTAATGTGAAAGAAGAGGAATATAGGCACCACACATAGAGAAGGGTTTTTTACCTCCTGGAAAGAAGCAGGAAAAAATTTTACTTAAATTTGCTTTCATCTAAAGCACTTTGAGTTGTGTTAAGCCATTTTAGCTAAGGTATTTCTGAAACAAGAAAATCCTTTGATTATAAAATGTTTACAATATGGGAAAAGCCAGAATGCTAAATACGAAATGGTGACTATAAATCATTTGTAACCTATGAACCTGAAGAGAACATTGGGCTTGAAGCAAGTTACAATCTGATTTTATCTCAGCAGTATCACTGTGGTAGAGAGCTAATTGTTCATCTTTTCTTTCCTCTATACTAGCTTACCCAAAATATAATTGATTTCTTTCATTCTTCATTATGAAGTAAATATTCTTTATCTCTTGACTACTTTGTATTTCTAGATACACTATTATTATTTTCACAGGGGTCAATTTAAAATTCTAAATGCAGTAGCAAAATCCTTCTTAAGAAAATGAATGAGAAAATATATTATTTTATGGAATTTCAGGAAGCAACTTAGTACCTGAAGTATTAGACTAGTGAAAATTGGGAATGATTAAATCTAATCTGTCTTTAAAAGATGTCAAGAAGACCTTGTAAATTTTATTTTAATTTTTCAGTCAGCTTAGTAGAAGAGACATTCAAAACCTTGTTTATTTAATGGTGAAGATGGACTGAAGTAATGAGGATCCAAGTTGATACATTCTCCAGTTATGCAGTATTTGCATTTTATTCATTTTTGTGGACCATCTCTCATTAAAGGCAAAAGAAATCTGGACTTGATGTAAACCTATGTAATTGGCAGTTGATACCCTGCCCCACCATTTTTTGTGTTTTTCTGGTGGCTTAATCGTTATTTTGTCATCCGTCTACCTGAACTGCTTACAACATACTTAACTAATTGTGCTAGTTAAGAAGAAAGATTTGTAAGGAAAATTACCTAAGCCCAAGTTATGTATGAGTAGCTTCAGAAATAGAAGTAATTCAGATTATCATGTTTTTTTTAAGTACTGTTAAATACTGTTAAACCATTTATGTTTATAGGGGACCACAAAGAAAGAAACAAGTTGCATATAAGGCTGTTGATGTTTTCCAGTAGGTCTCATAGCACCAGTAAATGAAACAGCATTTTAGCACATTCCATCATTTATGGTATTTTGTTTGCACAACTGCATGAATAGAATTTGTATTTTGCTTCAGAGTAGTCATGTAGACTAACTCTACTTAGAATAAAGACACCCTTTTTGTCCAAGGTATTGAATAGGCCTTGAAACCAGAATGAATATAAATGTATACATGCTGTAATGACTTACTGAATCTTCAGCCAATATGTAATCAGAGCTGGGAAAGTTATAAATTGTCTTCATTCTTCTCACTAATTCTAAAAATTAAAGATCCAAGCCTCAAGATTAGTGGCATCAACAAATTTATATTCTTGAGGTCACCTCTCAATCATCTCTTCTTGAGGCTGAACAGGCCCAGTTCCCTCAGCCTTTCCTCCTAACAGAGATGCTTCATTCCCCTAAACATCTTTGTAGCCCTTTGCTGGACCCACTCCAGGAGTTCCATGTCTCTCTCTTCTTGAGGAGCCCAGGGTTGGACACAGCATTCCAGATGTGGCCTCACCAGGGGAGAGTAGAGGGGCAGGATCACCTCCCTCAGCCTTAGAGAACATTTAGTGTTCTTCCTAAAGTACCCCATGACAACGTTGGCCTTTTTGGCCACCAGGACACACTGCTGGCTCATGGACAGCTTGTAGTCCACCAGGACTCCCATGTCCTTCTCCACAGAGCGTTGCTTCACTTGATCCTGTTGTGTTTAAAGGGAAATGCTGGAGACGTGCCTTTCAAACTCTACAGGATTGAAATCCTGGCACGTATCTATAGTTGTAAACACTTAGAAACGGGGCCTACAATGATCTATTCAGCTTTTTAAAGGTGGTGTCTTTAAGGTGAAATCTTGAAGTCAGTGAGAATTTAATCATTTGCTTGTCTTAAATATATGGTGCACTGATTAAACCTTCCCTTCCCACACCTTCCCTTCCCACACCTTCCCTTCCCACACCTTCCCTTCCCACACCTTCCCACACCTTCCCACACCTTCCCACACCTTCCCACACCTTCCC